>JAGXJF010002127.1:0-437624 GCA_019208055.1 Stipa capillata | reverse complement strand
AAAACAAATAAGAGATGCTGAAGTACTTTGAAAATAATGATATGTATGTCATGCCTCCTACACTATATGAGATGAAAATGTAAATTTAGTGCTATTAATTTGACTTGAATGGGAGTTGTGAACCTTAACCCTGTATTTGAGAATGGTTTGAAACTTTGCAATCTTTCATTCTTGAGATGAAAGTGGCACTCATATGCAGGTTCACATATATATATATATATAAATTTATACATTCCAGTCAAAGGCTAATGGTTTCCTGGGGAATAAACAGATTTGAATTAATTAACCTAAGCTTTGGAAAACCCACCTATATATATACCATTGGTTTGAATTCAGATTTGGGACCTTTTTTAGATTAGTACTATAACGTAGCCATTAACTTAGCAAGCAGTTTACGTGGACCCCTATTCGTGGGTTGGAGACATACTTGTCTTAATATTACATCTTGGCTTATTCACTAAGTGCTACTCGGTGATTAACTAATTGAAATTGTGGTTATTACAATGGTAGGTTAGTTTTACTAACTAACAACCAATCAGAGCTAAGGATTAATTCCCGGAAGCAACTATGCAAGTTAACCCATGGTTAAACAGTAAAGGTTAAGTATAAATTGTGTCTAGGTATAGTCTGGTTAACATGACATGCCGGCTGTCAGATAACTAATAGCTCCATTGACCATGCTCGGATGAGATTCAAGGAGTCCCAATTACAGCAGTTGTATTCCAGAATTTTATGATACAGAGGTATACAAGTTATGAAAGTTCCTCCATGGATCAATATTTCAAGGATTGAATCAGGTTGCCAAATGGATACTCATATACAAATATATACTTACATACATATTGTCAGGGAATGGACTCAATTCTTCTATTCTTTTACTTGGTTATTAGTTAGTTAGTTAATGGCTTCTCTCAACTGAAGTGTTTGAAAACTTTGCAATTAAAAAGAAATTAGACCTCAATTCAGCAGCAAACTGCTTGCCATTAACAAGAGGAAACTCCAAGAATCCACATATACACTCTTGCTGAACCGATGATAAACTAATGCAGGGAAACAACTTAATTCCATTGATCCCCTAACTAGATTGCGATTGATTAGATAATGGCTTCCCTGAACAGAGGTGATTGGAACTTTTAATTACCCGGTAACCTAGCTCTCAGCTCAATAGCAGCAAGCTTGCCATTAACCAGGGAAATCGCTAGGGTCCACAAATGGACTTTTGGCTGTGCGGTTATACCCTAGGTCATATACATTTCTGGCAACATAGATTAGAGCACTCGGCCACTACTCTAATCCTCAGGAGTAGCAGGTTTATAAGGAAGAACAAGATGATCCAGTAGGTGACTAACCACTTAAGAGGAGGAGTTGATCTGCTGTTCAAGCCTGAGCAAGGAAACGACAAGCTCAGATCTTGCTGTGGTATTAGAGTGGATCACTAGGAACCGGAGAAAAGGAGACTGATCTTCGGCGGCGCCCTCGGCCAACACCTGCAATGGCCACGGCAAAGAAAACAATAAGGAAACCCGCGCCACCATGAGAGTGAAAGGAAGGAACCGGGGCGCGGTGAGAAAGTAGGGAAGCTCGCCGGCGGGTCCCTCGTCGGGGCTAGGTGAAGACAACAATAATCCGGCAGTCGACGCAGGCGGAGAAAATGGCGACGAACCAGGGGCAATAACCGGCGAGAACCAGGGCAAACTTTGGAACGTCCGAGGGGGTGAACCCCGGTTGCATGGAGAGGGAGAAAGAGTTGGCTTGCCGGTGGATGCGTGGCCAACGGACGTGGCGAGAATTTCGGCATTAGGCCCCGTCGATCAGTGCTGGAGCGGCGCACAGGGGCAGGCGCCGGCGGGGAACTGCCCTGGGGAGTCGGCAACACAAGACAGCAGAAGGAATGGGCCGACGGCCCAATGCCAGGAACCTCCTTTTCTTTCTTCTTTAAAAATCCTTGTTCCTTTCTTTGTATTTTCAATTAAATTGCAAAGCAAACATTGTGGGAACAGTGAGATTAAAACTTTGAAATGCTTGGTATGAGCCCTATCCGAAATATTACTTCTTTAGGTTGTTATCGGATGGAGGTTTATTTTCTTTTGGCTAGAACTTAATCTAGAAACAATAGAGCTAGAGAAAATGTTAGGGTTTAAGGGATGCAAAAGAAATCTATAATTTATGTATAATCGCTAAGTTAGGTCGAATGCGAACTAAACTTGTTAGAAACCCTTAGTTCTTGCTCTCCTATATTTAGTTGACTTCAACCCTAGAGCGGCATTTAAACATTCCATTTTAGGGTTTTGAGTTACAATGCAAATGTATAGATGCATGCAGCAGATGAGGATGAGTTTTATGATCTGATCAAGATTAAGCTCAAGCTAACCAGCTTATTCACAACTCGGGCTTTACAGTTCCAGAGACATAAGGAAACATTGCCACGTAAAAATGAAAGCTGTCAAAAATAAGAAAAGTTATATAAATGCAGCGATTAATACGACATATATTAACAACTACTTGTTCCAACAATCGTCCTTGCAAAGACTTGGGCAATTTTGCAGGAAAACAAAGGAGTTAGGAGGGGCTCGGCCTGAAGACGCTCGGTGTCCTGAGGGCGTGGCTTCCCTAGCTTCAGTTGCGGTGCGTCCAGCTCTCGGGGGCTGGGCCTTCGGGGCCTTCGGTGGTGGGGGCGGAGGAGTGGGGCTCGCCCCTTGCCCTTCGGGTCGTCGGGATCTTCGACGACGAGCGAGGCGCTCGTTGCCCTGGCAGCATGCGCTGCCTCCTCGTCCGCGGCAATCCGGATGGACCCGGCCGGCCTGCGGTCACCATCCTTCGGCGGACGTTCGATGCCCTGGGCATCGCACGTCAGCATCATGTCCAGAATGGCTTGGCAGTCCGCGTGGAAGCAGAGCGGCAAGTCCGGCCGCGGCATCTCGGCGAGCGAGGCGTCCTGGACCCCGAGCAGCATCCTCAGGATCGTCGCCTCTGCCTCGGGGTCCAAGTTGCCTCCAGCGCCGGTCACCGTCCGGCCGAAGTCCTGGTCCCCGGTATACATCCACGCCGGCCGCCTGCGTTGCCGCAGCGGCGCCAGCCGGCGGCGCACAAAGTCGTCGACGACCATGGTGGCGGTCAGACCCAACTCTCGGAGTTGGGAGATGCGCTCCACCATCATCCATAGATTGCTGTCGTCGCCGGCAAGATACTCCCATGACCGCCGGTGCTCTGCCAACGCTTCGGGGATAAGGAGCGACTCCGCCGGATCGGTGTTGATGTAACACCAGTGCTGGCGCCAGTCGTCCCACTTGTTCCACAAATCTTGCGGAATGTATTGCGGAGCGGCCTTCCCTTGGAGTTGGAAGTTGGCGCTGCCGCTGATCTCCACTCAGGCAGAGCCCCGGCTCTTCCCGACCGAGCGAAGGACGAAGTAATGGCGGAATAGGGCCACCGACGGCATTACCCCCACGAACATCTCGCAGAGGTGGGCAAAGATCGCCAGCACCACGACGGAGTTCGGGGTGAGATGCAGGAGGTGGATCCCGTATTTCACCAAAACCGCCATGAAGAATGGCGAGAAGGGCGGAAGAAGCCCAGCCATAATGAAACTGGTGAAGATCACCGTTTCATTCGGCCGCGGCTCCGGCGGGTGCATCGCCGGCCGCACCACCGTCGGGTCCGGACGGCCCTCCGACACCGTCAGCATCCGGACCTTGTGCATCGCCTCCTCGTTGAGGAAGCGAGACCGGGGAAGCACGGTGGGCGGGTCCGGGTTCGGGGAGGTGCGGCGACTCTTGCGGCGGGTCATGGCAGCAGCGGAGTGGCGGCGAAGAGAGCTTTCGGGAGGCGAAGAAGGAGGTGGCGAGAGGAAGATGATGAAGCGAGCGCAAGAGCTTTGGAGGCAGGGCGTTTGCGTGAGATTCAGAAGTTTGAGAAGGTGTGGGGTCGTTCTCTTTTAAAGGAGAAAACTGCAGAAGATCAACCGCCCGCACCCGGCGGTTTTCGCGTAATCATGGGCTGCCAATTTACTGCCGTTGGCAGTAAAGTTGCGGTCGCACGAAACCCGGAGCACGCAACCGTCTGCGTGTAGTGCAGAAAGCAGCGCGCCTTTCCCGCGTGGGGTGAAGCCCGAAGTGCCGCCGCTACGCGGAGCGCGCGGATTGGACTTCCCCCCCATTCCGCGCGCGCACGCGTTAAAGCGCCCCTCCGCAGGACGCATGAAGATGGGCCGGCATCTCTGCTTGGCTCAAGAAGGAGAGGCCTTATCCCCACTCACGGCCCCTCGGGCCGTCGCTGGGAGACAAGGCCGGGGGCTACTGTCGGCGGGATGGGGCCCAGGGTCCCCCGAACCGCCGGCGGAGGCCAATCAGATGCCATGGCAGCTGGGCCGGTGTGGTTGTAGGCCCCACCTCAGCCGTTGAGTGAATCAGGCGGCCAAGCCCAAGCGCTCGAGGGTCTTCCTCGGGCGTCACATCTGTGCGAGTAACCAGAAAAGGCCTTGGGCTCCCGAGGGTCCAAGGCCCAGAAATCAGGGGAGCGCTCGGGGTCCTTCCCCGAGCACCCGGCGTCCCAGGGTGTGTGGGGCCCAGGGGAGTGCTCGGGTTGTCCCCCCGAGCGCTCCTCCTGGAGCTCCCCCCGTAAGGGGCCCCGAGCGGCCCTCCAACGAGTGCTCCCTGAGCGCTCGAGGTCGCTCGGGGGCAGCCTGAGACAGCTGGCATCCCTCCCCGTTGAAGGAGCTGCTCGGAGCCAAAGTGCTCGGGGTTTGTCGTGTCCCCCCGTGGGGCCCTCCTCTGGGTACGTTATCGGGTGGCTAGCTTCTCCAACAAGCCTCAGCCCTGGCAGAGGCATTTAATACCCGTCATTCCGACGAGAAACCCTAAGCCCTGTGAGGGTATGATGACGGTCAGGCCAGGCCCCACCCGCTCAGGCGATAAGCCCCGTTGGCTATCATCCCTGCCGAGGGGTGGGCCCGACTGACAGGACTGTTGACCGACCGGGCGCGCCGCACCGCACGCCCCTGTCGCTGTCAACCTTTTTGCCCCTTGGGACGCGTCGCCGCGCACTCCGTTGCGCGGGTTCGGTGGCTGACGTTCGGGGCCTAGGAGTGGATGTCTCACCAACTCTGTCAGAAGAAGCCCGGTAAGTCTCCGCTCGCGGGGCCCGTCGGGCATAAAGGTGTCAGCAAACATCTATTCCTCTACAGTAGCCTTCGGCGGCCGGCGCAGGCCACCCACGCCCCCTACGCAAGCAGCATCGCTGTTTGTGTATATTTACCTATAGGCCGTTGTGGTAAACCCCCAGAGTATATAAGGGGAGAACCGAGGCCATGCAGGGGGGAGCTTTTCTTTAGACTAAGCTCTAGAGAGAGAAAACAGGCAGGTTCTTCTGAGTTCTTCCTTTAGGGCTAGAGCAAGAAGAAGAACAACGAACTTTTGTAATCCCCCAATCCTCATATATACAAAAAGGAAGCAGGACGTAGGGTTTTACACCTCCGAGGTGGCCTGAACCTGGATAAATCCTCGCGTCTCCTACATTAGATCCACCCCTCCGAAAATCATACCAGGCACAAATCGAGAAATCCTACTGCGCCCCTGGCCGAATCCCAACGGGGGTCCAACCGGACCACCGCTAGAGGCGTCTCTACGCCGACACCCATACCTATACTCTTCGTTCTGGTACGTCCAGGTGTCTGACTGTGGTTACTCCTCGGTGCATGCGAATCTCACCTCCGTTCTTTTCTTCATCTCCACATTGGAATTTATCTCTCCCCAGCTGTAATAGCAGACCCCCGGTACCAGCTTGCTATGAATTAAATTCTTTCATTGCTAATCTCTAACTCCTACCGAGACACGTTATTACTTAAACTGACTTCGGTGCCAAACCTTACCTGTGTAGCAACACCACCATAGGGACCCTTTTGCTGTGCTGACCACACTGACCATGCGTTCCTCTTCCATCTAATCTTTTTAAAACCAAACTACCCAAGAGCCCGAGCTCTTCTCTATTCACTCTCTGTCTTTTCCCATCATTTCTACAGTCTCCCTGCTATCCACAGTACTAGCTACTAACCCGTCATCATTGTACACGTCCTCCTCTCCAAAAGCTGTCCAGCATTCTAGGAGTTGCTTTAATTCTCACTGTCCTTTCTTCCTGTGCAAAGCTCCCTTAATCCTTGCTAAGAATACCCCGGTGGTACCAACCGACCAGCCAGAACACCTCTGCCACGTGGGCCTAGAACACCACCGATCCCACATGTCATATCTTCCCCTACCTCAAGTTCTTCTTCTTTCCCTTCCATTTTCTCTCTCGCCGCCCAACTCGGCCAGGTACCTCCTGTACTTCACACCACCTCAGCTCTGCACCGTACGCCACCTCATCTTCTACCTACAGCAAGAGGTACCTAACACCCCAGCAACAGTAGTACTAGAGAGCTACTTAATTTAGCTCTTTATTTTCTACCCGGGCTAGCAAACCAAGAGCAAGCCAGAGCTCCATTGTCGCCGAACTCCTAAGCTCCCAGCTGAAGCAAGCTCCTTCCCGAGCTGTTTCCTTCTTCTACCTTCTAATTCATACCTTCCCCGAGTTTCCCATTCCGTGGTCCTTCAACGGGGTCCTACTACCATGTCTTCTCTTGCTCCTTCTTTCCCTGCTACTCCACAAGCCGGCCATCTTCATTTTCTTCCTCCTGGAGCAAGTCGACCCGAGCCACCTTTCTCCTCAGCTTCTCCTCTGCTTCCCCAACTTTCCCTATTGCAGTTCAAGCCGAGCTACTCACTACCCCATTTTCCCCCATCTGCTTGAGCTGCCTAGGTTCTTTTCTGAGCAGCCTCAAGCTTCCTCTTCTTCTCTGTTCTTGAGCTCACAAGCACCCGGGCTGCTCTGCTAGCTGAGATTTTCCCAAGCGCTGAGCTCCCCTGCCTTCTTCCTCTCCACTAATCTTCCCTAGCACCAACAGAGCTGCTCACCTCCCTTCATCTTCTTCTTCCTTGAGCTTCTCCCACGGTCTAGCTAGGACCCGAGCTACTCCCTCCCTTCCCCAGGTGGTCTCTGCTTCTCCCTTTCAACGGATTCCGCCACCACTGAGCCCATTCCCGTCGCATCCGGCGAAGCTCGCCCACATCCAACGCCGCCATCGTCGAGGACCACCCACCGCTGTCGACGAGGCCTATTCGCCTTGAAGCTCGCCCTAGCCAACCCCGGCCACTACCTGCCATACCGACGAGTTCGTCGTTGGCCCTCGGCAAGCCGACTCCAACGACTTCTCCCGATTCTACCATCGTCGTGGTCGGACACGCCGCCATCTGCCTCCGCTACTCTACAGAGGAGTTTCCCGAGTCGCCGCCAATCCCGGCCTCTGCCTCCAGCCAGACCACCGCCGGTGCTCGCCTCTTCACCGTAGCCGAGGATCCGCCCGCCAGCTTCACTGTGGCTCCGATGACTGCCCTATTCATCTCCGCCTCCCTTCGGGATTCCGTCGGCGATTGTACTCCGGTGAGTTCTGGTCTCGAAGCCGAGCGCCAAAAGTCTCGCATCACCCCGCCACCAATCGAGCCGCCGCCCCTGTTGCCCCTTTTCTCCTCGCCTCTAGCCATAGGCTTCAACCCGCTCACCAGCCAACTCCCCAGGACCGCCACCGAAGCCGCGCCGAACTCTGCTGGTAAGGAACTCACGAAGCCCACGGCCAAGTATATAGAAAGCGTAAATCGCAGTCTACGCCTTTGAATCCGGAAAGCATAATCCTTTTGTTCGTAACTAGGAACCGTTTCCTCAGTGCCAAAGACATACTTTCCAACTAGATCTTCCCTCTTTCGCTTTCTCTTCGGCCAAAGTTTGAATCTCTTGTTCCCCGCCTGTCGCAGCTCCAAATGGCGTATCTCCGTATTGCTCAAACAACAGTTAAAGCATCCCTAAGATGTGTCCAAGCCATCGCGATAGTAACTAAATGAGCCCTAGGTATAATGTCCTTGTTATAATAACCTAAAGCGTCTGATGACTACCTAAGTTATGGATATGATATTGCTTGGAGGAACTGGCTTCTGGTTCTACAAAAGCTCTCATTTCATGTGACAGGGGTTCTTTTCCCGCCCCTTGGAAACCCTACTAAATGCTAGGACCAGAATGCATGTTTTAAAGTATGAGTGAATGTTGGCTCTTATTTGGTTCTTTCTCGCACCATTTCTTATTCGGTATTTTTTCGACGTGTAGTTCCAACGTTGCGAGACCTCGCACAATGGATTTCGGACAATTGTCGAATCAAGTTCAAGACCGAGCTCCGGATAATTTGTCAGGCAAGTATTCCCACTTTGATCATGTTGAATCCTATATGTGTGAAGTTAATTATTTTATTTGCGAAACATGCATGCTATGTGGAAATCACCGTTATTTTAGGTAGATCTAGCTATTCCTAATAGACGCATGAGACTTAGGTCTGAAAATCTGATCTTGTAACCCTAGGTATATTAATCGGTTGTTCTAACGGCCGACAAAAGTATTAAGACTGTAGGCATTAGCCTTGCTTAGACCTGCTGTAGTCAATAACTAAATTTTGTTCGTATTACACGAACCCTTTTCGGACATGGGAAATAAAACCCTCTGATAACATGTGTTATCCGAGGTGGCATTGAAAGGAATGTTTGTCAAAACCCTAAATAAAACTAGAGATGATTTTGATTCGGGTAAGAATGCTAAGGTATCTCGGGGGTATAGAGTACCTGATGGTGCCATGTTCGTCTGGGACGAACATGGGTTGAAATGGAGTCTTGCTCGAATTAATTAAAGACCGGGTCTAAGTGCCGCTAAACCAGTTCCCTCCCCGTACGTCACATGTCCTATATGGGAAAGGACTTGGCTTAGTAACCCGGCAAGTATTAGGGTATGGACTCGCGGGCAGTAGGGAGAATGTGCTAGGTGGATTGGTATCTCTAGAGAATCTCTACATGGTATGTGGGTGGAGATCCGAAACAGAGATGAGTCCGCTCCGGGTTGTGGTGTCAGGCTGCCTGGGCACAAACGGAGTTGGGTAGATCTTATCTAGCGGGTCCAGCTTTGATATGGAAGCAGGCGAATGTCTCGTTGCAATAACCCTGCCAGCACACCTCGCGAAGTGTGCCCACTGGTACCTGGCAACAATAGGGACTTGCATCTTGTGGATAAAGCCGTACAACCTCTGCAGAGTGTTTAAAAACTATTCGAATATCCGCGTCATCGGTCATGGACATAAACTGGTAGAGCCACACACTGGTTAGACTAAGTTTTGATTGAGAAAATTGGGCAATGGGATTAAGGATGTGGGCATGACGTGTCCACAGTGTGCAATTAAGACCACGCTGCAGTGGCAAGGAATTACGGAAGAAAGGAATTCAGTCGTACTGGTCGGAAGACCCTACGAGCTGGTAATGAAGTACCTAGTTACCGGTTAGATGGAGCTGTCGGCCGATGGATGGAGCTATCCAAGGATAGATGAAGCCATCGACGACAGATGGAACTACCGGTAATAGGAAGAGAGTCGAGTAGCGGTGACTACTCCATGAATCGAGATAAGTTGCTATTTTACAGCACCGTGAATTTAAAAATGCTTTTGCGTCTACTATTCTTGTATTTACCTTGAGAACTTATATTTTCGCACAACGAGCAACTTAGGATAGAGCTATTCCTTGAAGTACACCTTGCATGAAATATTACCGTATAGTTCTCCTGTGGGAATAGCTTGCGAGTACATTCAATGTACTCACCTGGCTTGTTGATTTGGCCAGACGAAGGAGACATCAATTCCAAAGATACAATTACGAACGCGAAAGTTAGGGCGTAACCCTAGTCAGTTGTCTGTCGGATATGGCATATTGATGGGCTTCATCAACGTTTGATTTTTCGCTGCAATTTATAGCTGTTGGGCTACAAGTATTAGACAATCGACCTTGATGGTCTATTTACTTATCTACATATGTATGTCAATGATATACATGTTAACTTGTGTGTACCGGCTACTGATCCAGGGACCGGTGCAGTAATCACAAGGGAGTATCCGGCCTTCAAACCGGGTACGCCACATGGTAGCACCCACCCAGGTCTCCGCCTCTTCTTTGGGTAAAGCATACTTTCATACGGGTCAAAGCATAAAGCATTCTGAAGCCCGGTTTTCATTTAAATAAACCAATACCCTTCGGTTCGGCCGGTTCAATGTGATCTAAGCTGGTTCTTTAAATCATTCTTTCGGTTATGAGATCTTTGAAATGTCTAGGAACTTTTGGTTCAAAACTATTTTCAAAGTTCAACTCCAAATAATTTAAAACTGTGAAGATTAGATTTAGGATTTTCTTTTCTTCTCTTTAGAACAACATATACACTGTATATGCTAATTCTAGAACTTCAAGAATATGACCTAAATGCTTCCCAGACCCTAAAACACTTATATGAGCTAAGGAAAATAAGAACACAAATTATTAAGAGGTTGAAAATCCTAAGGAAGTCATGTTTCTACTTAATTGAAAATCCTTATTACATATTGTATACCAGTTGCTCAAGGTTTCCTCTTCTTTCCTTTAACCTAAAATTCCAGAATCTTATAAATCATTACCAACTTGTGTTCCACATATATCCTCCCCGGACTCCGTCTTGTGGAACTCGTAAGCTTAAGAACTTAAAGTTTAATACAAGTGTCCATTTTCTGAAAACCCTAAAACCCTAATTCAAAATCTCTAACACCAAGACACTTAATACCTCGGTGTATCGGCATTATCTTCCTTTTATTCTAAGCATGACATTGCATTTGGAATCTTATTTGGAATTTCGCTGGTTGTTGTTTATTTGGTATTTCTTTCAACGTGTAGTTGACAGAGTGAGGTACGTGCGCTAGGAGGATCCGAAATCACTCCCGTGTCGGGATCAAGACCAGGAACTATCAGACAAGCATGGCTCACCTTGACCATGTTGAATCCTATATATGAAAAACTTAAGTATTTTATTTTCAAACTTGCATGCTATATGTTTATCAAAGCTATGTTAAGTTAAGAGTAGCTAAGACCTATAGATGCATTGCTGAGGATCCAACATGATATATTTTTGTAACCCTAGCAGTAAATATCGAACATTGTAGTTCCGATAAATTACTAGATAAGTAGGTTGTAAGCCATGCTTAGACCCGCTCTAGAATAAAACTGTAAAACTTTTACGGGATCGGGAATTACCTTTGGTCCAGGAATAAAACCCTTGGGACGACATGAGTCGCCCAAGGTGGATGTTGAAAATGTGTTACCAAAAATGCAAAACCAAATGGGAGATGATTTCGATTTAGGCAAGAATGGTAAGACGAGTTTGGGGATTGTTGTAGCATGTAGAGACATGGCTAACAGATGGTAATATGGAGTCTTGCTTGAATTAAACAAGGACCGAGCCTAAGTGCCGTTAAACCAGGTTCACCTTGTACGTCCACATGGCCTTTGTTGGAAGAACTTGGTTAATTACCCTGTTGAGTGCTAGTGTCTGGACCCATGTGCAGTAGGAAGTTAAGTGCTAGGTGGAGGGCTATCCCTAGAGAACCTCCACGTAGCTATGTAGAAACTTGCTCGACACAAAGGTGGGCCCCTTTTTCTGTTTATGTGTCGAGAGCAGTCGAACATAAAGTGAATCTAGGTGGTTCATCTATGGGGTTCAGCTCTAGTACAAAAATAGGGAAAAGATCTCGTTGTAACAACCATGCCGATACACCTCGTGAAGTGTATATGTAGCGCTCGGCAACAAGAGAGACTTACATTTTGTGGGTAAAGCTGTACAACCTATGTAGAGTGTTAAAAATCTATTCGAATAGCCGCATCCTCGGTTATGGATATGACTTGGCAAGGCCACACACTGGTTAGATTAATTTTGTTTACCAAACCTAGGAAAAGGGATTAAGGACGTGGGCATGATGTGTCCATAGGGTGCAATTTAAGCTATGGGCTGATAACAAGGAATTGTAGAAGAGAGGCCTAGTCGTGCTATTAGTGATAGTACGGATAGGTATCAAGGTTAAGAGTAGGCGATAGAGTGAACTATCAGCCTTAGTTGTGAAGAGGGTAACGAAAAGTTACCACATGTGACTTCATGTTTACTTGAGCTAAGATCAATTTCAAAACTGCTTTAGAATCTACTATTATTATGTTCAACTACAACCTTCCTTTTTTGCATAATATCTAACATAGGATAGAGCTATCACCCTCGAACCAATCCAGGCATGTTTTATAACTGTGATATATCCCCGTGGGAATTGCTTGCGAGTACATTCAATGTACTCACCTGGCTTGTTGATATGGCCAGGTGAAGAAGGATGCTTTTCTAAGGATGATGATAGTGATTTCGAGGACTAGGGCGTTACCCTAGTCAGTTGTCTGTTGGGTAGGCATATTGATGTGCTTATCTACCATTTCTATTTTTCGCTATAGACTATTTTATTCATCCAATCAGCTATGATGTCAAATAAAGACCTTAATGGCCTATTGTGTAATAGATATGGTATTGTATGACTATGTTATCAAGCTTCTTGTGTGTATTGGCTACTGATCATAGGACCAGTACAGAAAATATAGGGGTTTATCCGGCCTTAAAACCAGGTACGCCACACCTTACCTATCAGGCATATGTTGGTGCTAAATAGGGATCAAATTTAGCTTTCTCTTCCCCCTCTCCCTTCTGTCTCTTGGTGGGTCCATTTCGTCATTCAACTTGAAGGCGCTAAGTCCCCACTTTGGCTTGCACTCAATCACGGCAGGCGCATTGTCTTCTAGGACGAGGACAAGTTCCTCCCCCAATCTTCTCCTCCAGGAGCAACTCCCTCGAGTTCTCCCTTGTGCCTCGCATGCTCACCAGATTCCAACAATGTCGCCCTCGTGCCTCGTGTGCTCTGCAATTAGATAGTAGAGACGGCTCGCTTTGGGCCACCTCTTCTTTCATTCTTGTTGTGTTTCAAGTGGTCATTTGGAATCTTTACAGGACTTGTCGCAAATGGTCGTTCCATGGTCATCCTATCACAGAGATTTGGGACTTTTTCAATAAAAATATAGAAAAGACTCCAACTTGTCAAGCCAATATGTTGGCATGCCCACATATTGGCAATATCAAAAGTTGCCAAAATTTTGGCAAAAAAAAGTAGCAACTGGTTTCTCGCCAATAATTTGGCGTACTATCATTGACTCTTGAATATATTCTCCGGTTTATATTGATAACTCCGCGTGAAAAGTACAAAAGACCTAACTTTTACATTAGACAATAAGGACTGACAACATACTACCGTCAAGTCTGTGAGTCGAGGAATGTGTTGAACTTCTTTATCTTTCTTGTCATCGAGTTTGTATCTTGAAACTGTGTCTTGATTGCTGACAACAATAATGAAAAGCATATTGTAAATGATCTACATTGATGTCTAGGATCTAAGCCATAGTAGCGATAATTTGAGGTGACTTATTTCCACCCACTCGGCATGATGATGATTTCTAGTGTACGTGATGATGTCATAGTCTTGGTGAGTCAGTCCAATGGAACTAATCATGCATAAATAAAATCTGGCAAAGCACTCATCAGAGAAGAACTAAACTAGAAAAATTGATCATGTCAATCTTCTTTGGGTTAGCCTCGATGCCCCTTTTAGACACAAGGAGACCAAACAACTTCCCAGCCTGCATGCCAAACAAACACTTCTCCGGGTTAAGCTTCATGCCAGACCGTCTAAGGTTACTAAAGGTTTCTTGCAAGCCGCCTGCATGGCTTGAGGCAACAACGCTTTTGACAACCACGTCATCCATGTATCCTTCCACATCTCCTCACCTAGTTACTCTATGTCTTTTTGACTAGATATGCAAAGGTTGTGCCAGCGTTCTTGAGACCGAACTGCATGTGGACATAGCAGAACATCCCACAGGGCATGATGAAGCTCGTCTTCTCCTCGTCCTCCTTGGCCATCCACACTTGATGATATCCAGAGTATGCGTCGAGGAAGCTTATAAGCTCACAACCGGAGGTGGTAACCATTAGCTAGTCGATGCCTGGCAGAGAGAAGTTGTCTTTTGGGCATGTCTTGTTGAGGTTCGTGTAGTCAACGCACGTCTGCCACTAACCATTCGCTTTCTTCACAACGGGATTAGTGAACCATTTAGGATGCACAACCTCGCGGATGACCCCCGCCTTCAGAAGCTTGGTGACTTGCTCACGTGCGGCAACCTAACGGTCCACCGACATCTTACGTAGACGCTGCTTGACCGGGTGAGAATTGTGGTCAAACATGAGCTTGTGTTCAATGATGCTACGAGGGGCCCCGGGGGGATCCTCGTGCTCCCACGCAAAGATGTCGTTGTTTGCCTGGGGCGTGAGCAACAACGCATGCTCCATTTTGAGGCATAGGGCCCCGACAAGTATAGTCTTGTACGGCTCTTTGTTGGATAGCGGAACAGTGCACGTTTTACCGTCTGGTTTGGGCTTGGGGACCCACCATCCCATGGAGGATAAGATGGCTAGGTCTAGGGTGGCCTCGATACCAACCTCCTCAGCTACTTTCCCATGTAACCTGATCGCACTCGAAACATCGAAGTTGCCCTGGTATCCCTCCAAGGCGCCAGGGTTGACGTCGTGCACATATCATATCGCCGACGCGGTGTTTTCTTCTATTCGTCGTGATAAGCATTGGTGACCATACACCGTTATGACCCCTTGTCACACCCTATTTTTCTGAAACATGAAAATTTGAGCTTACAAATTTTTTTTATGCTAATAATAATATTTTTAAACAAACCTAACTAAAACCTTATCGCCTCTCTAATTTTCTGAAAGGACCTTAATGACTAAAATGTCGCCTAGAGGGGGGTGAATAGGCTTTTTAAAAATTTCTTTCAGATTTGGCTTAATCCTAATGCGGAATTATACTAGTCGGATTTATACAAGCTCAAATCCTAATATGCTAGTCTTTCATATGAGTTTAAGCACCTTATGTGAATATATCAAGGTTTGTAATCCTAGGGTGACAAGCAAGCAATTCAACTACTATAAGAGATATACAAGTGATCTATTGCAAGTATGAAATGCATAAGTAAAGGAGATAAGAGACAAACGATGTAGACCTGGAGTTCGGATATCCACCGATATCCTACGTCTCCGTTTGAGGACCCGATCACTCTTGATCAAATGTGGGCTCTCTCTCAAGCCGCTTCCTCTCGAGGACTCTTTGGAGTCTCCCCGATCACTATGATTAGCTCCTTTCTCCACTCTCAAAGATGGCAAGCTCCACAACCACTTCACAAACTCCCTGGCCTCCTCATAAACTTCTTGAGGAGATCACCGAGCCACCACCACCAAGCCATCTAGGAGTCGGTGGTCTCCAAGAGTAAAAGACTCTCGGACTCTCACTCGAACTCAATCGATGGTGAATGCTCAAACAATGCAACTTATGAACACACCTTGTGCAACTTATGCACAAAAGTATCCCTCAAACCTCACAAATGGTAACACATGCACTAGAGGCTTTAGAGAAGGAGGAGGCAACTAGAGATGCTCAAGAATGAACTTTGGATGCAGCAACCTACTTCCCCAACCAGCCAAAGAATGACAAGCACGTCGATTTGGTTGGAGATGAATAACAAGTGCGTTGATTTGGTTGGAGATGAACTCAATGCTCTAGTGCTCAACACTTCGAAAATGCTCACTCCTTTTGGATCTCGCTCTCAAGAACAAGTGCTCTCAGCTTTGGAGGAGGAGAAATGGCTCTCTTGAGTGTAGGAAACGATTTGGTAAAGAGATAGAAGTGAATCGGGAAGGATTGGTATAAATAGACCACTCACAAAAACTAGTCGTTGGAGTTTGATTTAGCCATCCGGACATTCCAGGCTACTTAGTTCAGATACTCCGGATATACACATCACAACGGTCACAAAACCCCATAACACAACCGGATACTCCAGGCACCTACCCGAGAGTGGTCCATCTGGGTATTGGACACTTAGCTTCCGGGATAGGCCAGATACTCCAGGTATCAACCCGAGAGCACCTCACACCCAGGTCTGGACACCCGGACATTTTAGGAATGGCCGGATACTCCGGGTACCTACCCGAGAGCGAACTTCTTAGTGCCAAAACAATCGGACATTCTGGCCCATGGCTGAACACTCCGAATACTCAAAGGAAACTAGGTTTTGGCTATGTACGTGGGAAATTTGTGGCTCTAACACAATGATATGCAACATATGCAAAGACTTGAGCACTCGACACATGACGTGGACAAGCAAATCATCCAATAGCCCCTCTTAATAGTACGGCTATCTATCCTATAATCCGGTCTCTCTCTAAACACCTATACACCGGTAAAACAGAAACCCTAATTAGGCATACCTTTGCCTTGCGCTTCCCTCTTGAGCTCGATGACGACCGCCACCCTTGCTCCAAGCTGGAAAAGCATCTCGATCATGCTTGTTTCTTGAAGTCTTGCATGTAGCTCCCTGAAGATCCTTGCGGGAGGTTCTCTTGCATTCATCTTCACTTGTTCATAGCTCTCAAGCTCATATCTTCTCATCATGTATATCTTGGAACTTGCTCTTCTTATCTTGATGACCATCATCGTGATGTCATCCTCTAATAGACTTCATGAGCTTTATTCTTCATTGCATACCCATGAATAGCACCTAACCCTCACACATACTCTTTCACATAGAGATATCATGGATCAGTTCATAAGAGGCACTATGGGAATATCTCACCATAGTCATTTGATCATACTATCTCAAGTGATATATCCTTTTTGCTAATGCGTTGACCGTCTTGAGTCCAGTCCTTGGACTTGTATCTTGATCAACTGTGGCATACCTGGTTTTAAGGCCAGATAAACCTCTGTATTTCCTGTACTGGTCCCATGATCAGTAGCCAATACACACAAGAACTTGGTAGCATTGACATACGATACCGAGTTTTTTACACACATGGATCATTATGGTCATTATTCAACATCATAGCCGATTGGCTGAATAGAAAACTACAACAAAAATTATAGAAATGCGTAGATAGATGCCCATCAATATACCTATCCAACAGGCAACTGACTAGGGAATGCACCCTAGCCCTCGTAGTCACTGTCATCATCGTCGGAGAAGAATTCTTCTTCGTCAGGCCACATCAACAAGCTAGGTGAGTACATTGAATGTACTCGCAAGCAATCCCCACAGGAGAGTAATACATCTATATTTTATGCAAGGTTTAATTCAAAGAGAATAGCTCTACCCTAGGTCATATGTTGAGCGGAAAGTAAGTTTTTAATTTAAATACGAATAATAGATTCAACGGCATGTTTAGAAACCATAGAGTTTCACACATTCGTATCATCACATGAGGTAGACTCTACTACCCCCCTTCTCTACCTTGACCCGATAGCTCCATCTATCGACGTCCAAAGTTCCCATGGATAGCCCATGCAACCCCTGCTAGCATGGCTAGTCCCATTCTCTAGCAATTCCTTGCCACCCGCAGCGTGGCCTAAATTGCTCTCTTGTGGACACGTCATGCCCATGTCCTTAAACCCTTTGCCCAGGTTTTTGCAAACAAAACTCAGTCTAACCAGTGTGTGGCCTAACCAATTCTCATCCATGACCGAGGACGCGGCTATTCGAATAGTTTTTAACACTCTGCAGATGTTGTACGGCTTTACCCACAAGATGTAAGTCCCCCTTGTTGCCGAGCGCTACAAATACACTTCACGAGGTGTATCGGTAGGGTTATTAGAACGAGGGTCTTCACCCGCTTTCGCACTAGAGTTGGACCCGCTAGATAAGATCTACCCATTTCTTCGCTTGTGCCCGGGCAGCCTGACACCACAACCCAAAGTAATGGACTCATCTCTGTGTCGAACCTCTACCCACGTTTACGTGGAGCTCACTAAGAACTCTACCCACATAATCCCGTGGAGATCATCTAGGGATGCCAATCTTCCTAGCACACTCTTCCTACTGCCCAAGGGTCCAGACCCTAATACTTACCGGGATAATAGGCCAAGTCCTTCCCATAAAAGACATGTGGACATACGGTAAGGAATCTAGTCTGACGGCACTTTAGGTTCGGTCCTTGGTTGATTCGAGCAAGACTCCATAGTCACACAGACAACCATCTCGCTATCGGCTACTCTACCATCCCCAAACTGCCCTTGGCATTCTTACCCGAATCAAAATCATTCTCCATTTTTGTTTGGGGTTTTGACAACAGCAGCATTCTTTTCAAACACTCACCTCGGAAGGCACATGCCCTTCTGAGGGTTTTATCCCATGTCTGAAGGAGTCGGTATACACCGATAGAAAAACCGTTTTTCTCTAAGCAGGTCTAAGCATGGCTATTGCCTATATTCCTAGATACTCTGCCGAACGTATGATGTTCAGCGATTAATGCTAGGGCAATAAGGAAAGGTTTCATCGGACCTGAGGTATATGTATCTACTAGGTGTAGCTAGATCTAGTATAAAATAACGTTGGTACTCACATAGCATGCATGGTTGCAAACAAGATAATTAAGTTTTCACAAATATGGGATTCAACATGATCAAAGTGGGAATGCTTGCCTGGCAGTTCTTGCTCTTGTTCGTGACATGGGGGTGATTCCGGGTCTTCCTGGCTCACGTACCTCACTCCGTCAACTACACGTCAGAAAATCGGCGAACAAGAAGCAAACAGAGCAACTTCAATAAATTCAAATATTATGCATGTTCGAAAGAAATGATGTTGTTAAGGTGAGGTGATAAAGTTTTTGGTGGAGTTATGTTTTAGGGTTCTTGGACGACAGATCGTCGTTCCATCCAAAGGGTTGCCAAACTTATGAGCGGCTTAGGACGAACGCTGGAGGAGTATATATATGAACTCCAGTTAATAGCGGGGCTCTAGAGTTTGAGGTTTGCTCTACAGGAACAAGAAATATCCCAGACGATTGGTATATGCATATATGTCACATGAAATGACGGTGCTTTTGATTATAGAAAATTCATGCCATTAAGGTTGCATTTCAAAATCATCTGCCCTATCGAATTACGGGGTACTACCAATGTTTTGGTTATGCTGCATAGGGTAGAAGGTTTATTTTTGTGTTGCTCTAAAAGTGGCATATACCGTGTATATGTGGTTTTAAAGAAAAGAAAAGAAAAGAATCGCTTTAATCCTAACCCTACTGTTTATGTTTTCAAATGAAAGTGAAAATTGAATTCCTTTGAACCAAAAGTTTGAATCAAATCCGAGGAGTTCATAACCGGAAGAATTTTCTCAAAAACCGGTCTGGATAGTCCTAAAATGGTCAACCCGGTGCAAAACCGGTACTGGATAAAACCGGTTTCGAGAGGAATACGCCTTCAGAAGAATTGAGATACGCTTTCTAGTGGAGGTAATGGGTTGGGCAAAGGCGCGGCCACTCGCCAACAATGGGCCTTGCCCTTACCTGCAGCCCACGCGTCAGGGGGGGTACCGACCTACCTGGTTCAGTTCGGTTGGGTGGGTTTTAAACCCAGCAGCTTGCTATCGTGGGTCGGGACCGAGCGGTGAAAGCTACCGGTGCCAGAGCTTCCCGGATTTTGGGTTCTCGGCGGTGAAGGATCTTAGGGAAAATTGGTTGCGCTGTTAGGAGGAGGGAAGGTTGGGGAATAAGCTAGGTGAGTTGATTGAGCAGCTGGTTTGGAGTGTGGCTTGGATAGCTGAGAATAGAGATGGCTCGGTGATGGGCCGCGGCGGGGAGAGGAAGCAGTGAGGGGAAGGCGAACTGAGCTACTGGCTGCTCTAGTGAAGGGAGGAGGAGCTTGTGGTGGACAAAGGGAAACTCGGCGGGTCCATTTTATAGGCGGGAAGAGAGGAAGGAGGATGCTGCAGCCGCTGTATCTGCTCATGCCCGGTGATGTGACAGAGCAAAGGGAATTAGGGCGATGCTGTGCTGGTGGGTGAGTACGGGGAGCAATGTGGCGCTTCGCAGTATGAGGGGGATGGCTCCAGACGACAAGCGGCGCGGGTGGCAGTCGACGGGCGGCGCGGGTACGGCTGCCAGAGTTTAAGATGAGGGTATGTTTCCAAGGACCGACAGTAGGGCACTGAGCTGGGCGGGAGCTAAGGGTGGCCGTGGCACAGTGCAGTGCGTGGAGCTGATCTTCAGGCGACGAACGGGACGATGGGGAGCAGTGCTATGCTGCTATGCTGCCGATGTGCGCACTGCACCCAGCCAGTGCGCGGTCGGAGTGTGCACACAGTGGCACTGGCATGCTCAAACATGTTCTGTAGTGCTCAGGAGTGTCACATCGCGCCAAGGGACATTGGGGATGTGTATGAGAGGGAAGCATGGAAATTAGGCACCAAAAACTATTGCCAAGTTAGGTACTCGTTGAATGCCATGGTAGACCATGGGTTTGGATTCAACTGGAATGGACGAGACATGATGGTACCAATGAGAGTTAAGGAGTTAGGTATGCTAAGGAAACAGCGGAAGAGCTCTGTCAAATTTTTAGCCCCTTTCCAATAGAGCTTGCTCGATTTTTAAACATAGGATGTTCATGTTCTTGCATATTCAAACTTCTGGGGATGCGAGGATCATTGTAGAATTTTATCAGAATTTTTTGTCGTTTATTTTGACGAGTTGTAGCTCAACGCACATGTCTGCCCTAAAGCTAATTATTTTCATAAGTAAATATCTTTGAACTAGGTGCCCATACATTTTGTGATATTTGAGTTAGGGATAATATTAAGTTGTCCCACAAATTTTCTCAGAATTTTTGGGAAGGCCGAGTCGGTTGAAATTGGAGGTAACAGGGAAAATGGAATCAGGACGTAGAATTAGGGTTTCGGGATGTGGCAAGATGGAAAGGGGTATGGGGACTTATGGGAATTCCCCCACCTTGGCTTGGACTACTTGGTGACAAGGTGCCGTAAAGTTGACACGCTATTGTATATGGTGTATTCTTGCATTAGTGTATGTGTCCATCTAGGTCTTGCATATATGTAGCGTGTGTGTAGCGGGTTCAGGTATAACGGATTTATGCAGGGTTGACAATGCCCTAACTATATGTAGTGTTATGCTGACATGCAAGGTCTTGAAAATCAGGGTGTGACAAACCTACCCCCCTTAAATCAAATCTCGTCCCCGAGATTCTACATATTGGAATAGGTGTGGGAACTTTTCCAACAGAAAATCCTCTCGTTCCCATGTGGCTTCTTCCTCGGTGTGGTGATTCCATTGAACTTTATGAAACCTGATGCTCTTATTCCTGGTCCATCATTTGGTACTTTCCAAGATCCTGGTAGGTTGCTCTCTATAGGTAAGATCTTTGTCAATATCTAAATATTGGTATTGGACTTGCTTTATAGGTGGTTCAAGGCATTTCCTTAGTTGGGACACATGGAATACGTTGTGAACTTCTGATAGTTCCGGAGGTAGCTCCAACTGGTATGCTACCTGACCTCTCCTCCCCTCTACCTTAAATGGTCCGATGAATCGAGGAGCTAACTTGCCTCTGACATTAAATCTTTGTGTTCCCTTGAGGGGTGTCACTCGTAGATAGGCATAGTCTCCTGGTTCAAAGGTGACGTCTCGACGCTTAGAGTTAGTGTAGCTCTTCTGTCTCAATTGTGCTGTCTTCAGCCGTTCTTGAATAAATTTTATTTGCTCCTCTGCATCTTGAAGAATGTCAGGACCAAAATTTTTTCCTTCCCCGATCTCTGACCAATTCAGGGGTGTCCTACACTTTCGTCCATACAGTGCTTCAAACGAGGACATCTGCAAACTCGTTTGGTAGCTGTTGTTATATGAGAACTCTGCATAAGGTAGGCTATCGTCCCAACTGTCACCGTAGGTCAGGGCACAAGCTCTCAGCATGTCCTCCAAGATCTGGTTCACCTGTTCCGTTTGTCCATCCGTCTGCGGGTGATAGGCGGTACTAAAGTTAAGTCGGGTCCCCATAGCTTCATGTAGGCTTTCCCAGAATCAGGAGGTGAACTAGGTGCCTCGATCTGATATAATTCTTTTTGGCACCCGTGCAAGCTAACTATCCGGGCAAGATATAACTTGGCCAGTTGATCCCCTCTGTAAGTGGTTTTGACTGGCAAGAAGTGTGCTGCTTTAGTGAGTCGGTCTATAATGACCCAGACGGAATCATACCCTTTTCCCGTTCTTGGTAGTCCCACAATGAAGTCCATACCGACTTCGTCCCATTTCCATTCGGGGACTTTGATAGGTTGAAGTAGTCCTGCGAGCTTCTGGTATTCTGCCTTGACACGTTGGCATGTGTCACACCGAGCGATGAAGTCTGCTATTTCCCGTTTCATTCCAGGCCACCAGAACTTTTCTTTTAAATCTTGGTGCATTTTGGTGCTTCCAGGGTGGATGGAGTAACGGGACTCATGTGCCTCCTTTAATATTAACTCCTTGAGTTCCTCACATGCGGGTACACATATCCGATTTCCAAACCATAGGACGCCTTGATTGTCTTCCCTAAAACCACTTGCATTCCCGAGTTTCCCTTTCCTTGATGTCCTCTATGCTCTTATGACCTTTTTGGGCGTCTATAATCTGTGCCGTGAGAGATGGGGTGTCAAAGTATTATTCCGACAATACTTAATATGGGGCGGTGTGAGCACAGCAAATCAGGATGGCTGCACACGGGAGACAAGATTTAGGCAGGTTCAGGCCCTCTTGGAGAGGTAACACCCTACGTCCTGTGTTTGGTGGTTGGTATTGCTGTATCCCGAGTGCCGCAAGCCCTAGAGAATCGGTCTCGAGGGGGCTTGAGCTATGAAACAATGGAGACTAGGTCAGATAGATTAGATCCCGATCGAAGGTCCCCTACCGGGCCTTATATAGCCGGCCGGGATAGGGTTACAGGAGTCCGGATCGGTTAACAGATTGATTTCCTATTCGGTTACAACAGATTCCGGGTAAGCCGGACAGGTATTAGTCCTTGTCTTGTACTCCACGTTGATGAGGCGCCCCCGTGCTGGAGTCGGACTCTGAGTAGTCGGCCCGGCCCATCCCGTGGCTGGAAGGCCGGATTTGTCCTCCTTGATGATACCCGGGTGCCATGTCATCATCAGTAGCCCCCGAGTCCTTCACAATCTCACTGCTGCCGACCTTCACCTCTGGATGACCTTTCTGACTGGCTTCAGCTTGCTGGGAGATTGCGAAGGGCTAACTAGACTCCTGCAAACAAGACAATTAGAGCCAAGTAACATTCACCCGTAAGGTAGGAATGTCAAGGCGGGTGAGCTATTAACGGGTAATCTCTAGTGGCACCCGGTCCATCCTTAGGGACAGGGACCGGCTGATAACCCAGCGTGGGGCATGCCATGAATCCCGACTGAATTCCCGAGTAGCACCCGGCCTTCCCGAGTGGGTTAAGGCCAGCTGGAGTCCCCTGAAGGAATGCCACTGAAAATCACGTCCGAACCAAAGAAAACAGACATGACGCATAGGTTCCTGAGTTTCGAAGTCTTATACCGGGTCATTCCACGCAATCTGGGAATCCCAGTTACCAGAGCCTCCGAGACTTAAATGCTCGACAAGTCTGGGTGGAGAATCCGGCAACTCTGAGTTGCTCAGCATCCGACTTGTGGCCTACGGGAGGCACGCCATTGCTGTCCCTCACTCGGGTGTACTCAGTCAACTGCGTTCCTGCTTGAGGCCAGCCTCTGATACCCTCCGTAGCCAAAGCGCCCGGCGCCGACTTTCTCTCGGCAGCCAGCTAGTGATTTACGGAAAATACGCTTTGGCCACCATATAGCGGAGACGTATTCCATCGGGTTGTAAAGCCTAAAAAGCCAACCGTCGGATCTCCCTTCATTAAGCCGCACGAATCGCGGCGCCGCTAGGTCGTGGGCGCGGAAAGAGCGCGACGTGGCCCACGAAACACGCGCGGGAGAAACTGAAAAGGCGCATCGTGGGGGGGGCGACGGGTCCGGACACGTGCCGACGTGGGGAAGCCGAACCGTCGGCCCGCCCCTTTATATTCCAAAGAATCAGTGGGTCTGGCCCACGCACACATTCATCTTCTTCATTCTTCAGCGCCCGAACTCTTCGTCATCCCAAATCCGCACGCGCGCACTACTCCTCCCAAAACCCTAGCCCCCTCCTCAGCCACCTCGGATGCAATCCCCGCATTGGGAAGCCGATCCGACGGAAGCCGAAGAGGACGCCCTGGTGTGGAAGCTGCTGGGTGAAGAGGAGTCTCCCGTCAGTCCGATGGCCCCATGGGTGAAGTTGACGGTGATGGACATGCGGCTGTCGATCCTCGTGCGGTTCGGGCTGCTGCCGCCGAAGGAGTTGGTCGAGTGGCGTGCCGCCGCTGGGGAGACCATTCCTACCCCGAACACCGGCGAGTTGGTCGTCCACGGCCCCTTCTTCGAGCGGGGGTTTTCCGTGCTGGCGCACCCATTCTTGCGGGGGCTGCTATACTATTACGGGTTGGAGCTCCACAATCTCAACCCTAATAGCATCCTTCATGTCTCCTGCTTCATCACCCTCTGTGAGTGCTTCCTCGGCATCCGGCCGCACTTCACCCTGTGGAAGCACCTCTTCATGGTGAAGCCGCAGCCGAGCAGAGACAACCCGGCCGTAGTGGGTGGCACCGGGTTCTAGCTGAGGTCGGGAACAGCGAAGAGCTACCCGGCCCCGCCAATGCAGTCGTCGAACAAGGGCTGGCACACCTACTGGTTCTACTGCGCCAACCCGGAGCCATCACTGCCGGCCTTCTCGGGTCAGCCGTCGGTGATCAGGCCGAGCTGGTTGGACCTGCCACTCGAGAGGGAGCAGGACAACGTCGCCGTCGTGATGGCACAGCTGGAGGCGGCAATGAAGGCCGGGGTCACCGGGGCAGTCGTCGCCGCAACCTTCGTCCGGTGGCGGGTGCAGCCCGCCAAGCTGCGGGCGCACCCGATGTTCGAATACACCGGCGAAAGCAACACGACTCGGGAGTCCGCGGAGGAGCTCACAGAAGGCGAGATCCAGAGTCGGCTCGAGAAGCTCTTGGCTCAGGGGACGAGCTTGGTCTTCCCCGAGCGGCCGGCCCCCTTCAGCTGGGCGAACCCCCTGAGTGACGTAAGTACCCGACTTCTGCCCTTTGGTTCCTTCATTATTTCTTCATCGAATCTGATTCGGGATTTGCTTCTGCGTTTTGGCAGGTGTTATTCGGCTTCTACTCCAAAGCTCCCCTCCCGGAGGACGAGATTTGGAACCAGCCGTGCTACACCGACGTCCCGAGTGGCGGGCCACCGCCGCAGGGAGCAGTCGGGGCTCCTTCTTCCGGCGTCGGCCACTCGGGGGGCGCCGGGCCTTCTTCTTCCGGCGCCGGCCAATCGAAGGGCACCGGGTCTTCTTCTTCTGGCGCCGGCCACTCAAAGGGCGCCAGGTCTTCGAAGGGTGCCGGGCCCTCTAAGGCCCCACCGGTCGCTCCACCTCGTCCTTTCCCGCCGAGCACGCCCGCCCAGGAGGAAGACAAGGACTCGGACGACATCAGCGCCTTCCTAGTGAGGAGACGGAGACGGCCAGCGGGCACCACTCAGGGGGGACGGAGCGGCTCCGCCACCGGCTCGACCGTCGTTGCGAGGGGCACCGCCTCGCCGGAACGGGGTGGCTCGGCTCCCCGTGCCAGCCCGGCGGCTCCATCTGCCGCAGGGACCACGCCGACGGGACAGGAGGACGCCGCCGCTGGTGCCGACCCGGAGGCGCCAACTGCTACTGAGTCTGCCCCGGCGGAGCAGGAGGGCTCCGCTGCGGGCGCTAGCCCAGTGGCGCCAGCCGCCGCGGGGGCCGTGTAGGCGGGGCAGGAGGACCCCGCCACCGGCACCGATCCCGTGGCCCCGGCCGCCACAGAGTCTGCACCGGCGGAGCAGGTGGGCTCCGCCGCTAATGCTGATCCCGTGGCGCCGGCCGCCACGGGGGCTACGCCTGCGGAACAGGAGGGCTCCGCCTCTAGCACTGTTCCGGCAGCGCCGGCCGCCGCCCCGAGTGAAACTTCTCGGGCGGCCGAAGACGACGCTCCCCTAGGCCGGGGGGAGAAGAGAGATGCCAACACCGCCTTCGGGGCACCCGGCGAGTCGGGGACCTTGCCGGCTCCGGCTGTCGCCGCACCTGGGCAGCGAGCCGTGGGGGCCCGGAAGCGCATCGCCGTCCCCCGGTCCTCGAAGTAAGTGTTGGGCCGACTGCCTATCTGACTTTTGTTTCTTTACCTTCTGACATGGTTGGTCTTGCCTCTGCAGGGCTCGGAGGGTGGGGGACATCCCGAAGGCGCCCCCGAGTGGCCCGGGGTCCAGCCAAGGCGGAGATCCCCCAGCATCGGACTCCCGGGCCTCGTCACCTTCACCTGTCACGATTTCCTCGCCTCTCCGGCCGCCGTCGCCTCAGCCCGCGAGCACTACCCAGCCGTCCTCCGAGCAGCCCGGCGTGCAACCCACCTCGCCGGTCGCTCCTCAGGAGGAAACCTCCCCTGGAGCTTTGGTGCCGGTGGGGTCTGTGGGTGCCAGCCGGGACGCGGAGATGGCGGAGGGCGCGAGTCCCGGCGTGCCCTCGCCCATGCAGGAGTTCAGCGCGGCTCCACCTTCAAGGCCGTGCTCCGAGCTGGTACGCCGACCTCTCCGAGTCAGGGAAACGGTCCCGGGGCAGCCGACTTCGACGGTGCGAGAGGTCGACGCGTCGAGGAGGAGAAGGAGTGGCAGGCGGCTGCGGACGTCGCTGCCCAGATCAGGGAGATTCTCCCCGCCCTGCTAAAGGTGGCGAAGGAGGGAGCGAACCTGCTGAACGGCAGGCTGCGTCCTTTGATGGAGGTGAGTCATTTTTGCCTTCATAGGAGTATGTCCATAGGAAGTAGCCCCCGGGCCTCTGCCCGACTAAGTTAGTCGGGCGGAGGGCCCTTCGCTTTTTCCTTACAGTCTTCACTCTGGGTGCACGAACAGTGCACCCAGAGGGTGTAGCCCCCGAGCCTGCGGTCGACTAGGATAGTCGGGCGGAGGGTGTAGTTGTCTCTTTTTCAGTCTGACTCTAGGTGCACGAATAGTGCACCCAGAGGGTGTAGCCCCGAGCCTCCGCTGGGTCCTTGGGACCGAGTGGAGGGTTTCAACAATCTTCCCGGGTGACTTTATTGTGTTGTCGTTTCCTTTATGCAGAGTCTGAACCAGCGGTCATAGAACAAGACCGCCTTTCTCCAAGACCGACTGCCCGTCATCGAACGCCGGGAACTGCGGAAGTCCGAGTGGGACAAGATGTCCGCGAGTCGGCAGTCGGCGGAGGACGTGGCCCGCAAGCGCGGAGCGGAAGTTATCGCCCTGCAGGCAGGCATTTCGCAGGAGATTGCCAACACCCGAGGTGAGTGCGACGAGTGACTTGCTGCCCCGCGCTGTCGCGTTTTTGTCTTGCTGACAGGCTGTCTCTTGCAGCCGCCGAAGAAGAAGTTGCAAGGCTGAGGGCGGAGCTCGAGGCGATGACGATCCACGCCCGGGACCTGGACGCCACCAAAGAGCAGGCGGGGAAGCTTGACGAGGCGCTCTCGGCGGAGAAGGCTCGTGCGGAACAGCTCGGGCGCGAGGCCGAGTCTGTGGCCAAGAAGGCTGCCGACTCGGAGGCGGCGCTCTTGGCGGAGAAGACCCGCGCGGAGCAGCTCGGGCGCGAGGCCGAGTCGACGGCCAAGAAGGCTACTGACTCGGAGGCGGCTACCGAGGCCGCGAAGAAAGCTGCCACAGCGGCGGAGTTCAGTGAGTGCCATTGTTGACTTTGGTTTTGTCCCAACCTGCTGGTCGTTTTGCTCATGCTTGTTTTTTGCTGCAGAGTCGAAGGCGTGTCTCGAGAAATCCCGTGGGATGGTTGAGTCACTGCTGAAGGCGGGGCAGGTGGCGTGTGGCACCGTCTGGCCGGACAAGACGGCCCCGGACTCCGTCGCGGCGGTCGCCGAGCGTCTAAGCCAAGTGCCCGACCAAGTGGCGAGCATCGAGGCGGAGGGCGCGCGGACGGGGGCCTGCGCATAGTCCTGGCGGTGGCGCAGTGTAATACCCAGATTCGACAATTAGGGTTTGCCTCGCATTCATGCATACATGTCATCATCTTCATGCATAAACACCCACACCTCATTTAAACTAAGATAAAGTACGATGAAACTTTATAGAATATGTACATATCTCATCCTCGGTGGATATGTTAACAAACACCAATCAACTTATTCGAAGTATCGAACTTCAACAACAACATTCACAAGTGGTGGGACCAGTGGACCCCGTCGATGGATCCCTCTACTAACCCTCTCTTTTCTCCCCAAGACTTGCCTCAAAAGCCACATGGAATAACAACTCAATCGAAACGTCCGAGCTCAAACCCTAAAGTGTCGAAAACTAGGGTTAGGAGAAAAGACAAGCAAAGGTGGACAAAAGTTCACCAAACGTTGGAAATAGCCTGGAATATGGAAATGTCAGCTCTATGCAAAATTTCAAAATTTTTGGAGTAACCTAAGACCTAGTTGCAGTTCAAAACGTCGAATTAGGTCAAACCCTAGAATTGAACTAGACACCCATTCAAACAAGCTCCAAATCTATTTAAACTTCTACAGTAGCTCCCACATAGTGTTTAGAACCTCCTGTAAAAATTTCAGAATTTTTGGAGCAAAGGTTGCACATAAAATGACGCCAGAACTAACACTGATTCAAAGAATTAAAAAGAGAAAAAGAAAACCCTAAAGAGTTTGGGCCAAAAGCCTGCTCGGCCGGCCCATCAGCTACCGCAGCCCGCCAGCCCCGCGTGCGCGCGTGGCCTCCTCTCGTTGACCGCCCGGCCCCACGCGTCAGCCTCCCCTCCTTCCCCCTCTCTCCGCTACCGCGCCCCGGGCCCGCCTGTCAAAACCCTTCCCCCACGTCACCGTCGCCCGTTCGCCACGGTGGGCGGTGCCCCATCCCGACCACCCCTGTCTGAGCCATCGCCGCCCTATAAAGGCCGCCTTCCGACAGCTCTCCCCTCCTCCCCGCAAACCCTAGTCTTCTCCCCCTCTTCTCCGAGTGCCCGAGCTCCTCTTCTTCAACTCCGACCACTGTCTCCGACGAGCAATTCCTCACACCTCGGTGAGCCCCGCCCTCCCCCGAGTTGCTCTTGAGCTTGTTCCCCTCCTCGGTAACCTCCCTTGCTCCTCTCTTACTCAGATCCGAGCCTCCAGAGCCATCGCTACCTCCTTCTCCCCCGAGTCCGGCAGCAACTCCGACGAGCTCTCGCGCCTGTTCTGGTGAGCCTCGGGTCCCATTTCCTAAACCCCGAGCATCCCCTCACTTCCCTTAACTCGCTCCGTCTCTTTTCTTCATAGATCTGAGCTCTGGAGCACCTCCCCACCAATCACCGAAGGATCTCGCCGCCGGTCGTCGTCGCTAACCCTCCTCCGGTCATCCCCGAGCCCTCCCCTCGCGCGTATCAGCCTCAGGGTGAGCCCCTGGTCCTTTTGCCGCCTTCTCCGAGCCTGGGTCGGTAGCCCAGCACCGTTTCGGTGAGCTCGGGTGCCACTCCGGCCGTGCGCCACCGCCTGGAACCGCCGGCGGCCCCGGTACAGACGAGAGAGAGAGGGAAAGGGCCAGACGTGTGGCGCGCTCGGGTTGGCTCCCCAACCACCCGAGCCACTGACAGTAGGGACCCACGCGCCTGCTGACGTGGGTTAAGGGTTGGAATCCCTGGGTTGCTTCTCGGGTGCACGTTGGAATTGGGGATTGGTCTGGGTAGTCTTCGGGTACCAATAGCAATTAGGGTTTTCGACTGCTAGGGCTGATTTTTGTTTAAAATTTCAAACATTCATAACTTTTAAACCGTAAGGCCAAATTTGAAAAATTTTATATATCTAGAAAGCTCATGAGATCCTCTACAATTTGGCTGAATCAAAAATTAATTTTGAGCACATGCACAGTATGATATGTAGGGTTGTTATCTAGCTTTCGTCGCGGATCCATAAACCCTAACTTCGCGATCCCAACTCCGATCTCGACAAACTTTATAGTTCTGGAAACCTTACGGGATTTCCTATGACTTGGAGCAACTAGATTTCCAGTAGTAGCATGAGCATGGTGTGACCTTGGAGGGTGCAAGTTGTTAGTCCTTTTATCGTCGTATGTCGTTAAACCCTAACTCGATGATTGTAGCCCTTTTTAACCGCCGATCGTCGATCCACCCTAGCGTGGCGACCCTAGCTCCCGGATCAAACACCTTTTATAGTTCTGGAGTCCTCGAGGATTGCGCCACACCCCAGTTCAAGCACCATTCCTAGCATTGCTATTACCACCTCGACCACTTTTGGCGTAAACCCTAGTTCCCCCCACCTCAGGCATGATTCTTCACTAAACCCTAATGCGACGATAACGTCAATTCCATTGAGTTCAGTGGCATTAGGCTCGTGTCCTCGCATACCTTTGAGATATTAACCTTTATAATGTAATCACCTACTAAGCACCACCACCTTTAGCCCTAACTCGAAATTACACCAGTTAGCACACATGCATGAGGGATCCGCGACAAAACCCTAAAACCTTATCGTGCGGACCTTAACATGCATAATGGGTAGAACCAAGAATTAGGTCCCTTATGTATCACCCACTAAAGCACTCGCTAGTTCCTATTATCCCATACCGGCACAAAACCCTACTTCGACAGATCGTAGCTCCGACTCAGGAGGTTTCAATTGTGTTGAACTCGTGCTTCGCCTTACTCTCACAATACCAACCTATTCAACCTCGTCACCCCATTCCGTCACTAACGGCGTAACCCTAAGTGTCCATTGCACCATAATCGGACATGCATGCATCGTTAGGGTTTCCGACGATTTTTGAGAGAACGTAACTTTCCAACCATAACTCCAAATCACATAATTCCAGTTGCGTTAACCTCGTATCGTGGAGCACTACCAAAATACAAACATTGTAGGTCCTGGTCCTCTATTGCGCAAAGTAATTTCTAACCCGAACTTGCAATCACCACAAATTGAACATGCCCGCGTCGTTAGGGTTATAGGCTCGTTTCTATCCAATCCAAACCCACGTACTCTTGTTGTAATAGATTCCTATCATCTATGAGCCATCCTAGAATCTTGCACTTAGTAGCATCCATCATGCATACATGCTGGTTGTTAAGCATCCTTTTATCGTTCTTTTCCGGTATCGCTCACCTCAGAGCCCGAAGAAGGAGACCTCCAGGCTCACGACCCAACGCAAGATCAGGAGCAGTTCGAGCAAGGCAAGCAGAGCTTGTTGCATCTTTATTTGTCCATTACCTGTTTTATTTATCTATATGTGATGTGTGGTTCTTTGTTCAGAAATTGTGATCGAATTCGGTTGAACTAGCATGATTAGGGTATGCGGTGAGTTGTGTCTAGCTGTGGTCGAAATTAATCCGATGCCCTAATTATTGGAACATACTAAGGTGAGATGTGAGAGCCGAAGGGAAAGTGTCAGATGGATAAAGTTGGTATCATTTGGACTGCCTGTTGCGACTAGGTGAAAGAAGTGTTGTCACGATACCAATCCTGAGGTGACTCCATCGTGATAACTCCCCTTGTCACGCGTGGACGTTAGCGGAATCGAGGCTGGGGTGTAGTTGAGGTAAGACTGAGACCCTTGGAGCCTTGCAACCTCCAAGGGTTAAGGCACTCTTTGCACTCAGGGTGATCGATTGCCGGTAACGGTCCGAGAGATTAAATGAATGCGTGGTCGTGATGGTACGCTGTCAATGTGAAAATATGTTATGTCCCTAGTAGTTGGGAGGTGGCAAGTGAGAGCCATCGTAATTGGATTTTTGGAACACATGTGACTAGTGGGTACCATCGCGTTTCTCCATTAAGTTCTTTGGCAATCTGGATTGGTGTTGGTTGTCTGTGATATGTCTTCTTCTGTCAGTGAATTGTTCGTATGATTATGCCTTGTTGACTAGAACTGCATCATGTTTACTTTTCGTTATACTAGTGTGTGTAGGACATTTAATCAAGCACGAATAAGTATTGCGAGTACCTTCGTACTCACCTAGGACATTCCTAGATCATTGCAGGTGAGCCAGCGGTCGAGGAATTCTTCGATGATGCCTAATGCATGGTTTTCCTTGGTTGGCTATTCGACCCAGGGGTTTTTGTGGCTTTTGGTTAGCGGTCAATGCACCGCTATGGGACTCAATCACTTTTCTTCCGCTGTTGTTTAATTACTCCATACTCGGATCTGTTTCCGATTATGACCGACTGATGTAACCTTATAGTCCGACGGGGACAGCTAGCTTAATATCGTAAAGTAGTGCTTTGTTGTGATATCCGAGTTGTTACTTGCGGTTGTCCATGTACAATGCGTGTATGTGATGAAGTATGTGGACAACTGTGTAGCGGTATTATTGTGTGCTAGGATTGCGTTTCGTGATGGCAGAGGTGAGCGAACCACTAGTCCTGTGTAGCTTTGGTTGAGTCGATCCAGGGGATTCGTCCGGTACTCGCTAAGCCTCCTACGACCGTCACGCCTTGCGCTGACGGCAGAGCAGAGCTGGATCCTCCCAGAGTCGCACCTCGTGGCTAGGTAAGGTTGAGGGGACGCATATCCCGGGCTCTAGTCCTCCTATGACTATCGCGGAGCGCAAGCTTATCACGCGGTATTACCCCTTCACCGGCATCTGGGATTTATGTGTGGTTTGGGGAAGATTGGTCGCTTCCGGCCGGCTCGCACGTGGTGGGTGTTGGATCGTTCCGCCTTGGTGCGTACGGCGCAGGTACCGTGCCATCGGGCCGACAAGACCTTCGGTCCTTGGCGACTTCGCGTTCCCCTAATCACATGTGGATTCTGGGTCCGTGACACGCGGTCCCACTACCCGTTGCTGGATATGCAGGCAATCGGGGAGGGGTACGCCGCTGATTTCCCGGAAGAAGACATTCCGGAGATGATGCGGTCCGTTGAGTCCACCGTCGATTCCCTCATAAAGCGGTCGGGCCTGTAGAAGATAGGATTAGCTGTAAACTGCTCGGGCTAGCCGAGTAAATTTTGTAAAGGACTCGGGGATGCCGAGTGAGTTTTGTATGCACTCGGGATGCCGAGTGGCTTGGTTGTGCACTCGGGATGCCGAGTGACTTATGTAAATACTTTCTGGTTTAACAAGTAAGTTTTGAATTCATCGTGAAAAGACTTGTGTTCCTGTGTATTTGAGTTTGTTCATTTTTGCTCTTCGCCAACCCGTCGTAGCCTCCTTTGCGTAGGGATTAGCCGTTGGCGTGTGTCCCGTGTAGCGTAAGGGTGCGGCGTAGACTGACGATTGGAGTCAAAGAGTTAACGTTAGACTTTATACACAGTACTTAAGCATTTTCACGAATGGCGGCAAAGCCGAGCATGCGCCGAGTACCCGCTACGAACGGGCGTAGCGGGTCAGTCGGGAAAAAGAGATGCTTTTTAAATGGAGCAAAAGAAAACTCTTTATTCATGCTTCCAATACACTTATAAGAAAAAAGTCAGGCATAGAAATGACGTAGCTGTTCTATGTTCCATGCGTTGGTGAAGACATTGCCGTCGCTGTCCTTTAGTCGGTAAGCCCCCGGGCGCAGTACCTCAGCGATTATGTACGGGCCCTCTCATGGCGGCGATAGCTTATGCTGCTCCTTGTTTGACTGGACTCGGCGCAGAACCAGGTCGCCGACGTTGAACGAGCGGCCGCGTACGTGCCGACCGTGATAGCGCCGCAGGGCCTGTTGATATTTAGCCGACCGAAGGAGAGCAACCTCGCGGGCTTCTTCGAGCTGGTCGAGGGCGTCGTGCCGGGCTTCTTCTAACTCGGCCTCGCTGAAGGTGCGAACGCGCGGGGACCCGTACTCCAGGTCAGTCGGGAGGATGGCCTCAGCGCCGAAGACCATGAAGAAGGGTGTGTAACCGGTTGACCGGTTAGGCGTTATCCGAAGGCTCCAAAGCACTGATGGTAGCTCGGCTGCCCACTTGCCTGCGAATTTGTTCAGTCACTGGAAAATTCGAGGCTTGAGGCCTTGTAGTATTAACCCGTTGGACCGCTCGACTTGCCTGTTGGTGCGTGGGTGTGCCACGGCGGCGAAGTCGAGGCTGATGTTGCAGTCGTCGCAGAATTGGAGAAAAGCTCGTCCGGTGAACTGGGTGCCGTTGTCCGTGATAATGCTGTTGGGTACGCCGAATCGGAAGACAATATCCCGAACGAACTCGACGGCCTTTTCAGTAGTTATCGTGGCGACTGGCTTGGCTTCGATCCACTTGGTGAACTTGTTGACTGCGACGAAGAGGTGCGTGTAGCCCCCGGGAGCCTTCTTGAGCGGGCCGACCATGTCCAGACCCCAGACTGCGAAGGGCCAGGTGATCGGGATAGTTTGGAGGGCCTGAGCCGGCAAGTGTGTCTGCCGGGCGAAGTGCTGGCACCCCTCACAGGTACGGACGATGTGTTCCGCGTCTGACACGGCAGTCGGCCAATAGAAACCCTGTCGGAATGCCTTCCCGACTAGTGATGCGGGCGCCGCATGGTGTCCACATACTCCCGAGTGGATCTCACGCAGTAGCTGCTTTTCCTGGTCGTCGGGTATGCACCGTTGGAGGATCCCGGAGGTGACATGCACCGTTGGAGGATCCCGGAGGTGCTCCTCTTGTAGAGCTCGTCATCGATGATGACGAAGGCCTTGGCGCGTCGCGCAATGCGGCGTGCCTCGGTTTGGTCCGGCGGGAGGGTGTCCCGTAAGAGATAGTCTAGGAAAGGTGTAGTCCAGTCGAAAGTGACAGTGAGGACCTCTGTTGGAGGCTGCTGGGTAGTGTCACTCTCCGGGACTTGTTGTTCTTCGGTCTCGGGTGTTGTGTCTGCCTTGATAGAAGGGGTGTGCAACTCCTGGAGAAAAACACCAGTCGGGACGACGTCCCGACTAGATCCCAGTTTGGCGAGTGCATCTGCATCCTCGTTGTCTCGGCGTAAGATGTGAGTGATTTCGAGGCCTTCGAACTTGGCTTCGAGCTTGCGCACTTCTTGGCAGTAAGCTTCCATGGAGGGATCGCGGCACGACCAATCCTTCATGACCTGCCGGACTACCAGTTCTGAGTCTCCGCGCGCGAGGAGGCGGCGAATCCCGAGTGAAACCGCAAGACGAAGACCGTGGAGCAAAGCTTCGTACTCGGCAACGTTATTGGATGCCGAGAAGTGGATCTGTAGCACGTACATGAAGCGCTCGCCTTTGGGAGAGATGAGCACAACGCCAGCCCCCGCGCCCTGGAGCATCAGAGAGCCGTCGAAATAGAGTGTCCAGTGCTCGAGGTCGACGACGAAGGGCGGGGACTGGATTTCTGTCCACTCGGCCATGAAGTCGGCCAGAGCCTGAGACTTGATTGCCGTGTGGGGAGCATAGATTATGCTAAAGGCCATGAGCTCCATGGCCCACTTGGCGATCCTGCCCGTGGCATCACGATTGTTGATGACATCGGAGATCGAGAAGGAGCTGACCACCGTAATTGGGTGTCCCTGGAAGTAGTGGACTAGCTTCCGTGACGTTATAAACACCGCATAGATGATCTTTTGGATCTGGGGGTACCGCGCCTTGGACCTGGAGAGGACTTCACTGATGAAGTAGACCGGGCGCTGTACTTTCTGAATATGGCCGGGTTCGGGTCGCTCCACGACCAAGACCATACTAACTACCTGAGTAGTTGCTGCGACATAGAGAAGCAGTGGCTCGTTGGGCATGGGAGACGTCAGTACCGGGGGGTGGTTAAGAACTTCTTCAGGCATCCTGGGCTTCGGGTGTCCAGGTGAAGGTCTCCGACTTCTTCATGAGCTTGTAAAGGGGCATGGCCTTCTCGCCGAGTCGGGAGATGAATCGGCTGAGAGCCGCCATGCACCCGGTCAGTCTTTGGACGTCTTTGAGGTTCTTCGGTGGGCCCATCTTGATGATGGCATCGATCTTCTCCGGGTTGACCTCGATCCCTCGTTCGGAAATGATGAAATCGAGTAGCTTGCCCGAAGGGACCCCGAAAACACACTTCTCGGGGTTGAGCTTCATGCTGAATCTTCTAAGGTTGGAGAAGGTCTCTCCCAAGTCACTCAGGAGGTCTTCTTTCTTTTGAGACTTGATCACCACATCGTCGACGTAGGCTTGTACGTTCCGGCCGATCTGCAACTGAAGGCAACGCTGTATGCACCGTTGGTACGTAGCACCAGCATTCCTGAGTCCGAAGGGCATGGAGACGTAGCAAAAAGCACCGAATGGAGTGATGAAAGATGTCTTGATCTCGTCATCCTCCTTCATCTTGATCTGGTGATAGCCCGAGTAAGCGTCGAAAAAGCATAAAATTTCGCACCCGGCCGTGGAATCAATCACTTGGTCGATGCGAGGAAGAGTGAAAGGATCTTTGGGGCACGCCTTGTTAAGGCTTGTATAATCAACACACATCCTCCACTTTCCATTCTTTTTGCGAACAAGAACTGGGTTCGCTAACCAGTCGGGATGATACACTTCTTTAATAAAACCAGCTGCTAGAAGCTTGGCTATTTCTTCTCCTATGGCCTGACATCTATCCTCAGCGAATCGGCGTAAGCGCTGTTTGACCGGCTTGGCATCCGGCCGAACGTTGAGAGAGTGCTCGGCAGCCTCCCTTGGAACTCCGGGCATGTCGGAGGATGTCCATGCAAAGATGTCCCGGTTGTCTTGGAGGAAGCTGACGAGCGCGCTTTCCTATTTGTCGCTGAGTGCAGTCCCGATCTGCGTTGTCTTGGAGGAATCTTCAGGGTCGAGTTGGATCAACTTGGTGTCCCGCACCGACTGGAAAGATGTCGACGTTGAAGCCCTCTTGGATGGCGGTGCTTCCTCAACCACGGCCGACTTGAGGTCGGAAAGCGCGGCCTCGGCGATCTGGGCCGCGGCGAGGTTGCAGTTTTCCAGATCGCAAGTGTAAGCGTGCTGGAAGCTGCTTTGCACTGTGATTACCCCGTGGGGGCCCGGCATCTTGAGCTTCAAATAGACATAGCTAGGGACAGCCATGAACTTGGCGTAGCAGGGACGCCCCAGGATGGCATGATATGATCCTGGGAAGTTGACGACCTCAAAGGTGAGGGTCTCGGTCCGGAAGTTGTCGGGAGTGCCAAAGGTAATGGGCAGGCTGACCTGCCCGAGTGGACTCGCCATCTTGCCGGGTACCACCCCGTGGAAGGGGGCACCAGTCGGCTTGATCTCGGATCGAGGAATCTTCATATCGTCGAGGGTTTTGACGTAGAGGATGTTGAGACCACTCCCACCGTCCATGAGGACCTTGGTGAGGCGGACGCCGCAAACGATCGGGTCTACCACCAAGGGGAATCGTCCTGGCTGGGGTATGTAGTCGGGGTGATCCGCGCGTCCGAATGAAATTATGGACTCGGACCATCGCAGGTACTTGGGCACGGCCGGTTGCACTGCGTTGACCTCTCGATCAATAATCTTTTGGCGACGCTTGGACTCGTAACCGTTTGGTCCACCAAAGATCATCAAGCAAGCGGTCTCTTTCGGGAATTCGTCACCATCGTCCTGAGGGGGCTCCTTCTTGCCCTTGTTGGGGACGTATGGCTTGTTCAAATTCTTCAAGAGGTTGCAGTCACGCATCAGATGATTGGACTTGGGTCCATGGAAGTGACACGGCTGACTCATCATCTCTTCGAAGGTCGCGTTGGTGCACTGAGGACGACGCGGAGGGGCGCGCTCGGCAGCAGCAACGAGATCTCCGCCTTTACGCTTCCGGTGCTTCTTTCTGGAGGACTCGGGGTGAATGTCCCGACTGGGGGACTCGGACGCCTTGCCCTTGCCTCTTCCCTTGTCATCCTGAGTAGCACTGCGGACAGCCTCTTCGCCGGTAGCGAAGTTATTGGCTATGTCGAAAAGCTCGCACGTAGTCTGGGGATTCTTACGCGCTATCTTGTGGATAAGGTCGGTGCTCCGAACTCCCTTGGAGAAAGCGGTGATGACGTCGCCCTCCCGGATCTCGGGCAAAGAGTTCTTCTTCTTGGAGAAGCGCTGGATGTACTCACGGAGAGTCTCATCCGCCTCTTGTGTACAACTGTGGAGATCCCACGCGTTCCCGGGCCGATTGTAAGTGCCCTGGAAGATGTTCACAAAGAGGGTCTCGAGGTCGCTCCACGTATGGATGCACCCCGGAGGTAAGCTGGTGAGCCAGGCTCGCGCTGAGTCGGCGAGGAAGAGCGGCAGATAGTGGATCGCGACGTAGTCGTTCCCACCATTGGTTCTACACGCCGTGTGATAGTCCGCCAGCCAGATGTCCGGCCGGGTCTCACCCGTGTACTTGTCGATGCCGGTGACCCGGAATCGCGACGGGAAGATGACACTGCAGATACGAGGACCGAATGCTTTCGGACCCGAATATCTCATGCTGGAGGAAGTCGGGGAACGCCCCCGGCTGGTGGCGCCACTGTCGTCGCGGTGGCTGCCGCGATCGTCTCTCCTGGAACCGTGATGAGCGCTTCTTTCAGTGTCCGCTGGGTTCCTTGGCCCGAGTCGATCACGGACCGGTACCGCTTGTCGGGCGTTTCTGTCTTCATCCTGACGGGCGTGGTTTCTGGCGGTTATAGTGCCTCGAGCGTCGCGATTGGGGCCGAGTCGCTCATGAACCGCTCCCGCCGGCTAACGTCGATCGGGGCTTGCTCGTCGCCCACCCACGGCCGGTGGAGGAGTAGAGCGCCGACTCCTTGCCCCTACTGAGGAGCCGGCGTGATCTTCTGAAGCTTCGGCATGCTGGAGGGCGGTTTCCTCCAGCAGAACACGGAGTCACCGAAGTTCGTCATGCCCCGGGTTACCCTCGGGGATCTCAATGGCACGTGCCGCCACCGTGGCCGCGACGATGTTGTGACTCGGGAGAGGGAATATCGGGACCCCTTCCCTTTCGCGCATGCGGAGCTCACTGTGGACTTGGCGTCCTCGAGCCCTCATGTCGTCGTTGCGCCGTTGATCGTCACGCTGGCGAGCGAGCCGAGTCTGTTGCTCGATCAACTCTTCCTCCTTGGCAAGGAGTCGGAGTCGGGTGGCTTCGAGCTCAGCCGGTGTTTGTTCCACAATGGGGACTTCTTGGCCATCACCGTCATCTGGCGAGTCGGCGTTGGCCATGAAGACTTCCCGAGACAGATGGTCGCTGCCAGAGCTCTCATAGTCGTCCGAGTAATACTCGAGGACGGGGAGGAGAGAGTCGATAGCACCCACCAGTCGGGATCCGAGTGCGAACTCATGTGCAGCAAACGGATCTGGTTTCGGCGAAGCCTCTTCCCTGGGGAGAGGGGCCGAAAGCGCGGGCTCAGGGAGAGGCCCGTGCTGAAGAGCTGATGAAGCCTCTGCCGATCGGGAAGTCGCCGAGTAGTAGAGGTGGAGCTGGCCGATCTTGTCGGCGATGAAGTTCAACTTTTCAAATTGGAAAAGTTGGCCGGGGTCCGGGACAGCGTTCACGAAAGCGAATCTCATGATACTTCCCGGGACGAAGACGTTGCTGCTGTTGACGAAAGCCATCCCAATTCGTGTAGATGGATCTATGCGCACTCCCCTACCTGGCGCGCCAACTGTCGAAGTATTATTCCGGCAATACTTAATATGGGGCGGTGTGAGCACAGCAAATCAGGATGGCTGCACACGGGAGACAAGATTTAGGCAGGTTCAGGCCCTCTCGGAGAGGTAACACCCTACGTCCTGTGTTTGGTGGTTGGTATTGCTGTATCCCGAGTGCCGCAAGCCCTAGAGAATCGATCTCGAGGGGGGCTTGAGCTATGAAACAATGGAGACTAGGTCAAATAGATTGGATCCCGATCGGAGGTCCCCTACCGGGCCTTATATAGCCGGCCGGGATAGGGTTACAGGAGTCCGGATCGGTTAACAGATTGATTTCCTATTCGGTTACAACAGATTCCGGGTAAGCCGGACAGGTATTAGTCCTTGTCTTGTACTCCACGTTGATGAGGCGCCCCCGTGCTGGAGTCAGACTCCGAGTAGTCGGCCCGGCCCATCCCGTAGCTGGAAGGCCGGATTCGTCCTCCTTGATGATACCCGGGTGCCATGTCATCATCATGGGGTTACTTCCAAGTTGTCTACTAATCCCCTTTTTACCAAACCCAAACTAGTCCTTTCCAAGGCGTCATGCAGTTTGGGCTGGGTTACTTGGACTATGGTATTCAAGGCATGTGGTTTCCTATTGAGGGCATCGGCCACTACGTTTGCTTTTCCAGGGTGATAGTGGACTCCAAGATCATAGTCCTTAATCAGTTCTAACCATCTCCTCTGTCTCATGTTAAGGTCTGCTTGGGTAAAGATATACTTCAGACTCTTATGATTCGTGTATATTTCACAGCGATTACCAATGAGATAGTGTCGCCAGAGCTTTAGAGCATGAACCACGGCGGGTAGTTCCAGATCATGCGTCGGGTAATTCACTTCATGAGGTCGTAGTTTTCTGGAAGCATAGGCAACTACTTTTCCTTCTTGCATGAGCACACACCCAAGTCCATATCGTGATGCATCACAATACACATCGAAGCTCTTGTGAAGATCTAGTAAGGTCAGCACGGGTGCAGAGGTCAATCGTCTTTTCATTTCCTGAAAGCTAGCCTCACACTTCAATTCCAGTCGAACTTCTGGTCCTTAAGTAATTGGGTCATGGGTCTGGCCAGCTTCGAGAACCCTTCAATAAAACGGTGGTAGTATCCTGCTAGACCTAAGAAACTTTTGACCTTAGTCGCCGACTTTGGTGCTTTCCAGTCAAGGATATCCTTAACCTTACTTGGGTCGATAGCAATGCCGCCTGCAGACACTATGTGCCCTAGAAATCCAACTTCCCTTAGCTAGAATTCGCACTTGCTGAATTTGGCATATAGTTGATGCACCTTCAGTTTTTCCAATACTGCACGCAGATGTTGCTCGTGCTCCTGGTCTGACTTGGAGGAGATTAGAATGTCGTCAATGAATACCACTATGAACTTGTCTAGGTATTCCATGAAAACTTTAGTCATTAAGTTCATGAAATAAGCAAGGCCATTGGTCAAACCAAAAGACATGACAGTATATTCATATAGCCCATACCGAGTGGTAAATGTAGTCTTCGGTATATCCTGCTCCCGGATCTTTAACTGGTGGTATCGAGACCTTAAATCTACTTTGGAGAACACTCGGGCTCCATTCATTTGGTCGAACAAATCATCAATCTGCGGGAGTGGGTATTTATTCTTAATGGTAACCTCATTTAGGGTCGGTAATCTACACACATGCGTAGGGTCTTATCCTTCTTCTCCACAAACAATACCCGTGATCCCCATGGTGACGAACTTGGTCGGATAAATCCTTTGCCCTCGAGTTCTTCCAACTACTTCTTCAACTCAATCAGAACATTAGCTGACATGCGGTAAGGTCTTTTTGCGATGGGTGCTGTCCCTGGCACTAGGTCAATAATGAATTCCACTTCTCGGTCTGGTGGCATTCTAGGAAGCTCTTCAGGGAATACCTCAGGGAATTCCCGTACCGTGAAGACTTGGGCTACTTCTGGCGTGGTCAATTGGTGGAGGGTGCTATGGGGGTCAATTGGTGCTTTAGGGTAACCCAGCCCAAATTGCATGAGGCTTTGGAAAGGACTAGTTTGGGTTTGGTAAAAAGGGGATTAGTAGCCAACTTGGGAGTAACTCCATCTCTCACGGCGCGGATCATAAACGCCCAAAAAGGTCATAAGAGCATAGAGGACATCAAGGAAAGGGAAACTCGGGAATGCAAAGTGGTTTTAGGGAAGACAATCAAGGCGTCCTATGGTTTGGAAATCGGATATGTGTACCCACATGTGAGGAACTCAAGGAGTTAATATTAAAGGAGGCACATGAGTCCCGTTACTCCATCCACCCTGGAGGCACCAAAATGCACCAGGATTTAAAAGAAAAGTTCTGGTGGCCTGGAATGAAACGGGAAACAGCAGACTTCATCGCTCAGTGTGACACATGCCAACGTGTCAAGGCAGAATACCAGAAGCTCGTAGGACTACTTCAACCTATCAAAGTCCCCGAATGGAAATGGGACGAAGTTGGTATGGACTTCATTGTGGGACTACCGAGAACGGGAAAAGGGTATGATTCCATCTGGATCATTGTAGACCGACTCACTAAAGTAGCACACTTCTTGCCAGTCAAAACCACTTACAGAGGGGATCAACTGGCCAAGTTATATCTTGCCTGGATAGTTAGCCTGCACGGGGTGCCAAAAAGAATTATATCAGATCGAGGCACCCAGTTCACCTCCCGATTCTGGGAAAGCCTACATGAAGCTATGGGGACCCGACTTAACTTTAGTACCACCTATCACCTGCTCCACAGATCTGGCACAGGCTCCTCCTCCACCGCGGCTCCTCCTCCACCGACACGCGCCTCCTCTGTGCAGCGACTGGGTGCTCCTCCGACGGCCGCGTGGCAGCAAAGACCCCCTCTTCCACCACGGCCCCTCCTCCCGGCACCTCCGAGGGCGGCGCAGCGGCTCTGACGGCTCTGTCCTCCCTGGCACTCCTCCCTCGCACCTCCGAGGGCGGCCCCTCCTCCCCGACACCTCCTCCCCAGCAGATCCGAGGGTGGCGCACCAGCTCTGAGGGCCCCCTCCTCCCCAGCACCTCCGAGGACGGTGCGGCAGCTCTGACAGCCCCATCCTCCCCGGCCCCTCCTCCCCGACAGCTCCTCCCCGGCACCCGACGCACCCTCCCCGTCCCCTCCTCTGCGACCCCTCCTCTGTGGCTCCCCTCAGATAGCCCTTCCTCCGCCACCAAGCACCAACTGCACCGACGGCCGCTCCTCGTTGGCCGCTCCTCTGACGGCCCCTCCTCCGTCGTCCCCTCCTCCACCACCAAGCACCATCGGCACTGTTCGCACGAAATTGGATCCGTGAAACACCCAGGTAATGTGGAGTCGCCAATCGCACTTATGTGTACGCTGAACGGTTGTTTTTCAAGCAAAACAACAAAGGATAACTATCGTACTTACGCGTACGACAAGCGATTGCTTTTCGAGCAAAGCAACAAAGATCTTCTTGCTTACGTGAAGAAGAACCGATCGTTTTTCAGCGCAAAACGATAAAGATCTAAACTAGAACAGAAAAGTAAAGGTAAAGGTAATAGATTGATTTGTATCAATTGTTGGATGATTTTCAATCGGCCATCACCCTTTATATTTATAGGGCGGCTGGTCTTCCCGTAGGAGATCAAAACTCCCAATCCTAATTGATTACAGATACGCAATATTTCCTTTTTAACGGATCCTGATCTAACACACATATGACTTTCCATCGCTCAGGACTCCTTCTCGGATATGAGACATCTTTCCATACGAACCGAGAATCCTTCCGAGTTCGCAGTCAACTCCTTCCTTTCTAGGACTCTTTTCCTAAGTCTCCGTGTCGGATAAGTCTTGGTGATAGAGGACTCGTCATATCAACTTATCCACGGATCGACCTGATTGCATCGCGACCTGATTCTGCTGGGATTCGGCTCTGTCCGACTTGTGTCTTCTCGGGGACTCGAGTACTCGGGAACGTCAGTACTCGGGAACATCAGTACTTGGGAACGCCAGTACTTGGGGACACGGGCGCGGGTGCTCGGTACTCGGACGCGCTGGCACTCGGAGTCAATATTGCTCGGGGTCACCACCGACTGCTCGGGTCTTCGGGAACTCCTGCGAGCACCTATGTACTCGGGACGTGACGAGTACTCGGGGAAGCTACGGACCGCTCGGGATGCGAGTACCCGGACCTGCATTTCAAGAGTTAATGCTAAATTCATAGCGAGTAAATCCATTATTCTAATTTGGCCAACCAAATAAACCCTTAAGCCAAATTACGCTGGAAACACATGCCCCCCTGCTTTTGGTATAATTGCATTTACCAAAAACACCGTGGACTACACCACTGCTTAGGGCGATACTTACAAAGTACATATCGGCCATAGGTTTTGTTAAGCTTCTTGCCACATACTCGGGTAATACCTTTTCAGATATTTCCCATTAAGAGCCTTAGGTAACCCTTCCCCTTGCAAAGACTCTACAAAATAGGAGTTCCCGGGGACGATCTCGACGACCCTATACGGACCCTCCCAACTCGGCGACCATTTACCAAATTTGTTGTTCCGAGTTCCAATAGGTAAAATCGTCTTCCATACTAGATCTCCTATCTGAAACGATTTTTCCTTTACTCTTTTGTTGTAAGCCTTAGCAACTCTCAACTTCTCCTTTTCGATTTCTCGTAAGGCTTTCAGCCTTTCTTCCGAAACATCGTCTATCCTATCTATCATCAAGTGGCTATAATCTTCAGCCGACAAGTCGTTTTGCCTGGCTATTCTAAGAGCTTGTAATCTAACTTCCACGGGTAACACTGCTTCCTGCCCATACACCAACTCGAATGGCGTCACTCGGGTTGCCCCATGCTTAGATATTCGATGAGCCCATAGTGCTTCCGAAAGGACTTCATGCCACCTTCTCAGATGTTCCTCAATTTTCTTCTTTATTAATTTGATCAAAGTCTTATTGCTAGACTCGGCCTGTCCATTAGCTTGCGCATAATAGGGCGACGAGTTCAACAACTTGACCCCAAAGGATTCGGCAAACTCACTGAATTGGTGAGACATAAAGGACGCACCCTGATCAGTTGTCAGAGTTTGAGGGATACCGAACCTATGAATGATATGCTCTAGAACGAAGCTAATCACTTCCTTATGAGTCATATTTCTCAAAGGAACTGCTTCAGTCCACTTGGTAAAGTAATCTGTAGCTACAAGGACAAAGCGATGACCTTTAGACGAAGCAGGATGTATTTGCCCAATGAAGTCTAAACCCCATCCTCTAAACGGCCACGGCTTTATAATAGGGTTCATCCTAGCCGCGGGTACCAATTGTATGTTCCCGAACTTCTGGCATGCTTCGCATCCTCTATAATATCGAAAACAATCTTCTAACATAGTCGGCCAATAGAACCCTGCTCTTTTTAATAACCATTGCATCTTACGGGCCGACTGATGTGTTCCACATATCCCTTCATGTACTTCCCCCCATAGCCATTCCCCCATAGCCATTCTCGACTGGTCGGGATCTAAGCATTTCAACAATACTCCATCTATCGTTCGGCAATACAACTCGTCATTAAACAAGGTGTACTTTATAGCTTGCCGCCGAATTTTCCTATCTCCTGTTCGACTCGGATCTTTCAAATAACTAACTAATGGTGCCCTCCAATTATTGACTTCCAAACCGCTTAACGACTCGGCTGCTCGTGTTAAACTATTTCCCCCCGAGTCGGTACTGGATCTACACGAGTCGGCCTCGACTTCCAGCAAGTCAGCCTGGCCTTCGACAGCAACGAGCATCGGCTTTCTAGATATGAAAAACCTTTCTCTTCCGACTTGGTACCCGGATGCTTGCTATGCCAAATAGTTGGCTCTAGAGTTCTCCTCTCTAGGCACATGGCTGATATTAAAAGTGTCTAAGAATTTGATTATGTCCAAACATCGGTCTAAATAGCTATTCAGCAGACCATCAAAACATTGAAACTCACCATTGACTTGCTGAACCACTAGCAATGAATCCCCAAAAGCATCTATGTCCTTTATGCTCATATCTACTAAGTTTTGCAAACCAAACAATAATGCCTCATACTCTGCCTGATTATTAGTGCAAGGGTATTCTAACCGGACCGATGACTCATAGATAACATTATGTGGTGAAACCAAAACGTTACCAATGGCTTGCCCACTTCTACAAACCGATCCATCAAAATAAAGTTTCCATGGACATATACCAACATAATTACTATCTTCTTCATCTTTAACTTGATGATCAACAATGAAGTCGGCGACGACTTGACCTCTCATAGCACGCAACGACTCATATGTTAAATCATACTCTATTAAGGCATAGGCCCATTTTCCAACTCATCCGCTAAGAATCGGTTGTTGCAACATATACTTAATTACGTCAACTTGGCAAGACACTATACAGGTACTCGAAAGTAGATAATGCCGGAACTTGGTACATGCGTAAAATAAAGATAAGCATAGCTTCTCAATGAATACATACCGACTTTTGGTGTCGAGTAGTCAGCGACTTACATATGCGATGATGTACTCCTTCTTGTCAACTTCTTGAGTCAGCACTGCGCCGAGTACTTTATCTTGTGCAGCAATGTATAGTCGGAACGGAACTCCCGACTTGGGTGCCCGAACCACTGGAGGACTTGACAAGTATCTCTTGATACTATTGAAAGCATCTCGCTGCTCTGCCCCCCAAGTGAACTCGGCTTCGTGTTTTAACCGAAGTAATGGAACAAATGATTCAATCTTCCCCGCCAGGTTAGATATAAATCGTCTTAGGTAATTTATCTTTCCTAACAAACTCTGCACATCTTTCTTGCATGTCGGCTCCTCTAACTTCCTAATGGCCTCTATCTTCTTAGGGTCGATCTCTATACCCTGCTCATGAATTATGAACCCTAAGAACTTACCAGCCGACACTAAGAACTTACCAGCCGACACTCCAAAAGCACATTTGAGCGGGTTCATCTTCAACCCGTACCGACGCATCCTTTCAAAGGCTAGTCGTAAGTCGGCCAAATGGTGACTACAGCCGTTCGACTGACGACAATGTCATCAATATAGATTTCTAACACAATGCCTAAGAGATCATGAAAGATTAAGTTCATAGCACGCTGATAAGTGGCGCCCGCATTCTTCAAGCCGAATGTCATGACAACCCATTCAAATAACCCGACAAAACCGGGGCAACGAAAGGCAGTTTTAAACATGTCCTCTTCGGCCATAAAGATTTGATTATACCCGGCATTGCCATCTAAGAAACTGAGTACTTTGTGTCCAGAGGCATCATTTATCAACATGTCGGCTATAGGCATAGGATACTCATCCTTAGGCGTAGCCTTATTCAAGTCCCTGAAGTCTATACATACCCTAATCTTCCCGGTATTCTTCTTCTCGACTGGCACAATATTTGAAATCCACTCGGCATACCTGCATGGCCGAATGAATCCTGCCTTCACCAGTCGGTCAACTTCTTCTTTGATGCGATCATACAAGTTAGGGTTGAAACGCCTAGGTGGTTGCTTGTGGGGTCTGAAACCAGACTTGATAGGCAGCTTATGTTCGACTAGTCTCCGACTTAACCCGGGCATCTCTGTATAATTCCAAGCAAAGCAATCTACGAATTCTTTGAGCAGTGCACATACCTTGCCTTTCTGGCCGACTTCCATATTGGCGTTAATAAACGTTGGTCGAGGCACGCCTCCATCGCCAATATCGACTTCTTCAAGCGGGTCAGCCGATGAGAACCCTTGTCTGAGTTTCTCCATGTCAAAATCTTCGATAGTCTCATGCATATCGTTCCTGCCTGAACGATATTCCTCAGTGCGCTTTTGTAGCCACTTAACGCTATCTTCTTTGTCCATTTATAATGACAAGTCGTTAAGCCGAGGTATACAAGCCGGCTGTGCCTGTATAGGTACGAAACCGTCCTTACCGATACTGACATAGTCGTAGTCGGACAAATCCCTACCCAACAGGCATCTCATGTCGCCGTGTTGCCAATCGACATTAGTTTCTACCAACGCGATGCAGGCCGAGTTGTCTACCTCGATGACTTTGACATCCTCGTCCACCCACTGGATTAAGCACTGATGCAGGGTAGAGGGGATGCAACAATTGGCATGAATCCAATCTCGCCCCAAGAGCACATTGTATCGGCCTTTGACGTCGACTACGAAGAATGCAGTTGGTAGAGTTTTGCTTCCGACTGTGAGCTCTACTGATAATATGCCTTTGGCCTCGGATAGCTTCCCTGAGAATCCGCTGAGTCCCATGTTTGTCTTCATCAACTCGGACTCCTTTCGGCCTAACTTGGAGAACACCGAAAGTGGCATAATGTTGACTCCAGTGCCGCCGTCAACGAGCATGTGGCCGATAGGTCTCCCATTGATATGGCCCTTGATGAATAGAGGCTTCAAATGCTGCCCGTGCCTCTCCGGCTTCTCAAATATGGCAGCATTAGGTCCAAGCAGAAGCTTTGCGACTTCCGACTCGGCAGCACGGAACTCGATCAGCAATTCGAACACCATATTGACGTCCATGTCGGCGGGTACCTCCCTGACATCATTGATGGCAGCATCATCTTCTTCCTTTGCAATGCACTTCTCCTTCCAAGTCATCTTCGCGGGTTTCATTGGCCTGGCTTGGTTGAACCATTCGTCGCGCTTCTTCTCAACGAGCTCCTCCCTGAGCTCGAGTACTCACAGCCGCTGGATCCTTCGCTTCTGAGAGTGTGCGAGTCCGGTGGGGCACCATTGCAGCTTTGGTTTTGTTCCTGGTTCAACCGCCTTGATCTTCTTAGCCGGCTGACTCGGTGCAGGCTCGATGGTCGTTTTCCGAGCGCCGGGTCCTGCTGTATTGTTGGGCTCTGGTCTGTCCGAGTCATCTATTGTGCCAAACCATACACGTCGGGTTCCCGCTGGTGGCGCCGAGTTAACTTGCGAACTTATCAACACGGCGGACCGTTGTGGTAGACTTCCCTCTGGGACTCGGATAGCGCCTGCCTTGTTTGACTCGGATTGGGTCGTTGTGCAGTTGCCGGTTTCGGACTCGGCGCGCGTGACTGGTACCCAGACCTGCTTAGTCGGCGAGTTGCTCCCCTGAGCCTTCCCTGGGGCTGCCAGCCGACTCGGTACGTTGGGTCCCTTACGCCGAATGGCGAGTCGGTTCCATGCTCGAGTTCCCGCCTCGAACCGAGTTCTTCTCCCGTGGGGCTGTTCTCCGAACCCGGACCTGTACGGGATCCACCTCGGCTGAAACATGCCGATTGGTCCAACCGGGTGTGGTGCCCAAGGGCTGAAACCCCATGGAGGGCACTGTGGGTAGAAAGTGTGTGCGCCTCCCCAGTATGCTGGACCTGTCGCGAAGTATGGTGGTTGAATGTATGGTCCTTCCTGCCAACACTCGGAACCACCGAAGCCTTGTCGAGGAGGAGACCTAGGACGCTTGGCCCCTCCAAGCTGAGTGAACACATTGTTGATCGTGTACTTATCCAGCAACTGTTTCACCGTCGGCTTCGATTTCCCAGCTTAACCCTTTCCCCGATTGACCTTCCAGACTCCGACTTCTGGATTCTTCGGCTTGATCATCCTTGGAGTCGGTGAGGAGTTCGAGTCGACCGTCTGAAGAGAGGGACTCGGCTTGATCATTCGTGGCGCTGCATCACCATCAATGACAATGTTCTTCCCTTTTGTTGACTCGGCCTGATCTAACCGAATTAACACTTTCTTCTTCACCAAGTCGATCACGTTGATTGGAAAAGGATCACTGTCGAGTTTCATCTTGGTGCTCCGGGCAAACGTCTATCGTCCGTCATTAATGGCCGATTGCACCTGTCGACGGAACACATTGCAGTCATTAGTAGCATGAGAAAAAGAGTTATGCCACTTACAATATGCTCTTTTGCCTAAGTCGTCCGCTGATGGGAACACATGCCCTTCGCTTACTCTAATCAGATTTCCCTGCAGGAGCACATCAAAAATTTTGTCGCATTTGCTGATGTCAAAAGTGTACCGAATCTCCTTTTTCGTGTAGGTGTAGGTTTCAGGGCTGGACAAACAAACGGTTTTGACTTGGGCGTTTGAACCCACTCGGCAACGCATATGTCAACATCGTCCTCACTGTCCGAGTCATTCTCGTACGCTATAACATTGACTGCCGACTTCTCTTTGGTTTTGCTCTTATTATCCCCAAACCGGCTATACTGCTTGACCTCCTTAGCGCGGTTTCCTGTGCCACAGCCCTCTGTGCGACTTGACTAATATTTAAGAACTCTTGGCCCTCTAGTCTATCCCTAACGTGGGCGAGCAAACCTGAAAAAACAAGGTCGGCTAGATCTTTTCGGTAATATTCAAGCTAAAGCACCGGTTCTTAACCTCCCTGAATCTTCTAATGTAATCACAAACCGGTTCATTGTACTTTTGCTTAACCATCATCAGATCTGAGAGTCTAAGTTCGGTTTCACCGCTGTAAAAGTACTCGTGGAACTGCCGTTCTAATTGCGCCCAAGTCGTAATAGATTTGGGAGCAAGTGAGGTAAACCACGTGAAGGCTGTACCCGATAATGACAAAGGGAATAGCTTTATTCTGTAGATATCTGACGTGCCGACTTCACTACACTGTGCCAAGAATTGCCCTACATGTTCTAAAGTTGACCTACTATCTTCCCCGGTGAACTTGACAAAATCTGGAATCCTAAACCCTCGGGGGTATGGTGTTGTGTCGAAGCACTCAGGGTACGGCTTTTAATAGCGCGCGATCCATCCTTAGGTATTACGCCGAGTTCTCTGAGCACTCCGGCGAGTTGATCTTTAAAGCTCATATCGGCTAACGGAGTGCACGAAGTCGGCTCTGGCAACGCGGGTTGGACTTGTTGTGGGTTAAAATACGACTCCGGAACCGGCCCATGAGGGACCCCGGTACCGAGAGGCGGAACAGGTGGTGTGCTGTATGCGACTGTTTGGTAATATGGTTGTGGGATGTTCGTGCTAAGGCTGAGGCTTCGGTTGTCGTGGATAGAACCCTGGGAAAACCGAAGTCGGAACGACAGAGGTCGTGGTCACGGGAGCGACTCCTACCCGATGATCGACTCTGTCATTGTCAGGATACATCGGCTGCTTATCCCGATGTTCATCATTGACTTGCAAGACTGCGGATCTAACCTGCCCCTGCAGACTACTCCGTATGTCTTTAGCGAGTTGCTCCTTGAACTCGTCAAATCGGCTAGTTATTACTCGAGCGAACACTTGTGCCGATTTGTCCATCTCAGAGCCATATTTGCTGGCTACCGACACGTCAATCAGATGAGCAATCTCTTCAGAACAAGTCGGTTTACTTACCTCGGTATTGAGCGCAGCAGAAGGACTCGGCACGACTACCTTTTTGATGACGCCGTTTCTCGTCTTCTGGTAGCCGGCCAACTTTTGCCAGAGTCGCTCCGCCTGCTCTTCTTCGAGTTGACGTTCAATCTCTCGCCGCTCATCTTCAGATAAATCGTCGAGCGTGACGGCGATGATGTTGTCGGGGTTGACGATGCTTCCGTCCTTGGAATCGGAATTCATTGTGTAGACTTTACTTCTGTCCCCAGCGGAGTCGCCAATTGTGTTCGCACGAAATTGGATCCGTGAAACACCTAGGTAATGTGGAGTCGCCAATCGCACTTACGTGTACGATGAACGGTTGTTTTTCAAGCAAAACAACAAAGGATAACTATTGTACTTACGCGTACGACAAGCGATTGCTTTTCGAGCAAAGCAACAAAGATCTTCTTGCTTACGTGAAGAAGAACCGATCGTTTTTCAGCGCAAAACGATAAAGATCTAAACTAGAACAGAAAAGTAAAGGTAAAGGTAATAGATTGATTTGTATCGATTGTTGGATGATTTTCAATCGGCCATCACCCTTTATATTTATAGGGCGGCTGGTCTTCCCGTAGGAGATCAAAACTCCCAATCCTAATTGATTACAGATACGCAATATTTCCTTTTTAACGAATCCTGATCTAACACACATATGACTTTCCATCGCTCAGGACTCCTTCTCGGATATGAGACATCTTTCCATACGAACCGAGAATCCTTCCGAGTTCGCAGTCAACTCCTTCCTTTCTAGGACTCTTTCCCTAAGTCTCCGTGTCAGATAAGTCTTGGTGATAGAGGACTCGTCATATCAACTTATCCACGGATCGACCTGATTGCATCGCGACCTGATTCTGCTGGGATTCGGCTCTGTCTGACTTGTGTCTTCTCGGGGACTCGAGTACTCGGGAACGTCAGTACTCGAGAACATCAGTACTTGGGAACGCCAGTACTTGGGGACACGGGCGCGGGTGCTCGGTACTCGGACGCGCTAGCACTCGGAATCAATATTGCTCGGGGTCCCCACCGACTGCTCGGGTCTTCGGGAACTCCTGCGAGCACCTACGTACTCGGGACATGACAAGTACTCGGGGAAGCTACGGACCGCTCGGGATGCGAGTACCCGGACCTGCATTTCAAGAGTTAATGCTAAATTCATAGCGAGTAAATCCATTATTCTAATTTGGCCAACCAAATAAACCCTTAAGCCAAATTACGCTGTAAACAGGCACCTCCTCCGTCGGCCACACGCCACGACCGAGCAGCACCTCTCCGTGCCTTTTCTCCGTCGTCATCGTCGCAACGCGAGAGGTACAAACACTTCCTCTCGAGAAATCTGCCTCTTAGTGGACGATCATCTATAGTGAATCCATTGTTCTAGAAATTTATGTTGTGAAGTACATCCTCAGATGGTTGAGGAGCAGGTGGTACTGTCTCTCCTGAAAGCAGTCGACCAGTTCCTGTAAAGCTTCTTGAGCTGGAAGATTGGCCATCAAAAGGAGGAAGTGGAGCCTGTTGAGCACCCATCTCTCTAGCTTGTTCAAAGATTGAGTCCACATTGGTTTTCTTTGTTGGATCTTGGACAAGCATCCCACTACACACGCACAGTCAAAGATTGAAAAAAAGAACTTATTTGAGTAAGAATGGAACATTAGAGAATGCATTTGAAAATTCGGAACTAAACATTGTTGAGATCTGTTCAATGCTCTAGATTAATTGTAGAGGGAAACAAAAGGGCTCCGAAAAGTATAGTCCCTAAATGCTAGAACGTATTATCTTTTTTGTCCAAGAAAAAAGTAAAACAAGTTCTACTTCGACTACTAAATCTGTAGTCATATCCAAAACTTAATGAAGTGTTAAGCTCAGGTGCTTCACTCATGATCCATGATTAGATGGGATGGAAGATGCTGAACCTACAGGCTGAAAGAGGTCCAAGTGGATGAAAAAGGAGGGGCAAAGGTTAATAATATGGTGCAAATGACCCACACTGAAGCAATATAATATCCAGTAGTTGTGAAGGCATGCAACGTACACTACTACAGAACATGTCAATACTGACGGGCCAAAAACCCACATCAGTGACGGGTTTTTGGCCCGTCAGTAACTAAAGGTCAGTAATGACTCATATTATCAGTGACGGGTTATTTACCCGTCACTAATAAAGGTCATCATTGACGGGTTAAATATTTACCCGTCCATGATGGTAGAGTCATCATTGATGGGTATTTTTTTTACCCGTCAGTGATGATGTTTTTAGAGGTGACGAAAATGTCATCGCTGATGGGTAAAAAAGTATCCGTCAGTGATGACTCTACCATCACGGACGGGTAAATATTTATCCCGTCAGTGATGAGAGTCATCACGGATGGGTAAATATTTAACCCGTCAGTGATGACGTTTTCAGAGGCACAAAAAAAGCTTTACCCGGGCACTACCGGGTAGGTTTTCACTAAAACAGCTATAACTTTTGCATACGGTGTCCATTTTGGGTCCACGACCACTCAAAATGACCGTATCGACGAGGCACATCTAAAAAATCTACTCATCTTTAGACCTGTATAATTTTTCACCTCCAAATTCGCCCTCTAAAACTGATTTTTCCCCTCCAAACAAAATATCGCCTCTTCCGACCCTCCGTTGAACTTCTTTCCCAGCTCCAAATACAATAATATTTGCAGATTCTGAACCATGAGGGAGTAGAGCTACTAGAAAAAAATACAAGAAAAAATTTTAAAAATAAAAAAATTTCACTCCCAATTCAGGTTCTAAGACTGCCTTTTGCCCCGAACGAATAATCGCCGCTACGGAACCCTCTGTTGAACTTCTTCCCGAGCTCCAAATGCAGTAATCTTTGTGGACTCCAAACTGTCAGGGAGTAGAGCTGCTACAAAAAAAATACGAGAAAAATTTTAAAAATAAAAAATTTAGGCACTAGTAGAAATTAAGGCTCGGGAGGATCTTTCTTACCTCGAATCCGACTGAAACTCCCGTGTAAACTCCCGTGAAGAGGACATGCTCCCTTGTGATAGATTTGGATGGAAAAAGTGAGAGGAAGAGAAGGGTGGAAGGGAGAAGAGGAGGGTGGAAAGGGAGGAGAAGGAGAAGGAAGATGGGGTGCTCACCATGATTCCATGGAGTTGGAGAGGAGGAGGGGCCGATGGTGGGGAGGAGGTGCCGGTGATGGGGTGCTTGAGGAAGGAGACGAGGGTGGAAGGGAGAAGGAGAAAATCTGAATTTGGATTTGAGTGGAGTGGAGTGCACTGAGATGAATTATATACCTCGCGGGATTCTAAAATTTTGGGTTTTGAAATTTCGGAGTAGGCGGGATTCACATCACAGATGGGTCTAACCCGTCAGTGATGAGAAACACATCACTGACGGGTCAAAAAACTACCCGTCCGTGATGACAAAATTTTAGGTTTTAAAATTTTGGAGTTGGCGGGATTCACATCACGGACGGGTAGTTTTCTGACCCATCAGTGATATGCTCGTCATCACTGACGGGTATTTATTTTTGTCCTTCTATGATGATGTTTTCATCAAAACCCGTCACTGATGGTTTTCATCACTGACGGATATTTCTTACCCGTTAGTGATGGTAGGGTCCAGGATGACCTGTTTTGTAGTAGTGGTAACAGATGTCCAAGTCAGGCGATTCCATGATAATAATCTAGGATCCTTTCACAGTGCTTTCATATAGTGGTGGTGTGAATCCAAAATTCAATTGATTAAAAATAAAGCAGGACATGTGAACTTGAATCCTTTATAAAATTCTCGCTAGAACCAAATCTGGTTGTACAATAGCATTGCAATGTTGAGAGGGAAGGCGGTGAACCACTGAGAGGGAAGATTTGATACTACTGTTTGAAATGTGGCAGCCATTTTTTCCAATGTGTATAATGGTTTGCGTATTATGTACTTCATACACATTTATACAATAATCACCAAGTGCCATTATATGTGATGCAGTTTGTAGGTTTGTCACTATGCCAATTGTTTGTAGCAATGAACTATTATGAATTACCCTTTTATTTTGTTAACTGTGGGTCTTTATCATTCAATAATTATTTACTACTTGGTATGATTTTTTACTAGTAGCTTACATGTTGAAATTGTGATTGCGTTAGATGGCAACTTCAAAGGCAGTTTGGGATGCTTTTGCAACTAGGGCGTTTGTTGAGAATTGCAAGGATGAAACCATAGCTGGGAATAGGCCTAGCGGTTGGTTGAATACCATTGGGTATAACAATCTAGAGGCCAAATTCTTTGAGCGAACGGGGAAAAAATTCACGAGGAAGCAATTTAAGAATAGGTGGGATTTCATGAAGAAAGATTATGTCCTATAGGTTGAGTTGAACAATGCAGCAACTGGTCTTGGTAGATGCGCGATAAGAAAGACTGTCGACGCATCAGATGAGTGGTGAAAAATACAAATTGGGATATGTCCATTTCCAAGTTTTATTTTGCACATGATCAGTTGGTAAGATATTTAAGATAATTTATTTCTTGATTTTCAGGTAAACAAGGAGTTCGCGAAGTTCAGAGATGGTCCACCGGCGAACTTGGAGTGCTTGGAGGTCATGTTAATAAGGCATTTGTGACTGGGGATACTGCCACCATTCCAGGAATGGTGGCAGGTGGGGAGGCAAGTCCAGTTCTTCTCGAGGGTTCAGGGTCTAGTATAGATGGCAGCATGTGAAAACCATTGCTCTGGTAGAGAAGTCAATTGAGTATAGAAATCGCCACGGATACACTTCGCAAAATGTCATGGCATTTTGTGACTTTAACATGTGCTTCACATTCGTTGTTGCCGGTTGGCTAGGATCGGTACATGACACACGGGTTCTAAACAATGCACAAGAGAAGTTTGTTGATGTATATCCAAAACCACCTCTAGGTAAGTACCTTATTTTTTGTGCACGTAACTCTGTTAATTCTACTAGCATATAGATTCTTATATTGTCGTATTTGTTATGTGTAGGCAAGTACTACCTTGTTGACTCAGGATATCCAAAAATGATTGTTTCGTATTAGTTCAGGTTGAAAACACATCGAATATGTTAAGTACGTACTAATAAACTCATTGTAGGGTAATTATAAGCATCCCCTTCATCAATATCCAAGAGAGTGAGAAGAGAGAGGAGAGAGGAGAGAGAGGGAAGAGAGAGGAGAGAGGAGAGAGAAGAGAGAGAAGAGAGAAGAACGAGGAGAGAGAGGAGAGAGAGGAGAGAGAAGAGAGAAGAGAGAAGAGAGAGAAGAGAGGAGAGAGAAGAGAGACGAGAGAGGAGAGAGAGGAGAGAGATAGAGGAGAGAGATGAGAGAGAATAGGGAGGAGAGAGAAGAGAGAAGAGAGAGAATAGAGAGAGAAGAGAGAGAAGAGAGAAACAAAGAGAAAATAAATAATGTAATTTGAATTTTACTTATGTTAAAAATAGTCGTTTCCGTATTAATTCAGGTTGAAAACATATCAAATATGTTCTGTCAATACAAATACATTCATTTCAGGGTAAAAATACACTCAAATCAGCTCATATACATACTCTCAGCACTCTAGGGGTATTTCAGATATTTCCTTATGCAATAGCGAACAGCCACAGCCCAACCAAACACGCACAACCACAAACTCACGTGCCAACAGCCACAGCCGCATTTCCAAACAGTCAGCCAACAGCCGCTTTTCCAACAGCCACAGCCCAACCAAACGGGCTCTTAAGCTTGCCGGCAGTTGCCGCTCTGGCTTCAGCTCGGCCATCGACGTGTCCCCGTTGCTGCCGGTAAGAACCCCCGTGCCAACCGTTCCTCTCTCCTCTATCTACTCCAGGTGGGACGATGGTTAGCCCTAATCCCCCTCTAAGCAAGTGTTGAACCGAGCGGTTAGGAAGTAACCGCCATTGCCGACGTGACCCCACATGTTGGAATAGTGGCGACGGATTTCGGCCGATATGTTTTTCTGCAAAGGAAGCATACTCAACCTTCTTATTAATCACCTAACGCTTTCTATTTCCAAAGGCATAAACACCTCGAGGACCTTCTCTGTTCCGTTTTCAGCAGCCGAAGGTGTACTCTCGAACTACGCTTTCGACCTCAGCCCTAAAACCAAACTCCATTAAGCAGTGAACATCCTCTACGTAATCATCCTTTGGACAACGATTTCTTCAAAATTACCCATCCAAATTAATTGATTCTTTTTCCTAAATTCTTTAAATATCATAAAATTTCTGTAGCACTATTTTCATAATTTTTGAAATTATTTAAATTTCCAATTCGAGTCTAATTCAAACATAATGGTCATATGTGTATACCTTCATATTTATAGCTCCAAATGAATTATTTATTTTGCTAAAGCTTTCTGAAATCAAGTTCAACATGTTGAATCTAGTAGCATGTTGGAATTCAAATATTCTTTTATACCAAAATATCATAATGAAATATAAAACCCTGAATATTCCATATCACGTAGGTGAATATACCTTGGCATATTGCTTCCCGAATATTTTAGATTAAAAATTCCAGGATCCTCTAAAAGTTATTTCCTCTCCTCTAGTCCTACTGAAATCATGACAACCCTAAATGTCCCGACCTTACTAGTAAATCCCCGTCATACCTATATGGGGATAAGACATTATTTCAAGCAATACAAACTAGATATCCTCCTGTGAGCTCGATGAAATCTTCTAAACATAGTAACTACCCAAATACGTCATGGCCGTACGAATTGTACTGTCCTACTTATTGATTTGGGCCCTAGCGGATTTTATCTTGCATCTGGATTTAATCGACGTCCTTTCGACGTGTAGATACCGACGTTACTAGTTAGAGCGTGGATGACCCTGGACGATTGTCGCACCAAGCTCTAGCTCGAGGCCCGGCCAATATTGCTAGGCAAGCATTCCCACTTTGATCATATTGAATCTCATATATGTCAAAACTTAAATACTTTGTTTGCAACTCTACATGCTATGTGAGTATCAGCAATATTTTATGTTAGACCGAGCTATACCCTATAGCTGCATATGACATAGGTTCGACAAGTATATCCTTGTAACCCTAGAAATATTTGATGTTCATCGTACGACCAGCAAAATATTAAGGAATAAGTGTGGTAGCCATGCTTAGTCCTGCTACAGAGAAAAATATGTTTTGTCCGATCCACGTGAACCACCCTTTGTTTATGGGATAAACCCCTAGGAAGGCATGTGCCTTCCGAGGCGAATGTTTGAAAGTGATTTTGTCAAAACCCCAAAATAAAGCGGAGGATGATTTTGATTCAGGCGGGAACAATAAGGGGAGGTAGGAGGAATAGTCGTAGCATGTAGGGACATGACTATAAGGTGATGATGTGCAGTGTTGGTTCCCTTGTATTAAATCTAGGATAGATGATTGGATTGAAGGATGTGTGCTCATGGTCACAAAGAGAAATGTTATGATACCCAGATCAATTACCTTAAATAAGTGGAATGCTTCGAGTTAAGAAGGGACGCTTAAAGGAATGGAGCTAAAGGAAAGCATACCCAACACCACTTTCGGTGCATCCTGCGCTTCCTCGGCAGTGACATGGTTCACCCTGCCACGGCCGGCAGCTTGAGGCTTGCTGGGGGCGGGACCCTTAGCTTGAGAGCCTCCACTTGGTTGCCTTTGCTGCACCTTGGGGTCAAAAGCTTGCTCCGAACGTGGAAAGAAACAGCGGTTAGAGAAATGTCCCATATTTCCACAGTTATAGCATTTAACCTTGCTCCAATCTATGGTGGACTGCGGCCGTCCACCCCGGGGACGAGACTGTAAAGCTTGTGGCTGGGGACGAGGAGCATAACCTTGTGGCCTCGGAGGAAACGGTCCACGGGGATGGGGTGGTTGTGGCTGCCACCCCCGAGGCTTCTGCGAGCTGCTCCCAGCAGATTTTTGCAGTCATCTCTCACGCTTACGGGTCTGATGGAGGGCTGATTCCTTTGCTTCCACCTTGATGGCCTTGTCCACAAGATGCTGGAAGTTGCGTATGTCGACGGTAGCGAGCTTGGCTTGCATTTCCTCACTTAGCTTGCCCATGAACTTTTCCACCTTGTCCTCATCGGTGGACACTTCGTGCGATGCATACCGCGCCAAATGATTGAACTCGCGGAGGAATTCTAAGACTGACTTCTTGCCTTGGCGGAGATCACGGAACTCTTCTTTCTTTAGCGCCATAATACCAGAAGGGATGTGGAATTCACGGAAGCCGGTTCGGAACTCAGCCCACGTGACCACATGATTGGGGGCTTGCATTGCCAGGAAATTTTCCCACCAACCAGCCGCAGCTCCCTTGAGGTAATGGGAGGCGAAGCTGACTTTGTCGGCCTCCGCACATTGGGCCAGCTGAAGCTTCCTCTCGACGGTGCAGATCCAATTGTCTGCCTCCAATGGATCATCGGCTCGGTCGAAGGTAGCCGGCTGAGTTCGCTGAAAATCAGATAGGCCTCCTCGGGCTTGACCACCAGCTGCGCCTTGATTGCACGCGAGTTGCTCCAGGATTCTATTCTGCGTTACAAGCAGGTCCATGATGTTGGGCTGCTGAGGGGGAGGTGGCACTTCCTCCTCCTCATGCTCACGGCGACCACGGGCAGCTCCACGTGTTCCTGACGCCATTCTGTTGCAACCAACGACCACAGACAGAAAGGGCCAACATTAGAGAGGCAGAAAACAAAATGTCGTCACAACGGTACAGCGGGGTATTCATGAACATGCTACATTGTTCCATACACATTTTCACGAGAAAATGAGGTACAGAACAATTGTGAGAACGATTGACAACAATACTCAATTGCATTGATACGTTCGATACAGTTCATAGGTGGGGCTGCGGTTTAGATCACCTTACGGTGAAATAAACGTTACAATGTGCCAAAAATTGCAGCCACCATACCCAATTACATGCCCCCAAAAGATACCTTAAAACCTAGAATTTGGTTCAGCTTACACCACCAAAATAAGACTTACAACTAGGAGCTGAAATCTGGGCAGCATTACTAAGGACTATATGGAGCTCCCTCATTACGACGACTGATTTCATATGCCTCCAACTCAGTGGGGAGAGGAACCATGGAGTGGAATAAAGGGATACTGTGTCCAAACTGAGGGACCACAGAGGGAATGTGACGAACGCTGCCCACCGACATTTGTGAACGCAACACATTGGGTGGAAAACCAATCTCCATTCCGCCCACTGACGGATAGTGGTGCACCCACGGACCTCTTTCATAGACCGAGTAGATGCCTTCCCCGGTCCAGAAATGAGGGGGTGCAGCGAAGTCCCTCCGTTGGTGATGAGCAAGTTCAAGAGAGGTGATGAGGCGATGGCGATACCACCTCATCTCGAATCCACGGGCATGGTATGCCACGTCCAGGGATCGGACGAGGCGACCTAAATGGGCTAGTGCCACGTTGCTCTCCTGGGTGAAGTCTTCAGATGGCGCCACATCCTCCATGGGAGTCCGTGACGAAAAATAGGTGAAGGGGCCCCCAACGAGACCCGGAAGCTCATGCCGAAGATGGCATATAACCGAATAAGCTGCGTCTTGGACCGCAGATTCCAATTCTGCTCCATAGCCATCGAAGAAGCATGGCTGGTGGGGAGGGTCCTGCGCACGTGAGTGAATGAACACACGCGCCCGATACTCGTACATGCCAAACCTTAGGTCGGCTCTATGCACAAGGTACTCCGGGAGATAGGGAAATCCGAGTTCCCGAAGCATGTACAAAAGCACCTCCGAAAACCCGTCAACATCCAAGGCATGGGTGGCATGCACCAACTGAGAAAATTCCATCTAACAAGACAAAGGATAGGTCAGGGTCAGCCACACAAGGAAAAACAAATGCAATAGAGGAGAAAATTCAGAACTAAGAGCGATGAGGGTAAGGAATAAAAAGCAATCTACTTACTAAGTTTAAACATAGGGTTTAACTTTTCAAATAGTTTTCTCGGCAACGCCAAGTCCTATCTAACGACCACCTGCAATTGGCTTCCTACGGTCAGCTCGGCTCTGATACCAAGCTGTCACGGACCCGGGAATTACATATGATTAGGGGAACGAATGGTCGCCAAGGGCCGAGGGACCAGTCGACCTGGTGGCACGGTACCTACGCCGTACTCACCGAGGTGGAGTGATCCGACACTTGACCAACGCAAGCCGGCCGGAAGCGACTAAACTTCCCAGAACCACATACAATTCCCTGATCCGGTGAAGGTTTAGAGGCGTTCCCGAATTCTACCACGCAAAGCAAGGTCGGAGGAGCTCGGCGATTCTACCCACACCCTAACCTAGCTCGGAAGCTAGTGGGTCACTCGAAAGCCCGGTAGAATACACCCACACCCTGCCTGGCCGGCACAGCATCTCAGCCAGTGGGTCACTCAACCGATTCCTGCTCGACATAGTAAAAAAAGGGGGAACAATTTTAATCCTTCACGGCATACCCATACACTTCATATCATACACACATTGCATATGGGCAGCCCGAATAACAACTTGTATATCACAACAAGGCGCTACGATACGATAATAATGCTAGCTGTCCACATGGGACTATATGATTACATCATTCGGCAATAACCGGAAACATAGTCAAGTTGAAGTATGCAAGCAACAGCGGAATAAAAGACCCAAAATCCGCAGCGGTGCATCAACCGCTGCCCAATAGTCACCCAAAATTCCATGAGTCAATAGCCAACCAAGAAAGCCAGGTAGCTAGGCATCATCGAAGTATTCCTCGACCACTGGCTCACCTGCAATGATCTAGGAATATCCTAGGTGAGTACGAAGGTACTCGCAAGACTTATTCGTGCTTGATTAAATGTCCTACACATGCTAGTTCAGCAGCAAGTAAGCATGATGCGTTTCGAATTAACAAGTACGGGTAACTGACTTGGCATAAATACAATATGGAAAGAGAACATAAACTTCAAATTGCAGATCAGATTTCATTCAAATCGAAGCTCAATCATGGAAACATCCACATTGCTAGTGCAGATCAACTTGGGGTAGCCTACACCCATTTAAAATCAATCAACCCCTTGGTACCGTTCCGGCAATACGACCATGCTGAGTATAGCGAGTGCAACTCCCTTGGAGGTTGCAAAGCTCCAAGGGCATCTGAGACTTATCTCCACTATACCCCCACGTCGATTCCGATAACGTCCAAACGGGTTCTCAATCCATTACATATTCATTTCAATCAAGCATTACAAACCGTCACCAACGAACCGGTAACCTCGGATATAAAGAGTGCAACCCTGGTGGAGTTCACAAGACACCACACAATATCTGAGACTTACCTCAACTATATCGTAGTTCCGTTTCCTTGGTGACGTACGAGCGTTCTCTCGGGCCTTCACCGCCGACTCAACCACCTCGGGTATAACGAGTGCAACCCTGGTGGAGGTTGTGAGGCTCCACGCAGTATCTGAGACTTACCTCCATTATACCGTAGTGTTGGTCTCGGTGTTGGGCCCACGCGGGTTCTCACATCTCACTTAAACAAAATTATTTTTTTGTTATTGGGCAACCCAGTGATTCTCAACCATTGTGGGGTATGATCCCGCAGCGTAACCTAACATGCTAGTCTTACCAAATTCCAATCAACGATCCAAACAAGCATTTCGTCACACACATACACGACGAGGTAAAGCATGGAAATAATGATAAGAACAATGCAACAAGCTCTGCTTGCCTTGGTCGCAGGGTTTCGGATCTTGATTGGAAGTGAAAGCCGAGTGGTCTCCTTCTTCGGGCTCTACTGCGAGCAACGAACGATACCGGAAACAAAACGATAAAACAACGACAATGAGATCCAGCATGTATGCACGATGAATGAGTGTAGATATGCAATTCTAAGGTGACTTATCGACATTAGAAACCTAGGGCAATAAGAATTTACAATTGGTGATAGTAGGTTTTAGGTATGACCCTAATGCTGTATGAAATGTCGATTTCGCTTAATCACATGTAAAGTTAAGGTGGCTATGCACATTGTACAGCCCTAATTCAAAGTGTGGATATTCTAAAAGTATGCAATGATACAAGGTTAACGCAACTGGAATTACTTAATTTGGAGCTACGAGCACCAAGTTATGAATTGTCGAGGAACGACGCTCGGAAGGGATGAATGCATCTAAACTCAATGTAATCAAGGGATTATGTTTCAAATTTTAAAGTTTTGTTCCAACCAAGTTGTAGGAAATTTCATAAGCTTTCCAACGATATAAAATTTGTTAAATTTGGACCTACGGTTTAAAAGTTACGCTAGGTCGAAGTTTATCGGAAAACTTTTGAGCAAACCCTAACTACGCATGCATGTGCGATTGGTTTCAGTTGCAAAAATTCAAATTGAAAATTACTACACCTGGTAGATTGTCATGACCCACAATGTTTACATTGAGGTAGGGCTCTGCGATACAAAGCTAACGCAACTGAAATCAAGCCATTTGGAGCTACAAAACTCTAGTTATGGGTTTTCGAAGAACGACGTTTAGAAATAATGAATATATCTAAACTCAACTTGATTAGGATTTTTCATTTCAAACTTTGAACTTTTGTTTCAACCAGATTGTAGCAATTTTCTCAAGGTTTCCAAAAAGTCCAAATTTGCTGAATTTGGAGTTACGGTTTAAGAGTTATCTCATTTTGAATTTTATCGGAAACACCAACCCTAACCTATGCGAAAAACGAAATTCTTATGCGCACCCGAGAGCCCCACCCGAAAATCTCTAACCATAACCATGCCTAGCTGACAGGTGGGCCCCCTTGTCGGTCGGTGTGGCTTAGTAGCCAACCATGGCTAGCCACGTGCCCTCTTCTCTCTCTCCCTCCCATTCTCTCACACATGGCTCGGCCGAAGGGGGCTCGGGCGGCGGCGCTCCTGGCCGGACTTTCACCGGAGAAGGGCCGAGAATGTTGGGGGAGGCGGCGAACACGGGGGAGGGGCAGCGGAGCACCGGGAGCTCACCCCGAACCTGTTGGGCTGCGCGAAGATAGCGGAGGAGGTCGGGAAGGGAGCTCGCGGCGGTCGGAAGCGGCGGCGAGCTTGGGGCGTCGTCGGCGGCGGGCTTCGGGCACCGATCTGAAAAAGGAAGGGAAGGAGGAGGTTAGGGAGGTGAATGGGGAGCTCGGGGCTAGAGGGAATGGCCGTCGGAGCACCGGAGCGACCACATGGGCTCACCGGAGTTGTGGCCGGGGCCGGAGACGAAGGCGGCGGCGTGGGGGAGCTCGGGGCCGGAATCTGGGAAATGGAGGGGAGGGGGAGATGAGGAAGGGGACGGAGATGCTCGGGGAACAAAGAGGGGTAGCCGGGGCTCACCGATTACGCCGCAATTGCTCACCGGAGCAATGCCGGCCTCGGGGAAGAATGCGGCGGCGCGAGCAGCTCCGGCGAGAGGGAGGGGGGCGACCTAGGGTTACGGGGAGGAGGAGAAAATGGGGGAGGCAGCTGTCCGAAAGGGAGGGGGTTAAATAGGGCGGCCGGCGGTCGGAAGGCTGGTGGCGCGCCGCCCCTCTTCCCCAACCGGCGGCGGCGACGTGGGGAGAGGGAGCTGACGGCCGGGTCCCGCATGGCAGAGGGAGGGGAGGCGCGGGAGAGGCCAACGGGCGGGCCCCGGGTGTCAGGAGAGAGAGAGGCGGGAGAAGAGGTGGGCTGGCGGGGCGGGTTGGCTTAGCGGGCTGGACTGGTTGCGGCCCGTTAGGGTCAGCCCGATTCCTTTTTAAATTCCCCTTTTTCATTTTCTTTAACAACAGAGCTACTATTTACGTTATTTTATGTTCGAATTTAGCTCCAAAATTCTTGAAATTTTTACAGGGGGTTTATAATTGAGATTAGAACCTACCATGAACTTTTGAAACTATTTGGAGTCAGTTTGACTGGAATTTGAATTTAAATTCAAGTTTGACCTAGAAGGGGTTTGAACTGAAACTAGGTATTAAATTATTCCAAAAATTCTGAAAATTCATATGTGGCTAGAGTATTAAAATTCTTGGCTGTTTCCAAAGTTTGGCAAATTTTTATCCCCATTAGCGTGCCTATTCACCTAACCCTAATTTTGCCACTTTAGGATTTGAAGTCGGAGATCCTAGTCAAGCTATCATTTCATGTGTGTTTTTGAAAAGGTTTTGGATGACTTTAGAGGGGAGATAAATGGGTGTTGGTCCTATCTAGGGAATACTAACTTTACCCACCTGCTATTGCTAATATTGCGATTTGATACTTCAAATAAGTTGATTGGTGTTTGTAAAGATTTTCCACCGAGGATGAGATATGTACATATTCTATAAAATATAATCATATTACATCTAAGTTTAAATAAGGTGTGTGCGGATGATGACATGTATGCATGAATGCAAGGCGAAACCCTAATCATCGAATTCGGGTATTACATGCAGTCTTGCTTGAATCAGTTATGGGCCAAGCCTAAGTGCCGCTCAACCAAGTTCATCTCGTAATTCCACATGGCCTTTGTGGGAAGGACTGACTAAATACCCTGTCGAGTGCTAGTGTCTGGACCCGTGGGCAGTAGGAAGTAAAGTGCTAGGTGGATGGCTATCCCTAGAGAACCTCCACGTAGCTACGTAGGAAGTTGTTTCGACACAAAGATGAGCCCCTTTTCTGGCTATGTGTCGAGGACCGTCGAACATAAAGTGAATCTAGGTTGTTCATCTAGCGGGTTCAGCTCTAGTACAAAAAAGGAGGAAAAGTTCGTTGTAATAACCCTACCGGCACACCTCGCAAAGTGTGTTCATCGAGCTCTGGCAACAAGGGGACTAACATCTTGTGAGTAAAGCCGTACAACCTCTACAGAGTGTTAAAATCTATTCAAATAACTGCGTTCTTGGTTATGGACACAACTTGGCAAGGCCACACACTGGCTAGACTAAGTTTTATTGCAAAACATGGTGCATGAGATTAATTTCCACAGTGTGTAGTTTGAGCTACGGCGGGTAGCGAGGAACTGCAGAAGTGAAACCTAGTTCATGCTACGCGATAGTAGCACGGGTGTGACTAAAGGATTGCCTAAGGCGATAGCCGATGCTTTCGGCCTTTTAGCTGACGATTGTTTAGCTGAATCTTCCAGCACCGGATGCTATCTTGTCAGAGACGAGTTTGATTTTGAAAATGCTCTTGAATTTATTATTTCATATTTTGAATGAGAACTTACTTTTCCACTCAATATACAATATAGTTTAGAGCCATTTTCTTGAACAAGCCTGGCATGAAATATATCCGTTATACTCCCCCTATGGGATGCTTGTGAGTACATTCAATGCACTCACCTGGCTTGTTGATTTGGCCAGACGAAGGAGACACCAGCTCCAAAGACAGCAATAGTAATCGCGGAGGCTAGGGCGTAATCCCAGTCAGTTGCTTGTAGGGTATGGCATATTGATGGGCCACCTCACCGATTGATTTCCGCTGCCAGAGTTTAGCCGTTGGGCTACAGGTATAATACCTCGGCTAGACGGTCTATTAATACTGATATGTGCAAGTATGACAATGATATACATGTTAACTTGTGTATACTGGCCACTGATCATGTGACTAGTACAGTAAACACAAGGGATTATCCGGCCTTAAAACCAGGTACGCCATACCCCTCCTACAGCCTTGGACCTTCACACACAGAAAAGCATGGTATGGCACTGCTGAAAGGACCGAGATGCCGACTAGAGGGGGGGGTGAATAGTTGGCTTATAAAATTTCCCTTTTTAATCTAAGAGACACAAGCTAGCAAGAAAATACAGATGAACATGCAATACTGGAAAGTAAAGGAGACTCAGAGATTTTTCACCGAAGTTCCCAACTCTTTGCAGAGAAGGTACGTCTCCGTTGGAGAGACCACTCCTAAGAGCTGGCCAGCACTGAATCGTGCTTCTTCTCCAAGTACCTGATCCTTCAGGACTCTTTCTCTTGCTTGTGGAGATCCTTTTGCCTTGCAGCAGGTAGACCTCAGAACACCTTCACAAACTACTGGTTCAGCCCACACAAGCTTGGGTGATACCAGCAACTCCTACACCCGTCTAGAAGCAGACAAACTCCAAGAGTAACAGATGATCCAGCAGCAATCTCTTGGAGGAACCTTTGCTCGTGCTCTAGCTCACAAACCCACTCGAACTAACCCTTAGGCACTTGGCTCTTGTGGAGTGGTTGGAGGCTTTGCAACGGTCGTATGAGAATCACTGATTTGAGCAAGGTTGAGGACAGAGTCCTCCCCTGGTCCCCTATATATAGGGTCCACAGGCACCTGACCGTTACCCTGTTGCCACGTAGGATTAAGTGTGCCACCGGTGTCAGCCACCGGTGACACAGCTACACCCTACGCCCAACTGTAACCGGCTCAGGCAGACCGACACCTGTGTCACCGGCGGCACACACAGGTGAACCCTTAGCTGATAGCAGCACTACTCAGCCCGGTCCTGGCACACTACATGCCCTCAGCACACTTTACCTAAGCTACCTGAAAAGGAGAGAACCTCCGATAGACCCCTGACACAGCAGACCCTATCGCAGAGCAGTTCCCTTAGCTTTTACAAGCTCTCTCCCGGTACCTAAGGCTCTAGGGTTTTTCACATAGCTACATACTATTGTGCAAAGCTATTGACACAGGGCAATTGGCCTCAAAGCACCAATCCCCTTGACCAACACTCTGAGCAAATGAGCAAGGTTCCCTTAGACAACTGCTACTGTTTCATCCCTCTTGGTAGTACGGGTGGTTCCTATGGACTCAAAGAAACTAGCAAATCTAGGCTTCACCTGCCACCAGCTGAAGTCACGGCCCTTGACGCATCAAGCCACCATCACCCTGCTTGCAGCTCCCTGCACAGCACCAGCTTCTTCTCAGCTGTGGCACAGCTCCCTAGCACAGCCATCTCTTTGTCCTTGAAACCACCTTGTACCTTTTTGGTGGCCATCCTTCTTTGGATAGCCCTTCATCATGGAACCTGTAAGATCTGCTTACACTCAAATGTAAACATTAGATTCCAGTTTAGGTTGCCATTAACCATCAAAACCAAATTAGGGCCTAGATGCTCTTTCAATCTCCCCCTTTTTGGTGGTTAGTGGCAACCCAAGCTTCACACATTCAAATATATAGAATTGAAGTATTGAAACATGTGAAAGTTGGTAGAATATACTCCCCCTGAATCTGTGCATAAAAGATTTGTTTGACAAGAGATGCACAGTTAACAAGTTTTAAGCATGGGAAGTATTTTCTGATGACTTGCATTCTTATCAGTTTAAGTATGTTGATGAATGATCAGAGCATTATATTCCTTATCAGAGCATACATGAAAGTCAGAGCAAGCCATATTAAAAGCATATGTATATCAGAGCATAAAATGCACAAAGATATCAGAGCAAATGAATTAAGCATTTGATATGTGCATCAGAGCATGATAGACATGAACATATCAGAGCATACACATATAAATGGTATCAGAACCATAAAGCATGTATAACAAAGCAAACTATGAATCTGAACATTCACACAAGTTTGTATCAGAGCAAGATGTGCATTTAAAGCATACCAAAAATGTGTATCAGAGCATTCCAACATATAAAAGTGAGCATAAGAATGCATAAGACATGTATCAGATCAAAAGATTTGCATAAAAAGATACGATGTTATCAAGACATAAGATACAACAGAAGAACCAAGTCTTGATACATCATTTTGAAAATAATAATTTCCCAATAGGCTTTCCCTTGCACCACACTACTCTTTCCCTTGCACCACACTACTCTCTCTCCCCCTTACTCTACACTCTCTCTCCCCCTTTGACACTAAAACACCCAAAAAGGAAGACAGGAGGAAGAGATGCTTCAAGAAGACTTGCTCTTCAGCAGCTGGAGGACCTCTGAGAACTGGTTGGACAGAGCTGAGAGCTGATTGGACATATCTGAGAGCTGAGATTGCACTTGATCCATGTTGGCTTTCAGATGAGAGACTTCTTCTCGAAGCTGGCGATTTTCTTTGCGCAGAGCAGAGAGATGAGCTGGAATGACCTTGGTCACAAAAGCTGTGGAAGGGTTGCAAGAGGTGTCATCATCCTCATCATCATCATCATCATCTGGGTTTAGCACAGGTGCAGCAGCTGTGGCACCGGTGGGGACTTGGCTTTGAACAGGTGATGACCGAGGAGGAGCAGGGCGAGCAGCTGTGTGACTGGGAGATGACACAGCTGGTCCAGGGGAGTCTCCAAATAATGCAGGGGATTGCAGCCTCATCTGGATGATCATCTGCCTGAGGTCTTAGCTGGGTTTGATTGTCTTCACAGAGAGGTCAAGAGAAGAGCTCAGAAGACTTGTTCTTTGAAGGATCATGTACATGATGTACGATCCATACCTCAGCTTAGCCTTTTTATCCTTGGAAACAGCATCTATCTCATGATAAATGTATCTTGCTACATCAAAGTGCTGATTCTTGGCTATATGCACCAATATCTGCTTGGCTATATGCACCAATATCTGCCAGGTTACATTGTAAACAGCATCTGTGTTACCCCCTTTGGGTTGAAGAGTGACATTAAGAATCTTGATCAGATGCTTGGCAGTGATGGTTATACCCTTGAAATAGACATGATCTGTAGGGGCCTTGGCAGGGAATCTGAAGTTCCTTGGATAGAATTTTCTTCTCACTTCATTAGGAACTGGTGCAAGCTTGAAAAGGTTTGGCATGCCTGGTTCCAGAGGAGCATGCATTAAGCTATTGAACTCTGGAGCTGTGATTGAAAGAAGTTGACCTCTTGTCATCCAGAGCATAACATCTTGATTCTTCTGTTCTATCCAAACTGTGGCATAGAACTCCTTGATGATCTCAGGATCATAAGCTTGTTGAAGATTGCATAGAAATTCAAGACCTGAGGCTTGGATCAGAGAGGGAACTGCTCTCAGTCTTGAATCTGTCATGGCTGACCAGTCAATGGTCTTGCAATCTACAAATCCTTTGGAGGCAAGTATCTCATGGTATACACCCCTTTGATGATCATTGTGGAATCTGGGGTCTGAGCAAGATGGAGCTATAAACTCCTGATCTTCAGAGAAGTATGGGTTTGTTGACCTCATCTTTATGAATGAACTTGGTCTCATTGAGGCAACCTTGCTCTTGGATCTCTTGGGATCACTCTTTGGCAGTTTCTTGGCATCAGCTCTAGAAATAAATTCCATCTGATTGGCCTCAGTCCTCAGAGCATGAGAGAAGATGTAATGATATTTATCCTCCATGTCTTCTACTCTGACTGAGTGACTGGGAGAGCTGTCCTCATATTCTGCCACTTCATCCTCCTTTTCTTCTTCGTCAGCTTCTTCTATTGATTTGCCACTTGGGGGATGAACTCTCTCCTTGATAATCTTCATCAGAATCAGCTTTGGCTTTTCTTGGCCTTGGAGGAGTTACAGACACACCTCTTCCATCATCAGATGAGCTCTCAGAGCTTTCTTCTCTTTCTTCATGCTCAGTTGACTTACTGACCTGTGCCACAGGTGATGACACAGGTGGTTGAACTGACTGAGCTGGGTCAGCTGGCGGTTGCACAGGTGATGGAGACCGGTGAGAGTCTTGAGCTTCTTCTCCTGCCTGAGGCACAGCTGGTTGAGACAGCTGTGGACTTGATGATTTTGCAGCCACTGGAGACTCTGCTGAAACTGGTTTTGAAGATGCATCCACATGAGCCTTGGGAGCAGCTGGATCTTCAGCTTCAGATACTAGAAACTGAGAAGGAGACAGAGGCTTCTGAACATCCAGAGTTGAAATAGAGTCAATGCTGGTTGAACTCTGAGATTTTCTGCCTTTCCTCTGATATGTCTGTTTGCCAAACTTGCCTGAGTTAGCTACCTGTGACACAGGAGGATTGACAGCGAAGGATGTTCTGAGCTGGGTCATAGAATCATCTAGATTCTTTTCTGGCTGCTGCACACTTGAGTCTAGCTCTGCAAGGATATTTTCTAAGGAATCAAGAGCAGCTTTCTGTTGGGACTCGATATCTGCAGGCACAATCTCTAGCCAGCTGATGACATGACCTGTGACTCAGCTGGCATACTTGGCTGAAGAGCTGGATCACTTGCTTGATGAAGAGGGACTGCTGAGATAGGAGCAGTTGAACAATCTAACTTGATAATTCTCGAGTTGACTGCAGCTATCTCATCCTGCAGGATCTTCTTACTGGCTTCATCTGAGCAGGAGGATAATTCCAATGATAAAGCATCTACCCTTCTACGCAACTTGTTGTCCTGAAATTTCCTCCAGAGATCTTTGTACTCCAAGGAAAGCTGAGATGATAGGCGTTCCATTTGCAGAATCAGATCAGCCTTCTCATCTCCAATAGCTTTCTCTTCTTTTCTCAGCAACTCATGAAGCTCTTCCTTGATAGCCTTGTCTTTCTTCCATGTGTCCTTGTGCACTGAAACATCTTTGGGGAGATCAGAAGAGTTGGAGAGCAATTTCTTGATATATTCAATTTTTGACTTTAGAGCATCTCTTTCAGCTCCTGAGGAAGACGACAGCCTCCCTGCTAAATCATTCAATTCCATGGCTAGTTTGCTGTGAGCTTTTCTTTTCTCAGCTTCGGCTTTCCATTCAGCCTCTTCTTCTTCATCTTGCTGCTGCTTCTTACTCTTTCTGATTTCTTTTACAGAATCTGACCGAGGCTTCTTATGAACTTTGCTTAAGGACAGATCAGCTGGACCACCAGCAGCTCTGGTTCTTTTGAGAGTATCCACAACTGGCATCCTCTTAGCTTGGACAGCAGCAGCTTTAGCAGAAGCTTTCTTAGCTCTCTCATCTGCCTTCTTCTTTTTAGCTTCAGCCATGCTGTTTTTCCTTTCACTTGAAGACCTCTTTCTCTGCTGAATCTGCTTTTCTTTCTTGTCAGCTTTCATAGCATTAAGCTCTTCCAATCTGGAGGCAGAAACTTTGGTAGCCAGCTCAATTTGGTATTTCTCTTCTTCAAAAGCTTTTCTCTTTGCTTCCCTTTTAGCTAACTCTGCTGGAGATAAGGGGATTTTGACAGTTCTCTTTGCTTTCTCTTCAGCATCAAGTTGTCTAGCAAGTCTCCTTGCTTTCTCTGTCTCCCATTCCTCTTGGCTTTTCTTATCCATGATCTGAGTTCTGATGGCAAGCGGAAGGTCTTCTGATATATCCTCAGGCTGATTGCCAGAACTACACATCTGAAGAAACAAGATAGATAAGAGAGAAGTAGGTAAGAGGTGTTCATTTGATGCAGAGTAATAGCTGTGTTAGACACCTGTGTTAGGATAAGCAGACACAGGTGAGGACTTAGAGTTTTACCGAGGTCTTAGCCTGTTGAATAGGCACACCTGTGTAACAGGTGAGACCCTAGCGGTGACACAGCTATGTGCGGGGGCGGACAGCAAATTCATGGAATTTTGAGCTTGACAAAGATTTGCTGGCCGATTTTAGCTTGGATGAAATTTAAAGGTGGCACAAGAGTAAGACCAACCCTAAAATGGACCAATGCGCTAATAGATTAGGCTACCAAGACTTAGAACATGAACTGAGCGCAAAGGAGGGTTTTGCAGAGGCTTACTTTGATCAAGATTGAACTTTGCTGCGGTTGAATCGACGTTAGAAATCAACGGAATGCTTCCTTCAACTTGTTGAAGAAAATTCGATGGCGAAACCGGCGAAAAAGATGAGAACTCGAAAAATTGGCGCACGGCGGAAGTTTTGGGTATGGGAGTTCGAAACGGTTTCTGTGTGGACGCAGCAACTCTTTATATAGGCCCAGAGGTTATAGGGTGGCTGTGTCACAGCTGACATAAGGACCTGTGACACAGGTGAAAGAGATGTATACTCTGGCCTATGGGATTTTCAAAGCATTCACCTGAGACACAGCTGGGAGACTCAGGTAACAAGTATTTCATCTAGTAAACACCAAGATGGATTGATTTAGATAAGAAAGAAAGCATTAGCACTATCAGAATGTCCTTAAGAGATCTTCTCAGTGTCAGCTTGCCAGAAAATCAATCAAGCAAAGCTCAAGCTGACATGAGTTAATCTAGATAAGGACTTGTACACAAAAGGTGCACTTTACAGACTATAAGATATGATTTCAGCATGATGCAAAGCACACACCTGTGAGACAGGTGGGTAGCACAGGTACAAAGATGCAACTGATAAATATGAAATCACATCAGCTGGACACCAAGCCAAACCTTTTATTGCAGGTTAGAGACATCAATGATATTCAATTCACTCCTCAGGGCACAGAACCTGGTCTCATCTAAGGGCTTGGTGAATATATCAGCTAATTATTTTTCAGTCCTTACATGGCACAGCTGTATATCTCCTTTTTCTACATGATCTCTAAGGAAGTGGTGCCTCACTTCTATGTGTTTGGATCTTTGGTGATGTACTGGGTTATTGGCTAACTTGATTGCACTTTCATTATCACAGAAGAGGGGTACTTGATTAAAAGATATGTTGAAATCTTTCAAGGTCTGCCTCATCCATAATAATTGAGCACAACAACTACCAGCAGCTATATACTCAGCTTCTGCAGTGGAAAGGGCTACTGAATTTTGTTTCTTGGATGACCAGGACACCAGAGAGTGCCCTAGGAACTGACAGGTACCTGAGGTGCTTTTTCTATCAACCTTACACCCAGCATAGTCGCTATCAGAATAGCCAACTAGCTCAAAGTTTGCACCTTTAGGATACCACAAGCCAAACCCTGGAGTGTGAATCAAATATCTCAGAATCCTGCGGACTGCCACTCTGTGACAATCCTTAGGGTTAGCTTGGAATCTAGCACACATACAAACACTAAGCATAATATCAGGCCTAGATGCACACAAATATAGCAATGAGCCTATCATAGATCTAAATTCCTTTTGATCAGCAGACTTACCTTCAGTGTTTAGATCAAGATGGCCATTAGTTTGCATGGGAGTGTGTATACCTTTTGCATCCTTCATGCCAAACTTGGTGATGATGTCTTTGGTGAACTTTTCTTGAGAGATGAAAGTACCTTCCCTCAGTTGATGGATCTGAAGTCCTAGGAAGTACTTGAGTTCTCCATCCAAAGACATCTCAAATCTCTTGGTCATCAGCTTGCTAAACTCTTCACTCATGGAACGGTTAGTACTACCAAATATTATGTCATCGACATAAATTTGGCACACAAATAATTCTTTTCCATTTCTTTTAGTGAATAGAGTTGTATCAACTAAGCCCATTTTAAATCCATTGCTTATTAGAAATTCTTTCAATGTGTCATACCATGCTCTTGGTGCTTATTTTAGACCATATAAAGCTTTGTGCAATTTGTAAACATGGTATGGCTTTTTATCATTTTCAAAACCTGGTGGCTGCTCTACATATACAAGCTCAGAAAGCTTACCATTCAGAAATGCAGACTTGACATCCATCTGGTACAGCTTGATATTGTGATGAGCAGCATAGGCTAACAGGATTCTGATGGCTTCAAGTCTTGCCACAGGGGCAAATGTTTCTCCAAAGTCCAGACCTTCTACTTGTGTGAATCCTTGTGCCACAAGTCTGGCTTTGTTTCTTACCACCAGTCCATTAGTGTCTTGCTTGTTCCTAAAGACCCATTTGGTTCCAATCACATTATGGTCTTTAGGTCTTTCCACCAGTGACCATACTTCATTCCTCTCGAACTGGTTGAGCTCTTCATGCATAGCATTGATCCAATCAGCATCCTTTAGAGCTTCACCTATGGCCCTGGGTTCAACAGTTGAGACAAAGGAGTAATGCTCACAAAAATTAGCAATTCGAGATCGAGTGGTCACTCCCCTATTAATGGCACCGATGATGTTGTCCACAGGGTGATCCTTCTGCAGCCGGCTGATCACAAGGGGATCAGGGTCAACTGCCTGTGTCACAGCTGATGGAGTTGCCTGTGACACCGGTAGTTCTTCCTGTGACACAGCTGGGTGCATGAAGGCTTCTGCGTCAAGCTGATCATTGGCTGGGTTGCACTCGAACTCTATTTCATGATCTCCAGTGTCTTCAAGGATTGATGCAGAATAGGGTTCTTGATCACTTGGTGAGGCAGGCTCCTCATTGATGGTGGGTCTGATCTCACCGGTGGACTTCTTTAGAATATCCTCATTTCCTACATCAATAGCAACTTGCTCTCCTTGGGAGCCATAAGACTCATCAAAATCCACATCTATAGATTCTTCAACAACCTGAGAGGAAGTGTTAAAGACTCTATAGGAATGGGAGTTAGTGGAATAACCAAGGAATATACCAACATCAGATTTAGCTTCAAACTTAGTTAGGCGTTTGCCTTTCCTAAGAATGTAGCACTTACAACCAAATACTCTGAAGTATGATATGTTTGGCTTGCTGTTGGTGAGCAGTTCATAGGGAGTCTTCTTGAGTAGTGGATGAAGGTATATTCTGTTGACAGAGTGACAGGCAGTATTGACAGCTTCAGCCCAAAATCTTGGTGAAGTCTTGTATTCGTCTAGAAGAGTCCTTGCCATCTCTATCAGAGTTCTGTTCTTCCTTTCCACCACTCCATTCTGTTGTGGAGCATATGGACCTGAAAATTCATGCTTGATTCCATGCTTGTCTAGAAATGCTTCCACTTTGGAGTTCTTGAACTCACTCCCATTGTCACTCCTGACCTTCACAAGATTCACCTTCCACTCATTTTGGACTCTGACAATGAGATGCTTGAACTTCTTGTACACATGTGTCTTCTCCTTCAAAAAGAAAACCCAAGTATACCTAGAAAAGTCATCTACAATGACAAAGCCATATTTGTTACCTCCTAAGCTCTCATATATTGTTGGACCAAATAGGTCAATGTGAATGAGCTCGAAGGGAGTGGAGGTGGTCATGATGTTCTTAGGTCGGTGGGCAGCTCCAATTTGCTTTCCGGCTTGACATGCACTGCAGGGTTTGTCCTTCTCGAACTTCACCTTCTCCAAGCCTTTGACGTAGTCATGCTTGCTCAGCTTGTTCAGGAGCTTCATCCCTGCATGTCCTAGCCGCCTGTGCCACAGCCATCCAAGGCTGGTCTTGGCCATTAGACACCATGGAGCTGCTGCAGGCTGTTCATAGAAGTTCACAATGTATAGCTTACCAGACCTGCATCCTTCAAATACTTGTGAATCATCAGATAGTTTAGAAGCTATAACCTTTTCAGGATAGAAAGTGACTTTCATGCCTGTGTCACACAGCTGTGACACAGACATCAGACTATAGCCTATCTGATCAACAAGCATTACATTGGATAAGGAGTGATTTTCAGATATGGCAACCTTACCAATGCCATTTACCTTTCCTTTTGAGTTGTCTGCATAGATCACATGTTTGCTTGGAAGATTTTCACTTGTGATCTCTACAAACTCCTCTCTGCCTCCAGTCATATGTTGTGTACATCCACTGTCCACAATCCAATCAGTTCCACTGGAGACAGTTTCCTGCAGGATTAGTGATGACACTTAGGGACCCAAACAAGTTTGGTTCCCTTTGCAGTTTTATCGTAAGCAGAAGTAGCAGATGTATATATAGCATATTTGTGCTTAAGGTTAGCAGCATCAGCAACAGATGATATGACTTTGATCTTCTTTGGCTGGCAGTCACCTGCAACCTTAAACACATGGGTTAGTGGCCTGTTAGATCTGCCTGTGACACAGGTGGGTACACAGCTGTGTAAACCACCGGTGACACCGGCAAGAGTAGACTTAGGCACCCAAATGGCAGGCAACCACTTCGTCAGGCGCCTGCGACCTATGTACTTGGCCACTATCTTTCCCTTCTTATCCTTCTGCAAAACATAGCTTGGGTTAGAGGGAATGCTTGCTTCATTCCTCTTTCTCTGCTCATGACCAACACTCTTGTTGTCATTAGTTCCTGCCTGTTTCACAAATTTTGCTGCAAGACAAGTGTTAGTGGTAGCAGGCAGTTTATCTTTAGCTGTAAAGGTAGAGTAACCCAAGCCTCTTCGGCCATCATTCTTTCTCAGCATTTCAGCCCTTACAAGCTGATAGTTTTGCATGCCAATGTTGGCACTACAGAGGCCTTTTCTCATGAGCCTCTTAAGCTCTTCTAGCTCCTCTTTGAGCTTGCTGTGCTCAGCTGCATCCACAGAGTTAGTAACAATAGAGGTTGAGGCCTCCTTAGAATTGTCTACCACTCCACCTGTAGATGTTAGAAGATTGATTCTGCTGGCACAGTTTAAACATGATTCAATGACAGTAGGAGCAGGTAAAGGCATAGCTTCAGCAATATTATCAGAAATATCAATGCATAAGGCATGCTTTGCCTTTAACTCTTCATGCTCCTTGAGGAGAAGCTCATGTGCTAATCTGAGCTTCTCATGAGCTATCTCTAGATTCTCATGATTCAACCTGAGATCCTCCCTGTCATCTGTGATTTCATCACAGGTCTCTTTCAGCTCCCTCAACTTATCCCTAAGGGATATGTTCTCCTTCCTCTCCCTGCAGAAACCCTTCTCTGTTCTCTCCAAGATATCCATTAGTTCAGCATAATCAGGGAAATCATCTTCAGTTAATACCTTGGAGTCCTTGGCCGTGAGGCATAAGGGAGCAGGAATGAATGAAGCTTGATCAGCTTTGGAGATCAGCTTGGAGCTGTCTGACTTGGCTGTGACACAACTGGGTGTGTCAGCCATAGAGATTGCTATCCCAGCAGCTATCCCAGCAACCTGGACTTCTTCTTCTTCTGATTCTTCATCTGAACCAGAGTCATCTAAAACCCAGGCTTGCCCTACATAGGCTCTAGCAGTAGCCTTGTTCTTGGAATAGGAAGGATGCTTGTTGAAAGTCTTCTTCTTGTTGTGGAATTCCTTCTTCTTCCCTTTGTCCTTCCTTTTGCTGAGGCAATCAGCTGCGAAGTGGCCTTCCTTGCCACATTTAAAATACTTGTTGTCCTTGGAGGGCTTCTTGCCTCTGAATCTATCTGTTGATCCAAACTGCTTCTTCTTCCTATAGAATTTTCTGAAGTTTCTGGTAAGAAGGAGCAGCTCATTTTCTTCTCCACTTGACATGTCATCAGATAGATCATCACTGCTATCACTGTCTGGAAGTAAAGCTTGAGCAGTGGTCTTTAGAGCAATATTCTTCTTGGGTCCTGAGGAGGAGCTGTGGTTGCCCTCTTGTTTGAGCTCCATCTCATGAGTGAGGATTCTTCCCAGCACTTCTGTAGGCTTCATCCTACTGAATCCCTCTTTCTCCTTGAGCATCAAGACTAGGGTTCTGTAAGGCTTGGGCAGCACAGATAAGAATTTCTTGATGACATCTTCATCCTCAACTCGGTTGGAACCTAATGCCTTCAGTTGATTGGTGATGAGAGTCAATCTTGAGTATAGAGAATTTATGTCTTCTCCATGTTCATGCTCAAATCTCTCTAGAGTTGACTCCAGCAGTCCTCTCTTGGACTTCTTCAGAGTGTCACTGCCTTCATATATCTGCTGAAGGGTATCCCAGATCTCCTTAGCAGACTCCAGTGTGCTGACTCTGTTAAAGTCATGTTCTTGCAAGCCCATGAAGATGGCAGTGGCAGCTCTGGCATTATTCTGGATATTTCTTTTATCGTTGATGGTGAGAGCATCAGCCTTCTCCACTTCGTATCCTGCATCAACAATATCCCAGACATATGGATCGATAGCGGTAAGATGCATCTGCATCTTCCTCTTCCAGAAAGCATAGTTAGATCCAGTAAAGACAGGTATTTTACCCTCATAGCCCGACATCTTTTACTCTGGCGGTTAAGCCAATTCAAAGAGCAACCAGCGCTCTGATACCAATTGAAAGGACCGAGATGCCGACTAGAGGGGGGGTGAATAGTTGGCTTATAAAATTTCCCTTTTTAATCTTTTGTTTAAGTTATCAGATTAACTTCACAAGTTAATAGTGGACAGCTGTGACACAGGTGAGTGACACAGATGAAAACTATGTGTAAATTAACACACAGCTGTCACACAGGTGAAAGGCACAGGTGAGAAGATAACCTAACACAGGTGATCTACTTAGACTAACTATGACTCAGGTGCTAGCACAGGTGAATACAAGAGAATGAAACAGCTAAGTAACAGATGATCACACACAGGTATAAAGGTAATCTAGCACAGGTGAAAAGGTAAGTACAACAGAGCAAGTCTAAGAGACACAAGCTAGCAAGAAAATACAGATGAACATGCAATACTGGAAAGTAAAGGAGACTCAGAGATTTTTCACCGAAGTTCCCAACTCTTTGCAGAGAAGGTACGTCTCCGTTGGAGAGACCACTCCTAAGAGCTGGCCAGCACTGAATCGTGCTTCTTCTCCAAGTACCTGATCCTTCAGGACTCTTTCTCTTGCTTGTGGAGATCCTTTTGCCTTGCAGCAGGTAGACCTCAGAACACCTTCACAAACTACTGGTTCAACCCACACAAGCTCGGGTGATACCAGCAACTCCTACACCCGTCTAGGAGCAGACAAACTCCAAGAGTAACAGATGATCCAGCAGCAATCTCTAGGAGGAACCTTTGCTCGTGCTCTAGCTCACAAACCCACTCGAACTAACCCTTAGGCACTTGGCTCTTGTGGAGTGGTTGGAGGCTTTGCAACGGTCGTATGAGAATCACTGATTTGAGCAAGGTTGAGGACAGAGTCCTCCCCTGGTCCCCTATATATAGGGTCCACAGGCACCTGACCGTTACCCTGTTGCCACGTAGGATTAAGTGTGCCACCGGTGTCAGCCACCGGTGACACAGCTACACCCTACGCCCAACTGTAACCGGCTCAGGCAGACCGACATCTGTGTCACCGGCGGCACACACAGGTGAACCCTTAGCTGATAGCAGCACTACTCAGCCCGGTCCTGGCACACTACATGCCCTCAGCACACTTTACCTAAGCTACCTGAAAAGGAGAGAACCTCCGATAGACCCCTGACACAGCAGACCCTATCGCAGAGCAGTTCCCTTAGCTTTTACAAGCTCTCTCCCGGTACAGAGGTGTACCTGAGACATAGAGCAGAAGACCACCTGTGACACAGCTGTGTCACACAGGTGCCTAAGGCTCTAGGGTTTTTCACACAGCTACATACTATTGTGCAAAGCTATTGACACAGGGCAATTGGCCTCAAAGCACCAATCCCCTTGACCAACACTCTGAGCAAATGAGCAAGGTTCCCTTAGACAACTGCTACTGTTTCATCCCTCTTGGTAGTACGGGTGGTTCCTATGGACTCAAAGAAACTAGCAAATCTAGGCTTCACCTGCCACCAGCTGAAGTCACGGCCCTTGACGCATCAAGCCACCATCACCCTGCTTGCAGCTCCCTGCACAGCACCAGCTTCTTCTCAGCTGTGGCACAGCTCCCTAGCACAGCCATCTCTTTGTCCTTGAAACCACCTTGTACCTTTTGGTGGCCATCCTTCTCTGGATAGCCCTTCATCATGGAACCTGTAAGATCTGCTTACACTCAAATGTAAACATTAGATTCCAGTTTAGGTTGCCATTAACCATCAAAACCAAATTAGGGCCTAGATGCTCTTTCAACTGCGCCGAACTTATTGAGGGTGACCTGGCGTATGATGGTGTTGTATTGGTACGGCATGTCGACCACATCGAAAAAGATGCTCTCGGCGCTCGTGAACACCATTCTGGAACCAGACCAGCTTCTCGATCCTCCCAATGAAATTGAGGGGTGCATCACCAAACCCAAGGAGAGGGACACCAGGGGTTTGCAGGCACAAGCACGGAATGTGCATCTTGTCTAGAGTAACGGCAAAGAGGATGTCATCGGAACTCCTCCCATCCACGAAGACACGCCACACCTCGACCTCGGAGATGAGTGCGTCATGGTGAGGGAGGTCGATCCCTGTTGGATCCTCTAGACTGAAGGAGATTATGGTGCTTGCCCATGACGGGAGCTCGGTCGGCGGGTCGGTGCTAATGTGCTGGACGCTTCGAGCATAGGCCTTGTGCCAACACTTAGACGAGAAAATGTGAGCGCTGCCTCCGGTGATCGCATGCACAACGCGACGTTGTTCGAGGGTGTTGGCTGGAGGGCCTTGGTGTGGCAGAGGCAGGGGCAGCCTGGGAAGCAACTCGTCACCCCGGGTTAGGTTGCATGTCTCTAAATAACTAGAGCGTTCAGACACTGAGCTCGGGCTTGAGCCACCAGGTCGCACTGGGCGGTGGAGTGGGTATGGCTGTGGTACACCTCGCAATACATCACCTGCCTAGTCTTGGCATGATCGGCTTCTTGCAATTGGTGTCCTCCTGGGTCCACCGACCTTGTGATGGCCCGCCTTGCTGGGCATGATCACGGCAACCATGTACTTCCCGAGGGATTCTCTCTCCTGCTCGATCTTGGAACGCCTCAAACTGGATGACGAGGCTGACTCGCACCATCCTCTGGAGCGTCACGGCTTGCCCTACCGCAGGTGTCCCCCATGACACCACGTCACGACGGCGTTATCAGCAACGCTCGACCTTCTCGACTCTCGGCTTGCAATCCTGTTACATCCCTCACGCCTCCTCTCTGCGCAGACTCTGCCACTCCTCAACTCGAGTGTACACCTCCATAATGTCGTAGAGTTGCTCGACTCAGCTCGACCGCTTCCTCTCTAGCTTGTCGGCCAGTGCCTCATTACTGATTCTTTGGCGCGTAGCTTCGCATATGGTCTGCTGGGCCAAACCCTTGACCTGACACACAGGACTTTGAAGAACTGCCTTTGGAATGCCCAGGTAGTCTTCCTGGCGCGCTGCCGGAGGTTGCTGAGATTAGTGGAAGTCACCTCCTTATTCCAGCACCCTTGGAAGTGACCATGAGCTTGTCATGGAATTGCTCCCGTGAGTACACGGTGCGAAGGTTCCAGTCCCAAATACCAAGCTTTAGTGATGCCAGTGAGAGCGAGCAACAAACTCTTGGCCATGATAGCCTTGCTCCCGGTCGCCACCATAGCAACAGCCTCATACACCCTAGTGAATTGGATTGGGTCGGTCGTGCTAGAGTACTTGGGCCGGTTGGGGGAACAAAACTTCGGCAGAAATGACATAGTCGTTAGTACCAGACTCAGCGGGCTTGCCTTGCTGGTGAGGTCGATGACTTCCAAAACTTGATGCTGCACTTCGACAGTGGGCATCGGAAAATGAGGAGGGTAGGCAATGTAGTGTGATGCCGGGTTGACATGTGCCTTGCCTGGATGTTGCCTCAGGTAGCGGGTCTATTGAACACTCCTGCCTGCCTGCCCACCGTAGAGCACCGCGAATGCGGCTTCCTGATTTTGCAGCAAACTCGCGCGAAGGTGCGCCACTTCTTTCTCGACCAGCGACTGGCATGGGGCAATCGACCATCACTAGGAGTAGGTCGCCTACGATTGGGTTGCTGCAATAGATCCCTTTGGCATGCTGCTACATGCATCTCGCTTTGCTGGCGACGGAGCTCTTCGGCAGCACGAGCCTCTAGAAGTGGTGGAGTTGCGAGGGCCCGCATCACGTCGAGCTGCGTGCAGTAGAGGTCGGCAACCTGCTGAGTTTGCAAGGTGGCACAGAACACTCAAGCTCAGCCTCTTGTAGGCGCACCTACGTCGCCTCCGCTCAACTGGCTACCTCCGCAGCCTGGTGTTACAAGTCCTCCATCTCAGGAAACGTCTGTCCTCGCCCCTGCTGGAGCGACCTGAGCATCCTCTTCATGGCCGTTGGCTCACCCTTCGATGCCTGCCCTGGAGCGGGGCGTCATTCTCCTCGGTGCTTCATGCACGACTTCCTGTTCTGCACCAGCCCTAGTTGGCGCCGGGTTGTCCTCCATCACCTCCTCGCTTGTGCGTCCTCCTTCGTTGACTGGAGCCTTGCGCTTAGCGCCTGCAGAACTCTTCCTCGCCCACGGTGGCATGACAAAACGGAAGGGTAATAGCAGATCACTGAGACGTGACCTCTTGCTAGGTCCCCACGGTCGGCGCCAACTATCGACGAATGCTCCACCGGACAGTAGATTTTAGGCACCTCAGTTAAGATGCAAGGCCGCCCGAGGCACCCAGGGAACCCACCTATGAGAATCCTAGTTTTGGTGTGAGATGGAGGTTAGGTCAACTCACGCTGCTAAGTTGACCGAATTCTATCGAGTCACGTTGTAAACTAGACTAAGAGGGGAAAATTGTATCACACATTCATCGCATACATAGCATTCGTCGCATTTATCTCACACATGTTCACATACATATTCAAAGTTAAAATTTAATCATTGAATAATAGATGTACAAATGTACAATGTAAGAACACAAGTATAACGGAAAAGGAATAATCACAAATGAAAATTTCAATTATCCGTTACAAAAATAAAGAAAGAAGAATAGAAAAAAATTAGATGTATGCTATTTTCGACCTATATAAATATCTAACCTAAACTTCAAGCATCGAGCCGTAGAGGAACACTGGATATCGAGGGAGGTGACCTTCGAAAATATTTGCGATGTCCGAGACCACTGAGTATATGAACTCAAGACTGACCTCGCAGATTGTTGAAGGAGGCAAAAGTTTTTGAAAACATTGTCCGGCACAATTTCGCTTATACCCGTAGGGTGAGTTGCGAGGGCAAAATAATACCGAGGTGAACATAGATAATTTTTAGTTTTAAAAATAAATTTGCAAAGTGTTTTTTAAAAAAAATCCAAGGGCCACATGGCTAAGATCCTAATCGAACTAATCTACTATACTAATATATAGGGAGAAAAGAGGTGAAGAGAATAAAATAATTTTATTTTTTCTAAACTAGTTTGCCTCCATAGTTTTTCTTTTGTTTTGAAAAAGAAATTGTTTCAAGTACCAAAAATGTTGAGATAAGGCAGCATAGTTTATCCAACAGCCCACCATAGTGACCAAAGTCAAAAATTCCTTAGCTTAGCTCGTAAGGCAACCCAGTTAAAATATCAGCCAAACCATATTCACTAGTAACTAGTCAAGGATGGATCAGCACGGCCGATGCTAGCACAAACAGGAGTCGCAAAAATTACCACCAAAGAGGCTATATGAGTGCCTCGGTAAGAACAGGAGCAAGACAACCCGAGCAAAGTAACAGCACCATGAAGCAAGCCATCGTAGCATCACAATCCTTCCCAAGAACCAGCCAGGAGAGCAATGGCATAGAAGCCAAACTCTAGAGCTAAGAAACCATCATTTTCAGAAGCCATGGTTGCTGCATAGGGGAGCAAGAACCAGGGAGCAAGGAGTAGAAGAGAGCAAGACCATCAGGATAGAGGAAGAAGGTCAGAGGAGGGAGCTAGCAGGAGCAAGAGGGAAGTAGACCATCGCCAAGCCCAGTAAGCCAGACCAAGGACCTAGAGTATAGGAAGCCAGATCTACCATTGCTCAGACTAGAACAAGGTAGGATTTTATTCTAGAGCACCATAACCTTGCATATGCATATAGTTGGAAGTTGGATGGAACCCTCAGGAAATTCTCATCATAGGGTGTCAGAGACAACCAATTCTAGCATCTGTTGTTATCAGATTTTACTTTTCTCCAATCTTATTCTCAGACAAATTCATCACAGGAAAAAATAAATTGATTTAGGCAACTAAGGTAGCTTATCTGTTCTTATCAGAATTTTTCTACCTTTCCTCTATATTTGTCAGATAGAAATCATCGTAGCTTACATACGCACGTAGATACCAGCTAGATATCATGAAGAGAACCCTCAGATTTTAGTAGCATCAGAGGGTGTTAAGGCATCTCCTTAGTATTCTGTTCTTATCAGAAATCCCAACCATACCTCAATCCCATCTTCTCAGTAAAAATCATCACAGCACACATTGCAGAATTAGGCAACAGTAGATTCAAGCTAAACATAGCATACACTTGACAGTCTTAAATGTTCAACTAAAATCAAGTGTAGCAATCTGCCGTTTCAGCTTAAATAATCTGACATGGGTGAAGAATCACATATATGAATCAGAGATAGTACTTATATCACCACAGTTTGAATCAAGAACATGAGCACATTAGCGTAGCTAGAATCAGATGCAGTCGTAAATACTTATCAAGTATAGCTATAGGTCCATACCACTGGAACCAAAGCATCATCCAGTAAGGTATAAATACTAAGACTCAGAAAAGTTAGGCAGTGATAGATCCATGTCATTGGAAAACAAGTGCACCAGATTAGGCATCACAGCCGTCCCTAAGACATGGATTAGCATATATGAAATTCAGTACTAGTATCGGTTAAAAATCTGAGCCACCAGGAGAAGATGCTAAGGCACGGGTTAAACGCGTACCAGAGACATATACACTAATTTAAGTTGATGCTAGAACTAAAGAGCACGTATACCAGTCCAAATATGGCTCTGTCAGGATTAGGCACTAGTGCACGACACAGACACATACATATGAACAAGGATTAATAAGTGAACACAGCTATTATCAATGCCAAGAATTTGAGCACATACACACAACATCACAGCTAACACTAAATTCTAAAATTCAGCCTATCTCCACTATTAAATCCTTAAAAATAAATGGTCCATATTGTTTAGATGTACCCTAAAAGACCTCTATGATGATGGTAAAACAACCAGCACTTGAGAGCATACAAATGTAGTGTCAAAATATTCACATGATTACATGACAAAGTTTGTGGAAAACCCATGATTACATGACAAAGTTTGTGGAAAACCATGAGTTACAAATAGTAGGCGCATCATGTCAATCAATCAAAGAAAGCACAACTTTTTTGAGAACGTTCTTTTTTTTTAGAATGCAAAGAGCACAATGATTTAAGACTTATTAAGGATGTGTTTGCTTGGAGGGTAAAGATGGATGGGTTAGGACCATTCAGTTTTTCTATGAATGGGTTAAGACAATTTCTTGTTTGTTTGTATGAGTGGGTGGGCTGCAGGGTGGGTGGCTCCATCCAGAAGTTTTGCGTGGGTCAGTTTCTCCAACATCTACAAGGTATATTCTCTAAAGTGGGTTGAGTTTATCTCCATCATCTCTCTCACCAGACATCCGGATGGGCTAAAAAACAGGGATGGCCATCTCCCATCCCAACGAAACGCATCCTAATACAGGATGTCATAGGGCTCTTAGGAGATGCACACAGATTCTGACGTTGCTTACCTTTTTCCGTTTGATGACAAAGGAACAGAGGATATAATGGACTGAGTATTCCGAGCCTCTCAGATTAATTTTCCTAGCTGAACGACTGAAAGAGATGTGCAATTCAGTTAATATAGTGCGCCCATACTGCAGCAATTAGCTATCGATGACATAACTAAACTACATGGCACTTGATAACAAGAAAATAATGAAAGCTGTTGCAAAACTTGCAGATAGCTGGGAGCATTTATTTATCCAGTTATTGTAGCCGTGACGAAGTAAATGGTTCGGTAACTCGTTTCTCTTGAAAATCTTAGACTCTGCACAAGTTGTTCTAATCTATATGGCATTTCACAACAAGAACGAAAGCGGTCAACATATAAACTATCATAGTGATGCCACAAGCTCAAAATAATCACAATGAGATGATTTCGTTCCTTGCATAATCTTTCGAACTGAATAGTGCAAATAAAGGTTAAATGAGACTATGCTGCAAGCTACGCAAAATGCATATTTGATGGCATATGATAAACATCACTGTGCTAAACTCGACAGATATCGAGAACAACACCATGCTAAACCTGACGGATATCATGAATGCACATAATGATGATTATGATTTGGCATACAGTAAATTGTATTAGTCCCAACTTTGTACTTTATCTGCTGTCCGAATAAATATACCAAATACGTTGACCAAATGCATTCTCAATCACAATAAACCATGTGCTTGTTGGACCAAAATTGTAACAAACGTAGAGAAACTCGCTTGTTGGTCCTAGCAGCTTTTCCACAAGGGGGTGCAACTTGTTAGTCAATCGTGTGGGAGAGATGAGGAAACTCAATTCCCTGAAGGAAGGAAGGACGACTCACATCATCAATTGTTTTCTTCTATAGAAGTAAAGATGTATGGAGTACAAGCTTTTGATGCTTGCAAATGTAGTTCTCGAAAGAAAAAGGAGAAATAGATCATATTGGTATAATTGTATTCACTACGACAAGTGAATTGCTACCACAACATTAAACACTAAACATAGCATGTAAAATGTTTCGACCTCAGACCCCTAAGTGTATGGGTGCTCCCCCCTCCTTTTTCTGGGCTTGGGACCGGTTATGCAACATGAAGTGTAACCTTGCAATGGCATAGGCGGAGTTCCCACCCTCCCCACCCCCATCGGCTACGCAACATAAGTGTAACCTTGTAATGGCATAGGCGCAGGCCCCCTCTTTCCCCTCCACACACACAACCCACCCTCTCAACCACCACATTTTTAGAGTTCTTTTTTCCTTAACTAAATAATAAAGCAACAGACTACAAGAGACAACAATAATATTTTTAAACCACAAAAAAACAAATATAAGAAATAAAGAAGATTTAATTTTTTTCTTTTTTCCTTTTTTTTATCGAGACGTGGACTAATCTGAACGAATGATGAGCTGGTCTTAACGGCTGGTGACATATTTGCAGAAGTACGCCTTCAAGAATAGTGCCGACCTATAAAACAGTTGAATCACAAATGTAAGGATGGTTATATAGATGAGTAAACGGATCTATATATATGTACATAGTGTACACACACGCACTTTCTGTGAGAAAATATATTGTCCCTTTTTATCCAAAGTAAAGCAGAGGCCATCAGGTGGCGACCGTATAGTACTAGTACCAGCAAAAGATAAAAATGGGAATATACAGCACTAGTGTCGTGGTAGAAAGAAGTAGTACCTCTTGGTGTGTCTAATCGGAATCGCATTATTTCGCCGGTGACAACGTCGGGGTATAACTGCAGGCGATCGATTAGCTAGACGAAAAGAGAAAGAAAACTTAATTTCTCCTTAATTATGCCAGCTGTTGTGCATATGATGATGAGTAGTACATACGTACATACCTCAAGTGTGGGCTTGTTGGGATGGACCTTCGTTGCGTGCCTGAACGCTGCCTTTGCCTCATGCAAGTCCGATTGGCTGGCGTACGCGATTGAGATTCTGACTTCCTGAAGACAAGGGAGGTTCCCCATGCTAGCAAAGTCACACTCCAAGCTGTTAGCCTGCCGAACGGAATAGCCAACATATTCAAGGCTGGGCATAGCTCCCTGTAGAAACCTGAGCTCCGCGGTCGTGTAGAAGTATCTCAGCTTGGGGAATGCTCCACGGTCAGCGAAGATGTCGCCACGAGTATCCAAATGGAGGCTAACGAGCTCTGGGAACCTCCCAAGGATCTCCACATCCTGCGGCTCCACGGCGTCCACATCCAAATGCAAGTGGGAGAGGTGCGGGAGATGCAAGGAATCCATCCATGACGGTAGTCTAGGAAATATGACCTTGTACAGGAACAGATAACTGAGGCATCGATGGGGCACATAGCCTTCGCAATTGGCCCGCTCAATACGCGTGGGCCATTCAAAATAAGCACGAATGACTTGGAGCTTCTGTAGATTGCACAGGGACTTCATCAAATCATTGAACAACTTAGCACCGGACGTACCTCCTGACGAGATCACGAAAATTCTAAGCTCAGTCAGCTTGCCCAGTTCTTTCACAAAATTTGGAGAGACATTAGGCAACCATAGCTCTTCCAGAGATGTTAGGTTCCCGATCCAATCCGACGCTATTGTGAAACCATTCTCCCAGCGCAAGCACTTCAATTTCCTTAGCTGACCAACACTCCGTGGCAATTCGTTTATCTTAGTTCCAAACAAGGCCAGTGTCTGCAAGAACTTTAGATCCCCTATTTCTGACGGGAGCTCAGTAATAGGCATGTCCGAGAGCCCAAGGTACCTCAGCTGAAGTAACCTCCCGAGATGCTCAAGATGATAACAACGATCTTTCATGAAGATACACCCTTCTAAAGCTAGGACCCGTAAGCATTGAAATCTTAAAAGTGATGGCATCATATTAAGATGACACATGGTAGCATTAAAAGACCTTACTTGACGCATTGGTGTGTTAGCCATAGGGTCGTCCTGATCTATCACTCTCTTTTGGATGGCTAACCTACGAGCATTGCTTTGTAGACATGTGTGTTGCTCATTACTGTCCAATACAACAACAAAGTTCTCTTCCTTTGACAAGTAACAGATCGTATCAAGCACTAAATCATGCACACGGCAAGCATATACTATGCTCTGATACGAGTCTTCTATTGGTTGGATCATACTTTTATTTATTAGCTCGTTAAAGTATCTCTCTCCTAGCTCAAATGACCTCATACCTGGTTTGTCATGGATAAAACCTTCGGCTACCCACATCCATATCAAAGTGTCTTTTTGGATCTCGTGATCTTCAGGAAATATGCTAAGGTGCAATAAACAAGTCTTTAGATAACATGGTAGATCATAGTAGCTATATAGCAATATCTTTCTCATGTTATCAACTTGTTTGTTATCTCCATTCCCAAAACCAATAGAGTCATACACTCCAGACCAATCCTCCCTTTGTTTACTGGCCAACAAGCTAGCTATTGTAATGATAGCTAACGGGACACCACCACATTTCTGTAAAATCTTTTTAGATATCTCAACTGAGTGATCGTAAGAGATTTTGCATTTGCCAATAGATAACCTTGTATAGAATAATTCCTTAGATCTACTAAGAGAAAGTGGCTCTTGCTTGTAAACTTCTCCGGCCACTTCGGCAACTTGAAAAATACGAGTAGTTGTTATTATTCTACTTCCACAGTTACAATCAATCAATGCACATCTGATTATTTCCCATGAACTCTCATCCCATAAATCATCAATGACGATGAGGTACCTATTGACATGGCAACGTGAGAGCTGTGCATTAGTAAAACTACATATCTAAACGAATTTGCTATTTCTCAGTAGCTTGAGAAATTACTATTTCTCGGTAGACCGAGTGGCACATTATTAAACCTACGGTTGCAAAAAATTATGTAACTTTAGGTCTAGAAATTATGTAATTGTGCAGTTACACATCTCTAAACTTAAAGCTGCACACAATTTCTAAAATCTGTAACTATCCAATTAACCGTTAGATAAAGAATGGAAGTCCGAAATTGTGGACCTAGAAATAACATTTTCTTGATCAACTTAGAAATAGATGCTCCCAGATCTAAAGGGTCCATAAGAAAAGCTAGAAGCATGGCATTATTCAATCTACAACAAGGCGAGCCACAGAACAATTAAGACATAAGTGAATAAACACATGAGGCATGGAAACTACTAGAAAGACATGCAAGTCTAGATTGAGTTCATTCTATTAGAGTTCTGATAAAATTTACTTCACAATTTAAATATATTTTATATAGTAAGTCCAGTTTTGAGTTCTGATTCTGATCTAACATTTAATCCAAATAGGTGCAAAAAAAAATAGACGTGCGAGAACATTTGGCAGTCCCTTAGGACCCAAAGGTTAGCAAAAAACGTGGGTAAATCCTGTAAAATTTACTTTGAATTTCAAAAACATAACAATATACCTATGCAATCCAAATCCTAATGTAAAACATCTCAAAAGAAAATGAGCCTGTCTTTTCTACCTCACTTATTCATTAGGTTCGACATCATGCATGCTGCAGAAAACATGTAGTAGATATGTATTTGCCAATTCCATCTGTGATGAAAACATGATATCCTCACATTGGATGTTATTTTCTAATTTGTAACTCGCACCAACATAAATATTAGGATGGATATATGGCGTGTACCTCTTGTTCTCAAGCAATCCTCGGAGTTCTTCAATGAGCTGCCCCTCATCCAACATTGTTGCATTCGAATAGGAGTTCTTGTCAAGTTGGCGTAGAATATCCATCAACACTTTTTTGGGGCTAGGATTTCGGCCTACCGGAACAAAAGCCCTGCAAACGAATTCCCGTTGTAGCTTGTCGTAGACTGCTTTGGCAAGAGTAGTCTTGCCAAGTCCTCCAAGTCCGAAGATGGAGAGTATCTTGAGCTGCTTGGACACACCATCATCCCCACCTGTCAGACTCTTGATTAGCTCCTCCTTTGGCCCCTCGATGCCAATCAACTCTCTCTGGTCTTTGAACAGAGCCAGCATGCGTGGGTCGATGGTGTTTGTGGCAGCTGTATTAGCATGGACATCGTCGACCTTGTATCTGTCACGCAGCTTGGCCACCTCCTTGACTCGGATCTTGATGTCTTGGATCTTGTCGGCGATTTGACGGCGAGTCTTTGTCTTCTTGAAAAAGTTGGCAATCTTCTTTCTGAACCTCTTGGTGCTTTTGAGATCGGCGGCGGGTTCAGAGCCGTCAACTCGGACCATGAAACTGTCGACCACATCCTCCATCTCGTAGGACAGCTCTCTGACATTGTCAGCCCAGAGCCTGACCTGCTTGTCGAGCTGGTCGCGCGGCACCTCCGCTACCTTGCTAAGGGCAACCTCGATGCCCCTCAGCTCTCTCTCAAGAGACTCAACGTCTTTCTTCACGCCCGTCTGCAGGTTGTACTCCTCCTTGAGGAGCTCCAAGAGTTTGGGGAGGAGGAAGCCCATGGCCCCCGTCGCCGCCTGCATGGTGAGCTCGATCGGTGGATCTCCCTCACTTCCTGGTTTGGTGTTGTTGCTTTGTTGCTTTCTGCAGAACGAAAATCAACGAGAAACCAAATCAGGAAACCAGATCTGTTTCCCAAAATCCTTCCCTCAAGAACTAAATCCTTTATCGCAAAAAAGAAAAAAAAACTAAAATCCTTACCTCACCGAGCCAGATCCGTCCTCTGGTGAATAGGATGGAGCCCCTCCTGATGCTGCTTCTCCGCAGAACAAAGAGCGTCCCGTGGAGTGGCGGACGGAGCTGGTGAAGAGGTGTGCTCTGGAAAAGGAGTGTGACTTGTTTGGTGGAAATTGCGGTGGTATCCAAAGTCTTGGTCGGTTCATGGTTTTCTCCAAAAGTCTGCCAGTTAATAGATCATAATTTTTAAATTCAAAGCTTATATTAGAAAGCTAGTAGCGCTGTAAGTTTGTAATGTTCGAATAGAGAGTTTGTAGTATAAAATAAATTTTTGACACTGAACATAATATGACTTAGACATCTAGCCCGTTACACGAGAATCTAAACAACTACGTTTACAGTCTTCAGACATACTATGTAGTATTAAAAAACCCATCATTAACTAACTAAGAATTTGATTGCTAGACTAATAAAGTAAACAAATTAGTGCCATAAATCACGATCCCTCACTCTTGGCACCTACTTCATCTCGATCAGGGCCAAGTATCCCTGATGTAAGCTAATACTCCCTCCGTGCTTTCTCATAAGGCGTATTTTTTGATCAAACGCGGGGATTAAGGAAACCATGAAACCCTGATAATAATAGAGAGGAGTGACCATGGTACCATAATGCTAAGAAAGGATTCTCTAGGTACCACTGAATAACACCCTAATTCCTTTTATGTCACTAAGGGACTATTTGTTTGGTAGGCTTTTGGCTTTTTAGACTTTGGCTTCGAAGCTAGAAAAGCACATATTTACCTGTTTTTGGCTTTTGGCTTCGAAAAGCCTGAAACAAGTTAGCCAGAAAATTAGCCAAAGTCCAGAAGCCAAAAAAAACCTAAACAAACAGGGCATAATGCTGTTGGGTATATAGTTCACATGCACACCCACCCACACACCTTGGAACCTTGATTAAATTAAATCATTTCATCTGAGCATTATTCCATGCTCATGTGTGAATCTTGCTTTTAATTCAAGGAAATCATTGAAGAGAGATATGGAGAAGGTTTCCTAATCTTTAAAGTGGTCATCAGTCTAATCTTTAATATGTACTGCACCAATGCATATGCTTGCTTGGTAATGTTCATTCAATTCAATAAACTGAACTCTCACACAAAGTAGTAGCTTAATTAGCCTTTTGCGGCCGGGGCCAAAAATGACGACTGAGGTGTCCGATTCTCCTTTTGCCTTGGTACACACACAGCTTTCTGAAAGGGACAATGGAGAACGAAGCTTTTAGAGTAGTACCATACTACGTTAATGACCTAGAATTAAGTTGTAATGTGAAGACAAGCTTCCATTAAATGTTTCCTCAGATTTCACGAAAAAGCTAGCTTAATTAGGTAGCAATTGAAGCAGATGAAATGTCACTAATTTCTGGAGATTTTGTGTCTCGATCCACTGGTTCATCGGTCGCCGTCACGCCGACACATGTAACTACTCCGGTCGTATGTGCGTCATAAGCAGTACAGAAAAGCTATTCTAGAGTGTTTCGAGAGTAAAAATGTATGTTCATCGCAGCCGTTAGCTCCGCTGCCCCTATTTGAATTGTAGGAATTTAGATTTTAATTCTTCGAAAAAATTTGGAGACTCTTTGGATCATAAAAATGACGCAACTAAATTTCTAGAGAAATATCTTTGTGTATCCTAATTTAATAGGAATTTCAACATCTACTCGAACCGCCTTTTCATTCATTCATACAGTATCAGACAATTTTTATGTGTTTTTTCTATGTTCCATCTAAACCACTTTTTTTAATCTTTTATGTTTTTTTAATCTGTTTTTGTATTTACAGTTTTGTCAAATTTTTATTGTTTTCATATTCCGATGCTTTTCATTGCTGCGATTTAGAGAGGCCCAAGCAAAAAGTTGTGTTGGACCATGTTGTTGGCGTACCACCTCCATTTGCCGTCCGATTCTTCGTTTTGTACGTCCTCGACGTACGTGCAGTATATGAGTGTCTCTCGCAAACTAATAATTTTGTATAGGGAGGACAGGGAGAAGACTCACCATCGACAATGGCGGATTCAGGATTTTTGTGGACTTCGTGCAAATCACAAGCCTAAGTACTAAGCTTGAGAACCGCAATCGATTCAGATACACATCGTGTAAAATAACACTAAATTTGAAAACTACGATTGAATATTTACTTATTTTGATACACTTAAATATAGTCTTAACGTGAATTAATAGGCACAAATTGGCGAACAAGTCCAGACAACTGCCCAGCGTCGCCGCCGTATGGTGTCTCCACCCCTGACCATCGATATATCTATGCAGACCGACCGGGTGTGCTCGGATGACTACTTAACAGCGACAGGCACTACTAGATACATCTAGCTAGCTAGGAATTGATGTTACCACACTTGCCGTCATTTTTAGATAATGACTACACGTTAACTTAATTACCACACTAATTTTTCTCTCACGTAGTCTAATCACGTACATGCTTGTTAAAGGCCATTCATCCAATGCAAAAGGCGGCAAATAGTCCATTTCCTGTAGTAAAATCCACCCACGATAATCTAGTTCAATTCCTGACGATTACCTTCGTAGAATTGCGCTAGCTAGCCAGGTCACAATTAATTCTGTTATACTGAGGAGCTTTTTTCCGGTACCTTTAAATTAATATGGACCACCTATTATTTCTGATCTAGTGGATATCATTTATTGGTACTCCAATCCACCTAGTAAGAGTACTACTACCAAATAACACGGAGTACATAGATCTGAGGGCTAAAATAGCAATGCAAAAAGACTATACACGAGATTGGAGAAAAAATCCCGCCTCCTTCTTATGATCCAACGGCCATACTTCATCTTCAACCTTGGTCCAGCCTACCCACTAGAGCTTCGCACTCCAGCTAGAGGTCGACAAATGAATCGCCCTCACCATTTTTGGCATGCCATCTCTCATCCTCCCTCACCAACTCCAGCGCTCCTCCTTCACTAACTCTAGCGTGCTTCGTCCTCACCAACTCGCAACTCCAGCACCTCGTCCCTCACAAACCCAACTCCAGCATCCCCTTCCTCACCAACTCGCTCACGCCAGCAGCCGCGCGGGCCGAGTTCTAGACACGTACCTCGTCGTCTCCAAACCATTGCGTTCGACATCGACGAGCATCTCCTCCCCGCCTTCTCTAGCGACCAGTCCCTCGCTACATTCTGCTTCCTCGTCACAGGAGCATCCATGGCACGGATCTGCCATTGACGTCGAGCAGTTGAAGATGAGCAGGAGGCAGGAAGAGCAAGAGGTTGAAGATGACCTCTTGCAGGCTGTAGCTATCCCGTGAAAATCATATCCAATGGTCCGCTAGATAGCCTTTCCCTGTCCGGCGAGCTCTTCCATCCATGATTTAGGACTCAAATAATTGACTAGTTTGTGCTCGTATGCCAATGGAGCGCGTCATCTCGTTGTTGACGACGCGGCACCTTGCCATGCGTGCAGACAGTGATTCTAGCCTCCTTAAACCGTGCAAACCCCAATGCTGAGCCATATACCCAAAATATCAGACTCCACCTCTCTGGCGACGCAGCGGTTGCATGCCGTCCCGACGAGAAGATGAGGTTGACTAGTTGCGACGGCGAGTGAACCGCACATGCGAGCAGGAGAAGCGGAACAAAAAGCGTTGTCTACAGTAAAGGGTATTAAGTTTCAATAATACCTGTAAAGAATGAACGGTTGGATCTGATAGGTACTCCGGTTAGTCTATTGAAGCACCCAAATCGCGTTATCCGAAGCTAGCACTCTGACGTATGGTGTTCCTTCCCTGCAGGTGTAGATATCTTGGAGGCGTTGTCATGAGGCTTCGATGCTAGGTCGATCCACTATTTTTAGGAAGAACCATAGCCAGCCAGTATGACTACGACCACAACAACACGCTACACCAACTCTGATTTCGCTATTTTATACGTTTAGTGGTAATTCTTGTGATCTAAAATCAAAATAATTTCTATTTAACATGGTTAAAAATTTTAATTTACGTTAGTATACCCTACGTGTTTCACAGCAACTCTAGGACCCTTCACCTGATAAACTATATTGAGTTGACGCACGTACCGCTCCCAGATGCTTCCACAGCGACGACAATTTGGTTGCATGTAAGTAACGGATTCCTGGTAATTAAGCATGGATAAGTTATGCAAGATTAGAAACCTAATCAACTAGCTACTCCTACTAAGCTATTCGCAGATCGAGTGGACATTTCGGAGGTGCGCGCCATCCCCCTGTCTTGGAAAACAAACGCACAACTTTTTTACTCCTCATTATCAACCGCCGACATCTCTCTTCTTTAAGCTAATCGACTATTACTAGCTACAGAACTTTTAACTGCATCATTGTCTCAAAGAGAAAATCGGCCCTCTATCTATGAATGTATAGATGACTCGAGTGTGGTTTAATTAGTCTGAGCTAGTGATTGAATTGCTCTACCTACTGAGTCCAACGACCTTTTTCTTTTAATTTGATAAAAAAATTGTAATCAATGACTTTTCTCACCGATCAGTGACTCGATAGAGGGCTGCAATGCAGAACAATCAACAGTAACAGTAGATCGACAGAGTGGAGAAAAAGCTAGCTGATTAAGACCCTACGACCGGGCCTTGTTAATTCAAAGAAATTCTATAGGTTTTTAGAGGATTCTATTTCATAGAATTTTTTTATAGAGCTTCCTTGAGTTATAGGATTAAAAATCATAGAAAATTTTCCTACGAACTACTTTGTATGCAATTTCAAAGAAATTTTCTATTTAATCTAATCTCTTGGAAAATTTCGTTTGTTTCTATGACAACTATGACATGCATCAAATTCCTAGAGAAAATTCATATGTTTTTCCTACGGTGCAGCTAAATAATTTCTCTAGTACTTATTTCTGTGTGTTTAATTCCTATTGAATACAATATGTCATGACTTTAAATTTCTATGTCTTTTTATTTCTGTATTTTAAAAATTCCACAAATCGAAAAGACTCAATATTTGTCTAGTGTGCGGCGTCCCGGGAGCGAACGTGGATAGCCTCAAGGCCAGGGTTTGCTATTGATACATCTGCTGTAATGCCCCTCAAGCGTCCATCGGTTTTAATAGTCTAGTTTTAGGTTTATGCAATATTTTTTCTATCAATACAGTGAGACGTTAAGTTTTTGCACTTTCTCGAAAGAAATAACTTTACCGCGTTAATCAACTGAAAACAGGGAAATCATATTGACTCTGCCTCATTTTTTTTCCCGAGAAGCATTATCAGAAAGTAACAATGTCTTGTTGATTATTTCTGTTAAGAGAACCCAAATTAACATTACTCAATTTGTTTGGACCTTGATGATGGAGCTTTTGATGGAACGAGTCTCCGGGGAACAGACAATACGACAAGAAAGATCAACGAGAAGGAATAAGAAAAAGGAAGAACCGATCGAAGTAGAAGTAAGACCAACCAAAGATCATATCACCACAGGCAAACTCAAATCATTGTACCTGCTGCTTATTAGTCAAGACGACAGATTGATTAGACTCGTAACATAAATAGGTTTCCCGTACATGCAAATACTTTTTGTCTTTGTGTTGAGTTTATGTCGAATATGTGTACGAGTGAGTTACAAGTTGGACTAGAGAAGACGTAGTATTGTAATAGTGTACTACGGGGGGGGAGTCCTAGTAGGATACGGGTAGAGTTAGAATTGGACTCATGTATCCTGGCCTCCTATATAAGGAGGGGGATTCCACACAATGTAACCAAGCCAATACAAAGAGATCAAGGCAAAGAGGAGGAGCACCCGTAGTCAAGCCCCGTGAACGTAGACCTCATGGCCGAACCACGTTAAAAATGTCGGTGTCTCTTGTTGCCCAGATTCTGTGGTGTCTCGGTTTAGATCTACGCTTCCGCGTGTGGCCTCGTGATTTCACAACAAGTGGTATCAGAGCGTGAGGTTCAGTAGATCTTGAGGCGGTGCAGAGGAATCCGGCGGTACGAGACGGAGGACGGCGGCTTGTGTACAAGGCGAGGTGGAGCCTGGAACGCGTCATGGAAAATTCACTTCAAAAGGCACGGGAATTTGCGGGAGAAATTCCGGTGCCAGGTGGAGCGAGGAAGAAAAAAAAAGGAGATCACGGCGGCACGGCGGAATCGGCCGCGGGAGCCGCGGCGACGGCACGGCAGCACCGGACCGGCCGGCCGGCCACAGGCGCGCCTCCCGCACGCCGGCCTAGCCTGGCGAGCCAGCCTAGGCGCCCGAGCAGCCCAGGCAGCGGCGGCCTGGCGTGAGGTGGCCTGGCGCGCGCCGGACAGCCCAGGCGGCCTGGCAGCCCACGGCGCGGAGGCGGGACGAACGCGGGGAGGCGGCCTAGAGGCGGGGCGGCCTGGCGGGAGGCGGGCGGGCGATGGCCCGTGGCGAGGCGAGGCGGCCCGAGGCGGGTGGCGGCCCAGCAGGGCGGTCCGGAGCGCGGGGCAGGCCCGGCTGGCGGGGCACGGCCCAGGTGGGTCAGCCGGCCCAGAGGGGCGCGCGGCCGGCCCTGGCGGGGCCCGGCGCGGCCCAAGCAGGCGCCGGTGGCTCGGGAGCGGCAGAGGTGGCCCGGTGGGGCTCGGTTGAGCCCAGGAAGGCCCAGGTGGGGCTCAGGAGGCCCAGGAGGAGTCCAGGAGGGGCCCAGAACGCATTGGGGAGGCCCAGAACGCGTTTTGGAAAGATTTTTTCAGCCAAATTTCGGAAAGGAATTCGTTTTTGGTCAAACTCGAATTGGGTTCCGAATTTTTGGAAGAAAAGGGACTCAGAATAGGAGTCCAGTTTGGATTTGACGGTCCAAGGATTGCTATATAAGCAGGGGTTGGGGGGAGGCTTCAACAGATGAGATCTCAGGAGTTGAAGCCTACAGGCAACCTGGAGAACACGTGATCCGGAGGAGCAGAGTACTCAGTGGTCCGAAGGTGAGGCGTGGGACTTGGCATCAATTGTGGATAAATTGATGGAGAAAAAAGCAGCGGGGTTGGAAGAAGTGTGGGCTGACTACCCAGGAGATCTTTGACCAGGGCTGTGGAGGCTCGACACGGGAATTGTGGCGAGGCGTGTGGCTGATGGCGCACGGCAGACAGAGATAGTCTGGAAAGACTGTCTAAGGAAAGATGAGGCAATTATGAATTTGACTCAGTGAGATGACTCATGATATGACTGTAAAGTTTCTTCAGCATGAAGAAGGAAGTACAGTTGCAGGTGGAGTCATGATGGAGTCAGGGAGTAGCAATGGAGTCTCATCGGCAGTTCAGGTAATTGAGCTGCAAAGGTGAATCTCAAGTCCAAGGTACACGGAGGTTCGCGCAAGACGGCTTCAAGGTGACGAAGGACATATTCGCCAAGGTGGAGTTTGTTGAGTTTGTGTCGAATATGTGTACGAGTGGGTTACAAGTTGGTTTGTGTCGAATATGTGTACGAGTGGGTTACAAGTTGGACTAGAGAAGGCGTAGTATTATAATAGGGTACTACGGGGGGGAGTTCTAGTAAGATACGGGTAGAGTTAGAATTGGACTCATGTATCCTAGCCTCCTATATAAGGAGGGGGACTCCACACAATGTAACCAAGTCAATACAAAAAGATCAAGGCAAAGGGGAGGAGCGCCCGTAGTCAAGCCCCGTGGACGTAGGCCTCATGGCCGAACCACGTTAAAAACGTCGGTGTCTCTTATTGCCCAGATTCTGCGGTGTCTCGGTTTAGATCTACGCTTCTACGTATGGCCTCGTGATTTCACAACACTTTGAAAATAAAAGTACATAAAATTATATACATATATATAGTACTAGCTACTACTACATTGTCAGGTAGGTACATCATGCATCATCGATCCGGAGTTAGCTGCAACTGTGGAATATCTGACGTTAATAATATGCTGACAGACTGCTGCACGAGGATGAGATCGATTATTGTAGGTACGTGATGTTGTCATTGAGGTGACCTTGACGGTAATATATCCATCTTACCAGCCGGCCACACCCACCTAAAATGATATCATGGCCTAAGGCCCTGTTTGGTTCGGCGGTGGCTTCGGCTTTTCCCTTCCAACAGCCACCGCCGAACCAAACGACCGGCTTCTCACCGGCTGTTGGCAATTGAGGCTTCTGATCGGGATGTGTTAAACGCGCGATTGGAAAAAGCCCCCAATACCCAGCTTCCCGCAGTAGCGGCGCACGCGCGATTGGACCGGCCGCCGCCCCTCCAGCCCCCCGGCTTGCCCCCCGCCGGCCCCTCCAGCCGAGCCCTCGCGCCGGCCTCTCCCAAGCTGGCCCCCGTCGCGCCGCCGGTCCGCGCCCATCGCCACTGCCACGCCAGCCCCGAGCTCCCCGCCGGTCCCCTGCGCCTGTCAGCACTGCCGGTCCCGAGCTCCCCGCCGACCCCCGCCGCTCCTGTTGCCCCCGTTGCTCGTGAGGGGGGGGGGAGAGAGAAGGCGGCCGGGGGGAGGGAGAAGCTGCTCGTGGGGGGGGGGAGAGAAGGCGGCCGGGGGGAGGGGGAAGCTACCGGAGGGGAGAAGCGGCCGGGGCGGAGGGAGAAGCGGCCGGGGGGGGGAGGGGGTTGCCGCCGGCGGGGGAGGGAGCTCGGGGGGTTGCCGCCGGCGGGGGAGGGAGCTCGTGGGGACCGGCGGCGGCGGGAAGGGACCGGCGGCGGGGAGGAGGGCAGCACACCCGCAGAGAGAGAGAGAGAGAGAGAGGAGAGAGAGAGAGTTTTTCTTTTTTTTTATACAACAGCTAAAAGCCACAGCTAAACCAAACAAGCACAATTTTTATACAACAGCTAACAGCCACAGCCGCTTTTCCAGCCAGCCAGCCAACAGCTGCTTTTACAACAGCCACAGCCCAACCAAACAGGGCCTAATTACATTACAGATCGAATCAATCATGCATGCAGGTAGTTAGGTAGCTGCACTAGTACTGCAGGGCGGATCCTCGATGGGTCGCTCGTGCTCAAATTAACCTAACTGCATCCATGCATGGATGAAAATTGAAGCTGCATTTGGTCCATGCATGCATGAGCGCATGACTCTACGTCTGAATGAATGAATTCATGGTGTCGCTAGTGCTCTGTGTGAGAGCGCGATTTCACGTAAAGTTTGTCTCTTGGATTCAGGAGAGACACACCGACAGTTGTCACCGACGGCTAATTGGACTTTTGCCGTGACCGTACGAAGGATTGCCGGCTTGCGGCGAGTCTGCAGGGCATACCTACCGCATAGATCACGCCGACCGATCGTAGTAGTCGTCCGTTTCATAAAACTCATGCGTTTTTTTCTGACGAAAAGGGCAGGAGCAATGCCAAATCATATGTAGCGATAGTATAGATCTCTGTCTGTGACGGCCTTCGGGAGGGTTGGAAGCCGTTCCGGCTTGTCCACGGCCGTCGACGGCTCCATACCGCAAAACTCGATCAGACGTCGCTTACTCTGATAACGTACCATTCGTATGCACAGCTGTCCACGAATTCTTTCGGCATTTGTGAGATACAACACGAGTATGGTATCAAAGCTGAAGTAGATGAAACAACATATAGAGAGTAACTGAATAATGACGATGAATAATTACGATAGATAAAAGATTTGGCAAAACCAACAGTGTCGATTCTTTAAGCCAATCTTCATCGAGTTAGCAGGTTGGAACCATCTACGGAGCCTTCCATGGCGGATCTAAAGGCGGAGTTGCACGATCTAAAGTCTCTACTTAGGCAGGTGGCAAAGGAACCTCGTGCTCTCCATCAAGCCTTCGGATCTACCGCTATTAATCTCAAGGCCACCCGCAGGCAGCGAAGGTGGCTGCAGTGAAGAAAGCCATAGGCCCATTGGACACCATGACGTACAACATCGTCGAGGGAGTGGTACCAGGGTTATCACCACCCTTGTGTCGCCTCCGATCAATGGTACGTCCCACACTACTACAGAACAACAGATCAGCGATGAGCCAAATCCTTGATCAACGATGGATTTGGGGCCCGTCGTTGATCGTTGATTGTTGATGACTTAGGTCGTCAACAACAGATCGATCTTTTATCTGTTGTTGATAATAGATTTATCAACAACGGGTAATTTTCACTATCTGCCGTCAATGAGTGTTCGTGACGAACGATGGGTTTCCTCTATAACCATCATTGATGATTTCGTCTAGACTGACGGGCTCATAATTAGTCCGTCGTTGATGACTTCTTAATAATACAAACTTTGTATGGAATTTTCATCAAACATGATGACTTCTGTCTGATGCTATGAAACATTCCAAAAAACTACATGGAATTTTCACACTTCTTTCTTTGCATTTATTCTTGTATCACAATCTATCACATCAGCGATGGGCAAAATGTCTAACCTGTTTGTGGTGATAATATCAACGATGACCAACGAGGATGCCCGTCCTTGATGAATTCTCCAACCAATGACGGGTTGGCAGAGATCCTGTCGTTGATCACTCTTCCTAGTGCAACGCAGAGGCTGAACTAATTGAAAAGCAACACTACAGATTCAATTAGTTTACTGAATTCAGATTCTCATGCATTCAAATACATAATTTTTTAGATGAACTTCAAACACATAATTTAAGATATATATAATTATAATAGTGCATAAATTTCATAGTTTTTACACTATAGTTCTTAAGTACTAAAAAAAAATAACTAATACTTCTCCAATGGTACATCTTCGTCAAGGGGTTCTGGCACCAGAGCGTACACCTTACGAACTCTAAAGAAGCTGACTCGCTTGTTGCCCCACTTGATGTACTACGAGTGGAGGCGGTTGACAACACTCTTGTCCTTGCACCGGACGATGAAACGCCCTAGCTCGTGCTCTTCGAATCTGAACTTTATTTCTAAATAATTCTTCATAAGCACACAGCGGAGGACTTGCCCACCGGAATAGTGTACGGGTTCAACGTAGGCACAGAGGAAGGTGCCATCCATTTGTCCATAGCCACAATTGAGGGCGACTCCGGAGGAGGCGACTCCCTCTTGTGCTTCCCGATGCTAGAAGAGCTACCTGTAGCCGCCATTATAATGCTCGATCGAGCGTAGATAGTAAGGGCTAAAGTTTTGGGGGTAGGAAGAACAAAGGGCATGCAAGGTTGCAAAGAGGACAATGAAGAATAGGAAGACGTATGGTTGCATTCATATAGAAATGAGAGTGACTCTTCATGTTCTAAAAATTGCCGCCTGTTGGATACCGATACGTCGTTTCTAAAAACCGCCGCCACCGGCATGCCTCCTCATATACCGCGCAACTCCTCATTTCTCAACCACGAGACAACTGCACAATTAAGTCAGTAGGAGAGAGAGATATCAACGACGGGCTGCCATCCTACCTTGTCGTTGATGACAGTTTCCTGCGCTGCGACTTTTCCTATGATAGCTATCAATGACGGGCTCTCTAGCATGCCCGTCGTTGATGACAAGTTCCAGAATTGATCACGCACTGTATATGTTGTGTAGAGTTCAGTTTGATCTTTGCATGCGTAAAAGAAAACATAACTAAGATTGTCATGGATTCAAACATAAAAGAAACATAGTTCATTACATAACAAAAGGCATCTAATGCGAAGAGGAAACATAATGCGAAGAGGAAAATAAAAACTAAAAGTTCCTCAGCAGGAGATATTCGTCTAGAGGGTCTGACATCAGAGGGGAGACTATAGCAACTTTAGAGAAACTGGCACACTTGAAGCCCCACTAGATGTACTTCTTGTGGAGGCGCCGGATGACTGCTTTGTTCTTGCAGCGGTGAGGACAGAATGATGAAGTCGAGGAAACTTCTTCTGCAGGATAGACCAGATGACATAGGCACCGGAGTACCGCACCGGGTCGGGGAAGGCAAGGAGGAGGGTGTCCTCAGTGTCCCCATAGTCGGAGAACTCCATGCATCCGTCATGTCACAGGAGAGCGTCAGGTTGATGCACGCGTGGTCCTTGCGGATTCGACGAAGCAGGAGATGATGGCTCCCTCTTTCGCTTCCTGGAAGAGCTACCTGTGGCGGCCATTGTGCAATGGGAGATGCGAGAGCGAGAGAAGGCGGTTGGCTTTTGGGAGAGGGAAGAAGAGGAAGATGAAAGAGCGCACTGTTGTGTGGCAAGAGCGGCCAGGTCGTAAAGTTAGGGTTTATTAGGGGTAGTGTGACTCTGTCTCATCAGCGAGCCAATCGAGCAACTTCCGAGAAGCATCCTAATGATGGGTCAAAACAAAGGCTGTCATTAATGACTCTCACTGACGGGAGGCCCAACTACCCGTCCTTAATGACAATAGTCATCAACGACGGGTCTCGAAGTAGGCTATCAGTAAGAGTCATCAACGATGGTCTCTGAAATAAACCGTCATTGACAATTTCGTTGAAAAGACCCTACCTGGTGATGTTATCAATGATGGTTTCTTCCTCTGCCCCGTTATTGACAATGAGTTTTATTGATAGAATAAGAATATCTATCATTAATATGGGTCGTGGACGTAGGTATCTATAGTAGTGCCATGTCCCCAAAATGGATTTCCCAAACATTTTGGGGTGAGCAACCCCGGACAGTCATCAAGCGCCGACAGTCGCGCCGTCCGAAAGAGGGGCAAGCTCACCGTGCCAATCTCCGTGGTGCGATGCCTCTACCTCCACCTATGGGAGAGCGCAAAAGGATGAAATCGAGAAACAAGTAACTGAGATGCTCAAACAGGGGGTGATACAACCTTACGCTTCCCCTGTTTTCCTGGTGCAAAAGAAAGATGACACATGGGACTTTTGTGTCGATTACTGGCACCTTAATGACATCATAGTGAAGAATCGTTACCCGCTGCCTATCATCGATGAGCTGCTCGACGAGCTGGCTGGAGCGGAGTGGTTCACAAGCTTGGATTTGTGCGCAGGATATCATCAAATTCTGATGAAGTCTAAGGACGAGCACAAGACGGCCTTCAAAACTCATCACGGTCATTACGAGTTTCGTTTCATGTCTTATGGCTTAACTAGTGCACCGGCTACATTCCAGAACATCATGAATACTATTTTGTCCCCAATGCTGCGAAAGGGAGTGCTTGTCTTTATAGATGACATTTTGGTGTACAACAACTCTCTGTCCGAGCATGTGGAATATCTGCGCGGTGTGTTTGACATCCTCTCTGACCATCAATTGAAGGTGAAGCGCTCGAAATGTCACTTAGCTCCGGCAGCTCACGCATTTGGGTCACGTGATCAGCGCACAAGGCGTAGCTACGGATGAGAACATCACAGCAATGAAGAATTGGCCTACCCTACTTCTGTCAAAGCTGTGTGGGGTTTCTTGGGCCTCGCCGGCTATTATCTCAAGCTTGTTTGCAACTTGTCCCTATTGAGTTGTCCATTGACTGACCTTCTCAAGAAGAACAGGGTATTCACTTCGATGCCTGAAACGGACCAACATGTCAAGTCTACGCTGATCTGTGCCCCTATGCTGGCTTTGCCCTGATTTGATCGTCCCTTTGTCATCGAGAGTGACTCATGCGATTTGGGCATCGGCGTCGTGCTGGCTCAAGATGGCACCTCCTGGCTTTTCTGAGTAAGGCGCTATGTCCTTGCAATCGGGGACTCTCCACATATGAGAAGGAATTTATGGTGATTTTGCTGGTAGTTGAGCAATGGCGCTTGTATCTCCAGAGGGCCGAGTTGATCATTCTGTTAGCCCAGCTCCTGGTCTCACACACTCTTTCGCTGCGGACACAACTATCACAGACACACACGCATGCGAGCACTAGCGGGAAGATGAACGCAAAGACCAGAGAAACGAGAGCACACAGACTTTGGCCTGGCCGCAACTGCTTAGCCAGATTTTCTCCTATTTCTTTCTTTGGTTAACTAAATACAAGTGCTTTTCTTAAATAGACTCCTGAATGCGCACGACTGGCTACTGGCGTCCGAGTCCACCGGCTTGATCCGTCGTAGACGCTGCACGTTCCAACGTGCGTATGACCACTAAACCTGTATGCAACTACCTTGCTATCCATGCACTCCCTAATCTCGGTGGCCACATCTTTGACCGAGTATCAAGGCACCGACTAACAAACTAATGCACCTGCAGCTAATACATGCATCCATGCCATGCACAACTCACTAATGCAACGTGCCAGTACTACCTATCCGTGCACGTATACACACTAATGAACTCTGATGTATTACTACACTTTATTATGCAACAAGATTAACTAACACATTCGAACGCACCAGCGCAACTCGTCACATCTGGGTGATCATCAATGGCTCACTACACCTTGGCAACAAAAGGCGCTTACCAAGTTAATGGGACTTCAATATCGCATCGTTTACAAAAGTGGAGAATCGAGCGGTTGATGCTCTCTATCGCAAGGAGGCGGAACTCTCTGCGGTGTCCTCCTCTGTTCCTGCCTGGTTGGATGAGGTGGTGAAAGGCTATCAAGCCGACCCTGCCGCTACTGCTCTTTTGCAGCGTTTACGTGGGGAGCACACTGCTGGTGAGACTTATCAGTTACAGGATGGTGGTGATTCGTTACAAAGGAAAGGTATGGATTGGCTCCAATAGCTCGGTTCAATCTCAGCTCTTGCAACTGTGCATGCTAGTCCGTTAAGGGGCACTCCGGAGTGCATGCCACTTACAGCCGGTTGAAGAAGCTCTTTGCGTGGCCCGGCATGAAACATGATGTTTGCCAGTGCGTGGCTGACTGCTCTGTCAGTAAGCAAGCTAAACCAGAACATGTTCGTTATCCTAACCTTTTACAACCCCTGCCTGTTCAAGCACACGCTTGGGAAATTGTCACTTTGGACTTCATTGAAGGCCTTCCCCGATCCACATCTTATTCCTGCATTACGGTGGTGGTCGACAAGCTTACTCGGTATGCTCATTTTGTTCCTCTGACTCACCCTTTCACTGCCCTTCATGTTGCCAAAGCCTACATGCTCAACATCTTTTAAGTTGCATGGGCTACCACATGCATTGGTCTCCGGTGAATCAATGTCTTGAAGCGTATCTCCGGTGCTTTTGTCCATGCCTGTCCAAGAAAATGGATTCATTGGCTCCACCTCAAGGAATTCTGGTATAATGGGTTCTTCTCCGTTTGAGGTGCTATATGGACATGCCCCTCGACAATTTGGTCTGGTGGACTCCTCGGTGTGTGCCGTGCCCGAGTTGGCGACTTGCATGCAGGAGCGCACGGCCATGACCGTGGGAGATTAGGTGTTTATGAAGCTGCAGCCGTATGTGCAATCCTCGGTGGCTGGTCGTGCTAACACAAGCTTAAATTTCGTTACTATGGCCCATTTCAGGTGATCGCGCCCGTCGGCGAGGTGGCGTACAAGTTGCAGCTACCTCCCTCTCAGCAGGATCCACCCGGTCCTCCATGTGTCCCAGCTTCGTCAAGCTTTACCTCCTGCTGCTGCTAGTATCGCATCCTCTGTTCCAGAGCAAAAGCGTTAGTGCAGAAGGGATGCGGCGGCGCCTCAAGTCCAGATTCGGTGGTCTGGGAAACCGATGATTTTGGCCACCTGGGAATAGTACAACGAGCGCTGTCCTGCTGCACCAGCTTGGGGGCAAGCCGATTGCGAAGAAGGGAGGAATGTCGTGACCTCTACAAACACTCCCAGCCCAGCACGACCCAACATGAGATACTACCCGACTAACCAGGCCACCTAAGGCGTGGCGATCTCTCGGAGTACTTAAGACCTAGAGCACGAGATGTGCTGCTGTGGATTATCTGTTATGTGAGACTGAGACTTATCTCTCTCGAATCCTCTTTCTTCCTTTCTGCCTAAAATTCCATCAATACAGACATTAGTCTGCGACTATAACATAAATCTTTTGCTAACTTTTATGACAAATTGCTCATTGCCTAAGCTTAGTTGTGGTAAAATTAGCATTGAACCAAACAGCTCCTACAACTTTTTAAGTCGGAGCTGTCGGTTGTTTCAACATGTTAGCATGTGTTCCAATATTTTTTCATTGTCGAAACATGTTTTTTCTCTTCTTATTGCAGTGGATCCCTGAATTTGCTACGCCAATAGTTCTCATCCGTTGCACATTTTTCATTTTGCCTTTTATGTTTTTGTTACATTGAGTTGGAGATTTGTTGTCGAGTTAAGTAACTCATTGGACGGCTGAGATTTCTTGCAGTGAGATCCAGGCGGCGGTGAGGAGCGTCCGATCTGATATACTACAGTACTATGCTTAGACCGTCCGGAGCAGCGGGCAAGCGCCTGCTTCAGCATGAAGCTCCCGACTGCCGCAGCCGCAGCCGCCGGCGGCGACACGGGCGGCGGGGTGGACCCGTCGCTGCCGCCGTTCAAGTGCCAGGAGTGCCACCGCGCGCTCGTCATCACCGGTGTGGAGTCCTTCGCCGATAGGCTCCCCGATCACGCTACCTTCTCCGATACCCTAGCTTGCCCCCGTCACATTCGCCCCTCTCTTTACGAGCTCGTAGTGATTGCATCAATTTGAATATCTTTGTGGTAAAATTCGAGTGGTTCGGATGGTGTTTGGCGATACTTGAGCTGGGGAATTCGGGACAATTTAATTGTATGTAAGAACTGCAGTTTTCTTCAGTAAAAGAAGGGGTTTTTGTGTCATATAGGTTCTGATGGAATGCGATATTGGTAATTGTTCCTAGAAATATTTAGTGTCTGACTGTTTTCAACTGAAATTGGTCGAGGCATTCCTAGTCCGTTCATTGTTTAATTGAATCCATGGTGCCAATTTCTTCGATTTGATAGTGGCGACATTATGATGCTTAACGAGATCATGGTAGGGTCTGTAAGTTTCTGCACAACTGAATTCTGGGTAATTTATTGTCACTTCACTTTTATTTCCTTTACTGATTTGAACTAAAAACTAGCATGTTCTCCGTAGTGGCGGCACATTTCTCGGTGCTCGTATCTTGCGGTGAATAATGGGCATTCAGACACAATTAAAAACACAAGATCACATTCGGTATAAGAAAATGCTTGAACATGTACACTGTAAAGGAAAATATCTATAATTTTGTAATTTAAGGTTGGAAAAACTTGCTGCCTTGATCATGCTGCTAAGTGCTAACCATTTCTTATTAAAAGAATGTTGCTAACCATTCCTCATTATTTACTTTTGATGATATTACCGAGTTAAAGAAAGATCTTTTGATGGTATTACCTGCTGGTTGAGCAGCCACTCTGTCTGGAATGTTTGAGGGTGCTCTCTGATAAGATGGATAAGGGGATTGAATATGTTAATACGGACATTAAAGCTTATGAGGCTTGTCTTCGATGTTTGGAGAGAGAATCCTACAACATCCTTAGTGAAACTGATTTTCACAAGGAGAAACAGAAGGTGTCAATCTCTGTTACATATATTTGTTTAGATTGTAATTATTGTGGCTAGAAGATGCAGGCTTTACTGTTTAGTTGTTATCCTTGATCGATGCCTTTCACCTACATGTAAGAGATGCTGAATACTAAGCTACAGATAGCGAGCTCCAGTTTGATAGATGTATATTAGTTCATTTCAATACTTCAGTATACCACAATTTTCTGTTTATAATATAAATAGGACATTTAAGTTTAGCCTTCATGAAGAAGTTGTCCAATGGTTCTGTAAAGCTCTCTGTAAAAATCAACATTAATTTCTTCTGAACTGGCCTACGGTCATTATTTTCTTGTAGGGATTTCTGTAGGTATATGCAAGTGCTCTTACAAATCTCATTTATATTATTTGTGTTCTGCAATTTCAGATAGAGGAAGAAGAGAAGAAACTTAAATCTACTATTGAAGAAGTTGAAAAGCAATATTCAGAAGTTAGTTCTGAGGTGAAGGATCTTGAAACAAAATCTAAAGAATTTGAAGAATTGGAAGAGCGGTTTATATTTCTTCACCTTGCCACCTTTCTTTCAGGCATCATCTTGTTCTTAGTTTTAATGTTTCTCTACAGGAATATGCAGTCTCAACTTAATTTTTATTTACTTTTGGGTGTCAGCATGCATACGTGGCACTGACAGGAGGCTCTCCACGTGATCATTTTTACTTTATCTGTATGAAGAGTTTTGGCATTGTTATGGTATGAGTACAGGACAGTACAGTACTGTTACACTAAAAAGCAGGATGATTATAATGTTTCTAATATAGTAGCCACTCCTCACTTCAAAATATGGCACTTGAATTAAACAGACTGCTTAGTCGACTGAAAATAGTATTCCATATGATTGATACCGGAAGATAATGTCACACAGACATAGTATCAACTATATACTAAAAGTAGAATACAATAGAAAAAATGGAGAGGCTAGAAATTCATTAAAAAAAGCAAAACATCCGATCGTTAATTTGGTGGAACATTTTATTATTAGTGAACCACAATTGATAGATCTTCATAACTGTACGTAAACAGATCACAACCGATAGATCTTCATAATTATACCTAAACAAATCACAACCGATAGATCTTCATAACTGTACCTAAATAGATCACAACCGATAGACCATCATAACTATGCCTAAATAGACAGCTCAATACAACGACTAGCGGTCCGGCTCGCTAATTGTACAACTCGTCTTACCACACTTTTTTGGGTTTCTCTCCCTTGAAGGCGTTGTATGGTACAGATCCCAATTTTGAAGCCTTGCCAGTTGTGTCTGAGGATTCGCTATCCTCTGTTGATGAGCTCCTACAGGAGCGTGTGGTGTATTTGGAACTCTTGAAGCAACATTGGCCTGTGCCAAGAATCATATGAAGTTACAAGCGGACAAGCGGCGTAGTGAACGCTATTTTCAGGTTGGTGAGCAAGTCCTTCTCAAACTTCAGCCTTATGCTCAAACCTCTGTGGTCACTCGCCCCTATCCCAAGCTGGCGTTTAAGTTTTTTGGACCATGTTCTGTTCTGGAGAAGATTGGCAGTGTTGCTTATCGCTTGGAGTTGCCACCGGGAAGTATTGTTCACCCAGTATTTCACATTTCGCAACTGAAGCTGGACTATACTCCTGTGTTTGCTGAATTACCAAAATTAGCAGAGTTGGATACTGCCAGTCCTGAACCTCAAGAAGTTCTAGAGCTTCGGTTGGATAAAAAAAGGGAATTCTGCCATTCCTCAAGTGTTGATCAAATGGTCAGGCATTCCGGTCGAAGCTGTGACCTAGGAGGATCTTCACGTGGTGCAGAAGTGTTTTCCTTCCTCGCTTGCTTGGGGACAAGCAAGTGCCTCGGGCGGGGGTAGTGTAATGACTGGTGCCTCTAGCACACAACGTTCCAGTGGCGAAGACATCAGGCAGGAGATGTCAAGTGTGTAGGTAGTTTCCGTATGCACCCTGGACTTTTCCGTGTAGGAGTACGGTTTTTGTGCACCTAGGGCCATGTGCACCTATTAGGTTTTTTTGATTTTTTTAAAATCATGCATAAGTTTCAAAAAAATTTGAAAAAATTCATACCGGTTTATGATGGAATGAAGTATACACAGGTAAATTTTCGTAAAATAATATGCTCATTTGTGACCTGTGTAAAAAATATATATATATGTACTGTTTACGACTGTGTACAGTTCACTACTGTTCACAACTCCTAGGGTGTTTTTTTTTGCACAGGTCACAAATGAGTATATTATTTTATAAAAATTTAACCATGTACCTTACTCTATAATATACATGTATTAATTCTTTTAGATTTTTTTGAAACTTAAATGTGTGATTTTTAAAATTTTGAAATAATAGGTGCACATGCACCCTGGACTTTCCCGTGTAGGCATCACTATAGTAGAAGTGTGTGAGCGGTGGGGTGTGTTGGGTGCGTTAAGTTACGTGAGTCGGATGTGGTGGCTATAAGAGCCAGTCTGTAATGGCAACGGGTTACGATTAAAAAAAAGAAATGAATCTGATTCCCCATCTTGTTCTCTGCTCTTGATCCCCTTTCCTTGCTATTACTTCTATCTCACGCCTAGGCAATCACACCCAAGGCTAAGGGACATTACATCATAGGAAACTACTCCCTTTGTTTTACCTTCTAGAAGATTCGTGCTGTAGTATTCTGAGCTTTTCAAGTTTCATAATGATTTCTCTGATAAAAAACCTCGCTGCCTAGTACGACATCTAGGGTCTCCCTCGAGTAGATTTCAGTAATCATTTTTTTTTGCCTGGTAAGCTTTATGATACCGTGGAAGTTAATAATCTGCACAATTGATGTTCAGGTTTGGTCCTGTGAATTTACTCTGGAGCACCTGATTCGACAAAGTCATGAGATGGTTTCTGACTTGCCTGCAAGAGTTCGCTGAGTTCGCCGTAAGTTTGGATAAAGAGAAGAATGCTCCACCTGAGAAGCCACTGAAGCTGCCCTATACGTAAGATTTCGTGCAACTTTTGTGGTTCTGGCACATTGTCTGAATTTCATGATTCATGCTTATAATGCATCTTTCGTCTGCAACTGCACTTAAACATGCAGTTTGGTGATACCTTATGCATGTTTTACTCAAAAAAGATATCTTCTACATGGATGTTACTTTGAATTTAATTAAACTCCTCATTTGACAGGATCGATAGCGACAAAATAGGGAGCCACACGATCTCCTTGAGCTTCAATAAACCCGAGAACTGGACGAATGCGCTGAAATACATGTTGTGCAACCTGAAGTGGGTTCTCTACTGGTTCATCGGCAACACAAGTCGTGCACCACCCTCTGGATGTTCGTTTTCACCGCAACCTCCGAACAAGAAGAGTTGATGTGGTGTTCAAATACAGAAGGAGACACTGACCTTTGATGCTATCTGATTGTCATGTTGACTGTTGAAGCACCGTTGCTCATGTTCTAACGCCCAGCTCTATTCAACCGGCACTACTGCACATCTGGTGCATACGAGCCTCCTTTCAAGCTCTTTCTGTTAGACACGTTTGAGTCTTGTAACTATATATGTACACTGAGATGATCAATACAATCTGTGGTTGCATTTCCATCTCTTACATTGACAAATGACAATATGACTTGCATGGATCAGGTGTAACCAGCTCTCTTGTAGTCTTTGTTGCTTGCAAGTCATCTTTGTACATGTCTCGCCTCTCGGCCACAGTATATGACTTGCAGGGATTCCACTATTCTGTATCAGTTGTGCAGGCAAATTGGAATGGCAATGAAATGGTATACCGTGCATGCTGAATTCCCCTGTTCCAGTCTACCCCAAAGTACCTATGTTCACAGATTTCTTTGTTTCCTATAGTTGTTTATGAGTTCTTTTCACATTTTTCTAAAAAGAAGAAGCTCTTTGCGCATTTTATCGCCAAACATAATCGTCATATCAAAACCCATAAGCCGAAGTAATTCCTAACTCCCGTACGTCTTGCCAACACTCTGAAACCATGGCGCAATCAATCATGAAAACAATGATAACACTGGCACAAATTCAATCTATCACGTGAAAAGTTTAAAAACTAGGTTTCATATACGCATGTAGGAACATAAAAGTCAATTTTCTCCTAAAAGGAAACCAGGAAATAAAAAAGATATGAACTGATTATTCACTACATTTTATCTCATGCATTTATCTCCTAACGGTATCGTCGATTTGAGTTTTTGCGGGATGCATGCTTGATTACATCATCGCCTAGTAGGGACATTAAAACGAAGGCCTATCCTCAGGGCCACTCATGCGGCTTTACGTCCGATTCGCGACGGACGGCCGCGATTCGCTGGGTGGCTTCCTTCCCGCGTCCGTGCGTCGTCAGGTGCGCTGGATTTTATCTCATATCTCTACACTTCTTCCTTTAAAATAGCCAAGTGCAACAACTCGCGCCCTTTTGTCTAGTCTAACAAAAAATAAAGGTATATAGAAGCATTTTTTTAAGGAATGTGACATCCTGCTATCTAAGTAACTAAGACGTTCTCAAGTATCCGCTCCTGCCTGATGAATTGGTTAGTGCATTAAACTGACAAAAAACGATCATCCATACGGTGAAATCGGCCTTTCGAATTCGGAGTCCACACACCCAGTCACAGGATTTCCAAAGAATATGTCCCAAGGTTTTAAACTTTCCAGAAGGTCACCCTGTCAAAGTCCAAGAAATGTGGTCCTGTTGGCCAAGTTGGAGTGCCCCAGAATTGAAGAAGAAAACCTGTTTTCTCTGTCCCTAATTACTGTGGAATTATTTCGCTGACCAAACACCCTCCTCTGAATTGATTCATTCTTGCCCGAGTGGCAGAAAACAAGCCAAGAAATAAAAAAGCAAACTTTGGCCGTACGCCGCACGACTGCTACACTTTCGTGCCGTATCGCCGCGCTAACAGATCAAAATTAATTAATTAGCCAGAATTTATTAATTTATTTGTTTTGAATGCATGCATATATATTGGAGCGCAAGCCAAGCCTGGCTTCGTGAGACCTGACAATTTCGAGAGAGAGAGAGAGAGAGAGAGAGAGATAGAGCGATAGATGGAGGGATCGATGACGATGCAGCACCTGGTGCAGGTGGAGGAAGGGAGGGAGGCGGCGGCGGAGGAGGGCGGGGCGCCCTCAGCCGGGCCCACGTACCGCTGCGCCGCCGGGGGAGGCGCGGCCTCGCCGCCCGCCGTGTCGGGGCTCGACTCCTGCTGGGACATATTCCGGTACGATCGATTGATCTCTCCCTCTTCGGAATAATTCGCAGTTCTTAATCGTTCGTTCGACCGTCTCGAGATAGATAGATAGATAGATATATAGATAGACAGAGACAGATCTCTTTGTTTCCTCTGATCAATTCGCAGAAGCGAATTCAGCCTCACTGCCAAAAAACAAAAATCCAATTTTTTGCCCATAGATGACTGCTGTATCCTTCAAACAACCTTGCAATGCGACCAGAACCAATACCTGAGATTAACTCCTTCGAACAGCCGGCGGTTATTTTATACTCGCAATTGTTGCAGGTGGCGATTACAACTTACAATCCATGGAGATTTTTCAAATCTGGCACAATCCATCGAATACCCCACATGGGAAACCGTCAGGGTGTTGCAGTTTTCTCTTGCATGCCTTGACGGATGAATTCGATCAGTTGTGTTGTAAGTGGGTTCACATATGTGAATAATTAAAGCATTATTAAGTTTCTGTTGTTTCCCAAGGATATGTCTGTTTGCTACTGAAAGGGGATTGCATTGCATGCATACTGCTATGCTAGAAAAGAGAAGAGTACCACCAATGTCTGTAGAGATTTATAAACTTTTTTTGAGGGATAGAGATTTAAAAAATTGAGTTCACGCATTGCATGAACTTGATGCTATGTATAAGGACTTACACGCATATCATAGGCAGATGTCAAAAAAAAATACTGAAAGCATCAAACATGTTATGCCATGTGGTGTTTGCACACTTATGGGAAAATATATATATATTTACATACTGGAGTACAGTATAAAACAGCTTAACAGTTAAAACCATAATGCTGACATAATTTCGACCTATTATGTTTCATAACCAACCTTATGTCCAGTTTACATCTAAAGCCCCATGCAGAAAACCAAATCATAGCAGAAAGCGAAATCCATTCTGAATGCTAAAAATCCTATCCAATTTCCTTATGAAATCGATGTATTTGTCTCTGAAGAAATGTCCTTTTGATCCCCTTCTAATGATATGCTTGTGTGCATGTGTACAGTTTGTCTGTGGAAAAGCACCCCGGTAACCCGATGATGGGCCGCCGTGAAATCGTGGACGGGAAGGTCGGTCCATGGCTCTCAGTTTCTCAAACTGAATTCCATACGTTTGCACGCAAGCTTCTCTGTTTTGTTCTGGTAGATTGATTTGTCGTCTCCTTCTCCTGTGTTAATTTCATATCAGGCTGGCAAGTACATATGGGTGACTTACAAAGAGGTATACGACACCGTGCTCAAGGTGGGGGCTTCAATTCGGAGCTGCGGCGTTGGCAAGGTATGTGTGGGTGGCGGTGTGGGCATTTGATGCTTGTTCAGTGATCTTGCACACCGGATCCTTTTCCTTTTGAGATAAAACTGGGAAATTGGGAACCGTTCTTGGCTCTTTTCAGTATTATGTGTGGCTAGTGTTTAGTATTCTTCAGAAAATATGTGCCGATCAGTTGCTCCTTGATCATCTGCAGGGAGGACGATGTGGCATCTACGGAGGCAATTGCCCTGAGTGGGTTGTGAGTATGCAGGTATCCCATATCTATGATCATTGTACAGATTAATGATGCTTAATGCGTGGAGCAAATTAGAAACAATGGATGTTAAAATGTATTACCACTCCGCATTACCTTTTTTTTCAAATTCTTTACATCACCATGTTCGTTACAGGCTGTGTTATGAAATGTTTAGTCCAATTTGTGTACCACAACATTCTAAATTCTCCAAAAGAATCACCCCTCTTTTAGCTATAAGTCATACACCAAATTTTCCTGTTCTACCCAAAGAAAAAAAGACTGTTATTCAGTACGCATGCCTATATTTTGCCAATTGTTTTGGTCTTTTAAAGAAGAAAATGTGGAACATTTTGTGTACATTCCTCTGCAATGGGAATCTCCTAATCGTGTGGTATTAAAATAATATTGCATCTTTTGTTTATCTACATCACAACTTTCACAATGCTGTCACTGTTTCCTTATCACTTCTATTCTTCTTTGCTTAATTTTTCAGGCCTGCAATGCCCATGGTATTTACTGTGTTCCATTGTATGACACACTTGGTAAGTTTTTCTTGGTTAAACTGGGCATTGAAAACGCATGACATGGTATCTGGAGTTGCCTTGTTAATTTGCAGAGCAACTCTCAGCATCGCAACATGTATGCATGCACTAACATGTCAGAATTTGGGTTTTTGATAGTTTTTAACAATGGCGTGCTGACATCTCCTATCAATTAATGTTTTTAGGTGCCGGGGCTATAGAATTTATATTGTGCCATGCAGAGGTAGAAATTGCTTTTGTGGAGGAGAGAAAGATCGGAGAGGTACATTCTTCCAGTGGAACACCAACTAGTTTAATTTCAAGTTACCCATACTGGACGTTCTAAAAAAAGTTAACCATAGTAGGAAGCATGTTGTAATAAGAATAGTATATGTCTATATAGCTAATGTCGGTGCTTTTCTTTTTAAGAATCTCTTTCAAAAAGCAACCAGCTACACTAAAATGACTATTTGTGTCCCATAGAATATCCTGGACCCACTAAATCTCATTGTAAATTCTAACATCATTAGGTGGTTTTCCTGATAATCTAAGGAGATTGTAAGATATGTCATGAAAATTTGTTAGTTGATTTATTAGAATCATCATAGCACAGTGCATGTAGAAGTTGGTGGCTTTACCAAGAAAATTACATGTATCGTGCTTGCATGGTTCATGTGATCTACCTTATGTTTGCCTGTTTCAAACAATTTTTGGGGTACTTTTTCAGGTACTCAAGACATTACCAAATGCGACCAAATTTTTGAAGAGTGAGTTAGAGATTAGTTCTGTCTGTGTTATTAAGCTATAGTGTCATGTATATGTTTTGTTGATATGGTATCATTTTGTTTTAAGCAATCGTGAGCTTTGGTAAGGTCAGTCCTGATCAGAAGGAAAAGGTTGAGCAGAACGGCTTGTCCATCTACTCATGGACCGAGTTTATGCTAAAGGTAAAGTTCTCACTTCCTGAGGCAACTGTTTTGCTAAAACTATACTACTGATATATTAAATGGGTTCGAAAAAAAGATACATTACATGCACTCTTTCTTGTTTATGCAACTCTTTGTAGAATTTTAAGGACATCCTTCTGAGCAATATGATTTGATATCCATCTGAAACTAGAATGACTCACTTTTATCTGTTATACCTACAGGGAGAGGGGGATGAAGAGAAGTATGAACTTCCTCTGAAGGAAAAGGATGACATATGCACAATAATGTACACCAGTGGAACAACTGGTGATCCTAAGGGTGTTTTAATTTCCAATAAGAGCATCATTACCATTGTTACAGCAGTAGATGAGTTCCTTAGCAATTCAAATGAGCATGTAAGCTATTCGTCTTCCATTGCAGTTTTCTATACCTTTGAGATATCTTTTCATTTTTCTAAATCTGCATTGTAACAGATACGCGAGGATGATGTTTACATTTCTTATCTTCCGCTTGCCCATATATTTGACCGTGTGATCGAGGAGGTGTTCATTCACCATGGCGCTTCAATTGGATTTTGGCGTGGAGTAAGGATGAAACGCACATTCTGTTTAATACTTGTTGCTTTCGTCATGTCAAAGTAGCACATTTTGATCAATAAGCATTCTGCTTCAGGATGTTAAACTCTTGGTTGAAGATATTGGAGAACTCAAGCCAACAATATTCTGCGCTGTTCCACGTGTACTAGATAGAATTTATGGAGGTACTGCACTCAACTTAAAGAATATTAACTGTGGAGCAATCCAAACGTAATATGTGCATTGTTGTTATTCGACCACTCAGGCAGATGATAATGTTGCATTGCTTCTGTGATTCAGGACTGCAAGGTAAAGTTTCAACCGGTGGTTTCCTGAAGAAGACGTTATTCAATGTTGCTTACAAATAGTAAGCGTGTTCTAATATCCAATCAATCAAGTCATGTTTATTCTCTTACATGGTGATCAAACTCAATCTTTTATTCTAACCTCTAAAATCTAAATGGTTCTGCAGCAAGCAAGGGAACATGATAAAAGGAAGCAAGCATGAAGATGCTGCTTCTATTTTTGACAAACTAGTCTTCACAAAGGTACATTGAAAAGATAAAAAGCTAAAATTTCAGCTCTTGTCTTCACTCCTTGATGCTTGTACCAAATTCAGTTTTACTTCTCGTGCAACCATATAGGTGAAACAAGGGCTAGGTGGCAGAGTACGGGTAATTCTATCTGGTGCAGCTCCCCTATCTAACCATGTCGAGGAATTTCTGCGTGTGGTTACATGCTCCCATGTTCTTCAAGGCTATGGTATGCTTATTGAGCCGTAATTTTTTTATCTTATAGTCATGAATTCAGCAAAAATCAAAACCTTGAGTAGCTTCTAAAGATGTCTCACTATCTTAACTGCCGTTTCTTGTTTACTTCTTTATAGGTCTCACTGAGACCTGTGCTGGGTCCTTTGTTTCCTTGCCAAACAACATGTCCATGCTGGGAACTGTCGGCCCTCCGGTCCCATACGTTCAAGTACGCCTAGAGTCAGTTCCTGAGATGGGGTATGATGCATTGTCGAAAGAATCACCTCGCGGGGAGATTTGCATCAGAGGGGACACCTTGTTCTCAGGGTACTACAAGCGAGAGGACCTCACCAAGGAAGTCTTGGTCGATGGCTGGTTCCACACAGGTATGTCCAATTCCAGCATTTTTATCACAAATGCTTATGTCACTGTAAGTCAAGAATAGCAAAAGGAAACCAAAGGTTTCATCGACCTCTTTTGTCGATAAGCGATGTCCATCATAAAACAGACATTCAACTTGTCATCATAAGGATCTTTGGCATTTTCCCCATCTTTGGATTCTTCATCCATGGTGTGTTCATTTTCACATCTTACTGTAGGAGACATTGGTGAGTGGCAGCCTGATGGAAGCATGAAGATCATCGATCGCAAGAAGAACATCTTCAAGCTCTCCCAAGGAGAATACGTCGCAGTGGAGAATCTAGAGAACATATTTGGTCAAGCTCCTGGCGTTGATTCGGTATAGACCGACAAGAACCTTCATCTACTCATTCACTCTTGAGTTTTTTGATTTTCCATGGGATATATCCACTGATTTTGACAATATCTTCAGATTTGGGTGTACGGAAACAGCTTTGAGTCGTGCCTTGTTGCGGTGATCATCCCCAACAAGCAATCCCTGGAACGGTGGGCGGAGTCGAACGGGGTAACCGGAGAATTTTCCTCGATATGCGAAGATCCTAAAGCGAAAGAGTTCATCTTGGAAGAGCTCACCAAAACCGGTAAAGAAAAGAAGGTAGGCTATTAACCTGGCCAGGTGAAACATGCTAACAGTTTTTGGAAGAATGCTACATGTGGTGGTGAGCTTGGCAGATGATATATCTGATACATCATCGTTATCTTGATCTTGTTGCAACAGCTCAAAGGCTTCGAGCTGATCAGAGCTGTTCATCTGGACCCGGTGCCCTTCGACATGGAGCGCGACCTCATCACCCCGACGTACAAGAAGAAGCGACCACAGCTCCTCAAATACTATCAGGTACGTGCCACACTTGTGATTCATCACTATATGTATTTTAGCTGGTACAATTCAAGGTCATTTGTAGGGTTAGCCATCTAATTACCCTGGCTGACCTTGGTGCCATTTGTTTTTCCCAGGGAGTCATCGACGACATGTATAAGAGCATGAAGTAGGCTGGAGTGATCGCAAACAGGAGCTTAGCAACCTCACCAAAATTTTATTTTATTTTTGAACTTTCGTGTGAAAGAAAACGAATACATAGCGTTCGCTATGCTAGGTTTAAGTTTTATTTTATTTTTTCCTCCTTAAATGTGTGAAAGAAGACGAATACTTAAAATGGCGTACAGATATATTGGCTCTGGCATGAGGGACTCATGTCGTCCGTGTTAATTCTGTGATCCCACCGTTTCTTTGCATTAAGATGAACGATGGCAATGAGCCAAGTCCCTAACTGTCCGAAAAATAAAAGGGGCAACTCCATTTTCAATTTTTTCAGTGCATTGTATCATGGTTACGTTTTAATTTTTTGGGACCCATCGCAAAGCTACTGTATAGTGTATACTGAAGTTATGTCTTAATTTATAAAGAAGTAAATTAAATGAATTATCTAGTTTGCATATTTCTAATTTAGAGAGAAATTCATACGATGCACCGGAGATACTAAAACGCAGAAACATATATGTCTATCGTTGTTTGATTAGCAATGCGCTGCACTAAACTTTCTACAGATTAGGTCCTTTAAAAAAGAAAAGAACTTTCTACAGTCTAGTTCATCCAGCGGAAAGAAAGAAGAAAATAAAATATAGGGTGAAAAGAGAGACAGTTATGCTAGCTGAGAATTATCTTTTTGAGAGAGGATATGTCGCGGTCGAGAATCTAGAGAACATATTTGGTCGATGGCTGGTTCCACACAGGTTTTTTTCTTTTTTGAGAGAGGATATGCTGAGATTGGTTGGCCAAATCATCTGGAGGGTTCTCTGTAATTAGTAACCTAAATACATGGGCCGTAGCCCACAACAATGAATAAACTGGCAACAAGTAGTGAGAGAGAGGCGGAGGATGAAGAAGATCGGAGGGGGAGATGGAGGGAGCCAAGGCAGCGGCGGGCGGGCAGCTGGAAGCGGCGCTCCTCCACATCATGCAGCAACACCACCACCAGTCCCTCCGCCAGCGCCAACAAACCGGTAAGAATCAACAATCTCTTCAAAATCTCCAATCTTTTCTTGCTAATACGCAAGCGCAGAGAGGGCGAAGAAGAACGCCCTGAGGAGCGCCGGCGCGGTTCGCTGACCACCTTGTGGGCGCGTCGATGGCGGGGTTTAGAACTGTATATTTGATTTTTCTTTTTTTTGCTTGTGCATAACTAGAAGGTAAGAATCCCAAAATAAACTAGATCAGGGTCCTTGTGCTATATATGTGTCCTGACAGTATTACATTGTAACACAAATTTGGAGCCAGACAATGGGGACTAGCGTTTATAATAGATCGGTTGCTCTCTTGTTATGTCAATGTTGGTTTCTCTGTATATGCTGGTTCTGAAGCTGATGCATCCGGCTCTGGCCAATACTGTTCAGTTAAAAAGACCAGTATACTGCGTGTCAATCGCGGTTAACTTTTGAAGGAATGAAAATTGCAAGGATGTGTATTGCGGCATCAGAAACCAATGTTAATTTTTGAGACTCTTCAGTTCAGACTTCACCTCCTGTTTGATTTGATCAATTCCCCTTCACATGCAGCAAGTCCGTCCAACCAAGTCCAAAATAAACATCTATACGTTCTCCCGTTCTGCGCCAAGTTGCAGCGTTACAATCAGAGTATCACCATTATTAAAGTTAGATTCTTGGAAGGGAAGAAGAAACAGATGTTTGGTTCCTTCTGATTTGATCATTCATCAGTCTCATCTTGAGAACTCAACATCTGCTATACATACTGCAACTACAAGCAGGTGAAAATGAACATCCTCTGCTCACCTCTTCGCCACGGACTCACCCGCACCTCCCCCTCCGCCGCGCCCCTGCCGCTACCGCCGGACGCGCGCACCGCCATCTCGTGCTCCTCACCGCCCTCCCAGAACCTGCACACTCCGTTTCCCCGTTCCCGTGCTCCTGCCCAATCCCCATCCTCCCACCACCGCTCCTCTCCAATCTCCATCGTGCTTGACCCCGCTCCCTCGCGCTCGTAGCCATCCTCTCGTGGTCGCCTCCTCCACGTTGTCGCTACAGTTGCCCATCTCTCGCCTTCCATCGCCGTAACCACGCGCCAGCCGCAGGTCAAGGGTCACCGTGGTGTACACCTGCATCACTGATGGCTCGCGGCGGCCGTAAACTGCTCAATCCGTGAGTACTTTTTGCCTCCTCTACCGTGGTGTACTTATTTGCGGATTGGTAGGAATCTGATGCAATTTTCTTGGACCGGATCCTTGTATGTTCAAGTAGCATTATTTCTCTGGTGGTAAAATGCACAGTTTTTGGAGTTTACCTTCTTGTAGCACTTGTAAAGTCGTTCATTGTACAGGCTATGTACAGTCTTATACAATAAATGCAGGAGATTGATTTCTTTTATGCTTTGCAAGCCTGTAACCGTAGAACTTTGCTTAGAAGGTGGTGATGGCTGTGATTAACTTGAAAACTCAGACTTGCTCAACATTGCTGGAGGAAGTGTAGGTAGTATAGTTTGTTCTGGAGGAATTGGTGCTTTCCTTTCCCCTGAACTATGTGTCGCACTTGTATCAGTGTAGGAAGACCATAGCTCTTATCCAAGCTTACAGGTTTTCAAATGACCTTCACTTGGAAGTTGAAATCCTTCTATGTCTCTAGGTGGATGGGTGGCAAAGTGGCTGATTTTTATGTGGTTACAATCATAGCATTAATATTTACTCTCGTGAACCATTCCACATGGGCCATAACCTCTCTGAATATAAGCAACAATCTATTTGTAGAAGCACTTGCATTAACCTGTGAGCAGTTTTCTCTTTAGATGTGCTTGTCCTCCACCCTTTTCCTTAGTATAGAATTTATGTTTCATGATCTAATCCTCTTTGGGTTTGCTAATGTACAACTCGAGCATGTTCCTGACGGAGAAGACATACATGAGTAACATGTCTCCTTGCTGCTGTAAAAATTGTGGCTAGGCAATATATGTGTCCTGGATGGACCTCTAAATTCTCCAGCTGTCAGAGATAGCGCCTTTAAGTGATTTTAGATTGAATTATAAACCATGAATCTTTTAACTTTTGGGTTTATCATATGGTTGCATCCAGTTCAGATTTCTGCTTGGTGGTCTTTTTTTTCCTATGCATGTTATCTTTCATTAATCAATTCCGGTCAGATTATCGAATTAAGACGCTTGAATAACTTGACTGATCTTCCATGAGTGTGTTTTTCTACTAATTCTTACTATGTCACTGCCTCTACCCTTTGCATATATTAATGTCAACATGATTAGTCATTTTATTTGATCAGTTTTACATTCAGGAATGTCCAGAGGTGACGACTCAAGTAAAGGAACTGGTTGAGAATCAGGGAGGCGCAGTGAGTGTTGCACCCCAAATGCACTAATCTTATGATGTGGATATCCTTCCATGCCATGGGCCATCATGTGCTGTTGTCAGCCCATTGTCATGATCTCAAATTCAGGGTACAACACAGCTATGTTGGCTGCAAATTGGGGAACACGATGAAGCATGGTCCTAGGAATGGCCTATTGCTGTAACACTGGTTTGTCGATTGTGTTTGAAGGAACGGTAAGACAAGTTATGTTATTAGTTCTTCCTGTTTTGTTTCTGCTGGAATGCTTATAATATTTAGTTACTGTTATGTGCAAAGAAGACTTGTTACTGTTATGTGCAAAGAAGACTTGTACATCGATGGAGGGAGAGGAGAGATGAGAGCATGGGTTGGACGGAGAGACGAGAGAGATACGACGCGTGAGAGATGAATTTGGGAGCGACGAGAGGTGCATCTGCATTAAAATAGACCGAGTATCCTGAGCCTCTCAGATTAATTTTCCTAGCTGAGCAACTGAAAGAGAAGTGCAATTTGGTTAACATGGTGCGCTCATACTGCAACAATTAGCTATCGATGACATAACTAAACTACATGGCACTTGATAACAAGAAAAGAATGAAAGTTGATGCAAAACTTGCAGGTATCTGGGATAATTTATTTATGCAGTTATTATACCCGTGACGAAGTTAATGTTTTGGTAACTCTTTCTCTTGAAAATCTTAAAGACTCTGCACAAGTTGTTCTAATCTATATGGCATTTCACAACAAGAACGAAAACGGTTAACATATAAACTATCATAGTGATGCCACAAGCTCAAAATAATCACAATGAGAAGATTTCATCCCTTGCATAATCTTTTGAACTGAATAGTGCAATGAAAGGTTAAATGAGACTATGCTGCAAGCTACGCGAAATACATATTTGATGGCACATCATAAACATCACTGTTCTAAACACGGCAGATAATGATGATTATGGTATGTTGGTTTATTTTTATCTACCCTTTCCGGTAACGAGAACAACACCATGCTAAGCCTGCGGATATCATGAATGCACAATAATGATGACTACGATTTGGCATGCAGTAAATTGCATTAGTTCCAACTTAGTACTTTGCCTGGTCTCCGAATAAATAAACCAAACACGTCGACCAAATGCATTCTCAGTCACAATAAACCATATGCTTGTTGGACAAGAAAGATAAGCAAATTTATAACAAACGTAGAGAAACTCACTTGTTGGTACTAGCAGCTTTTCGAAGAGGGGGACAACTTTTTAGTCAATCGTGTGGGACAGATGAGGAAAGTCAATTCTCTGAAGGGAGGAAGGACGACTTACCCTTTTTTTTATAGAAGTAAAGGTATGTGGAGTACGAGCTGTCGATGCTTGCAAATGTAGTTCTTGACATACTTTCTTGCTCGAAAGCAAGAAAAGGGAGAAATATATTATATTACTATAATTATATTCATTACGAACAAGTGAATAGCTAACACAACATTAAGCACTAAACATAGCATATAAAATGTTTTGACCTTAGAAATTCCCCTGCCCCCCTAAGTGTATGTGTGGTCCCTCCTCCTTTTTCCAGGCTTGGGACCAGCTATGTAACATGAAGTGTAACCTTGCAATGGCATAGGCGAAGTTCCTGCACCATTGGCTGTGAAAACATGAGCGTAACCTTGCAATGGCATAAGCGCAGGCCCCCCTTCCCCTGCATACACGCAACACCTCTCTCTCAATCACCATATTTTTAGTTTCTTTTCCCTTAACCAAATAATAAATTACCAGACTACGAGAGCCAACAAATTTAATATTTTAAAAAAATTGAACAAAATAAATATAAAAAAGTAACAAGTAAAAGAATATTCATTTTTTTTTCGCTACAAGGATGTATTGATATTTTAATATATGTTTGTTGTTGTTGTTTTGAGCAAATAGTTAAGCAACATAAGTACCTAAGAATTAGTCAAGAGAGTACAATTTTTTTCCTTTTCTTTTTCATTTTTTAAGGAGCCGTGGACTAATCTGAACGAATGATGAGCTGGTCTTAACAGCTAGTGACATAATTGCAGAAGTACGTCTTCAAGAATAGTGCCGACCTACAAAAATGTTGAATCACAAATGTAAGGATAGTTATATAGATGAATAAATGGATCTATGTATATATACATAGTGTACAAGCACGTACTTTCTTTGAAAAGTACACATAAGCAGGTAGCCCGCGTCGAGTGAGATAATATAAAGCAGAGGCCATCGGGTAGCAACCGTATACTACTAGTACCAGCAAAAGAAAAAAATGGGAATATATAGCACTATTGTCGCGGTAGTAAAGAGTAGTACCTCTTAGTGCGTCTCCTCAGAACTGGATGCTTCGCCAGTGACAAGGTGGTGGAATAACTGTGAAAGAAATTAAGTTTTCTCTCTTTTCATCACGGCTACCAGCAAAAGGAAAAAATGGTATATATAGCATTCGTGTCACGGTAGTAAGGAGTAGTACCTCTTGGTGTGTTTGATCAAAATTGGATTGTTCATCGGGGACAAGGTCGGTGAGTAACTGCAAAAGGAAGAAAGGTGATGGATTAGCTAGGTGAAAAGAGAAAAAAACGTAATTTCTCCTTAATTATGCTGGCTGTTGTGCGTATGATGATGAGTAGTATGTACCTGAAGTGTGGGCCTGTTGGGATGGACCTCGACTGTGTGCCTCAATGCTGCCTTTGCCTCCTCCAAGTCCGATTCGCTGAAAGACGCGATTGAGATTTTGACTTTTTGAAGACAAGGGAGGTTCCCAATGCTAGCAAAATCACCGTTCAAGTTGGCAGTCTTCAAGGCCTGCGGCCGGACGGAATAGCGAACATATTCAAGGCTGGGCATAGCTCCCTGCAGAAACCTGGGCTCCACGGTCGTCTTGAAGCATCTCAGCTTGGGGAATGCATCACCGCCCACCACGTCAGGGAAGACGTCGGCACGAGTATCCAATTCCAATTGGAGGGCAACGAGCTCTGGGAACCTCCCGAGGATCTCCACATCCTGCGCCTCCACGGCCCCCACTCCCAAGACCAGGTGGGAGAGGCGCGGGAGACGCGAGGAATCCATCCATGACGGTAGTCTAGCAAATACAACCTTGCGGAGGATCAGATGACGGAGGTGCCGAGGGGGGGACATAGCCTTCCCAACTGGCCCGCTCAATATGCGGGGGCTCTTCAAAATGAGCACTAATGGTCTGGAGCTTCTGCAAGTTGCATAGGGACTCCATCAAATCTTTGAACAACTTAGCACCACACAAATCTCCTGGCAAGATCACCAAAATTCTAAGCTCAGTCAGCTTGCCCAGCTCTTTCACATAATTTGAAAAGACATTAGGCAAACATAGCTCTTCCAGAGATGTTAGTTTTCCAATCCAATCCAACACTCCTTTGAAGCTATGCGGAAGGCACAGACACTTCAATTGCCTTAGCAAACCAACATTGCGTGGCAACTCTTCTATCTGGGTGTACCTCAAGTCTAGTACCTGCAAAAACTTCAGATCCCCTACTTCTGATGGGAGCTCAGAAATAGGAATCCTCCCGAGGTTGAGGTACCTCAGCTGATGTAACCTCCCGAGATGCTCAAGATGATAAGGACGATCTCCAGCAAGAGTACACTCTTCTAAAGCTAGGACCCGTAAGCATTGAAAGCTTAAAAGTGATGGCATCATATTAAGATGACACATGGTGGCATTAAAAGACCTCACTTGAGGCATGGGTATGTTAGCCATAGGGTCATTCGGACCCATCACTCTCTTTTGGACGACTAACCTTCGAGCATTGCTTTTTGGACATGTGTGTTGCTCATTACTGTCCAATACAACAACAAAATTCTCTTCCTTTGACAAGGAATAAATCATATCAAGCACTAAATCATGCACACGGCAAGCATATACTATGCTCCGATACGACCACTCTACTGGCTGGATCATACTTCTGTTTATTAGCTCGTTGAAGTATCTCTCTCCTACCTCAAATAACCTCATACCTGGTTTCTCATGGACAAAGCCTTCGGCTACCCACTTCCATATCAAAGTTTTTTTTTGGATCTCGTAATCTTCTGGAAATATGCTAAGGTACAATAAACAAGTCTTGAGATAACATGGTAGATCATAGTAGCTATATAGCAATATCTTTCTCGTGTTATCAACTTGTTTGTTATCTTCATATCCAAAACCAATAGAGTCATACACCTCAGACCAATCCTCCCCTGGTTTACTGGCCAACAAACTAGCTATTGTAATGATAGCTAACGGGACACCACCACATTTCTGTAAAATCTTTTTAGATATCTCAACCGAGTGATCATAAGAGGTTTTGCATTTGCCAATAGATAACCTTGTATAGAATAATTCCTTGGATCTACTAGGAGAAAGTGGTTCTTGCTTGTAAACATCACCGGCCTCTTTGGCGACTTCAAAAATACGAGTAGTTGTTATTATTCTACTTCCACGGTTACAATCAATCCATGCACATCTGATTATTTCCCATGAACTCACATTCCATATATCATCAATGACGATGAGGTACCTATTGACATGGCAGCGTGAGAGCCGTGCATTAGTAAAACTATATATCTAAACGGATTTGTTATTTCTCAGTCACTTGAGAAATTATTATTTCTTAGTAGACCGAGTTGTACATTATTAAACCTATAGTTGCACAAAAAGGTTTGTTTAACTTTAGGTCTAGAGATGTGCAAATGTGTAACTGTCCAGTTGCACATCTCTAAATTTAAAGTTGGACATAATTTCTAAAATATGCAACTATCCAATTAACCATTAGACAAAGAATCAAGTTCCAAGATTGTCGACTTAGAAATAGCATTTTCTCGCTCGACTTAGAAATAGATGCTCCCATTCTAAAGGGTCCATAAGAAAAGCTAGAAGGATGGCATTATTCAATCTACAACAAGGCGAGCCACGGAACAATTAAGACATAAGTGAATAAACACAGGAGGCATGAAAACTACTAGAAATACATGCAAGGCTTGATTGAGTTCATTCTATTAGAGTTCTGATAAATTTTTACTTTGCAATTTAAATATATTTTATATAATAAGTCCAGTTTTGAGTTCTGATTATGAACTAACATTTAATCCAAATAGGTGCAAAAATACTTTTGGACGTGGGAGAACGTTTGCCAGTCGCTTAGGACCCAAAGGTTAGCAAAGAACGTGGGTAAATCTTGTAAAGTTTACTTTGAATTTAAAAAACTCGTAACAATATACCTACAGAATCCAAATCCTAATGTAAAATATCTCGAAGAAAATGAGCCTCTCTTTTCTACCTCGCTAATTCATTAGGTTCGACAGCATGCATGCTACAGAAAACATGTAGTAGATATGTATTTGCCAATTCCGTCTGAGATGGAATCTATGCTACATGACATTCTTACATTGGATGTTATTTTCTAATTTGTAACTCGCACCAATATAAATATTAAGATGGATGACGCGTACCTCTTGTTCTCAAGCAATCCTCGGAGTTTCCCGATGAGCTGCCACTGATCTAACATTGTCGCACTCGAACAAGAATCCTCGTCAAGTTGAAGGAGAATATCCATCAACACTTTCTTCGGGCTAGGATTCTGGCCTACCGGAACAAAAGCTCTGCAAGCAAATTCCCCTTGTATCTTGTCGTAGACTGCTTTGGCAAGAGTCGTCTTGCCAAGTCCTCCAAATCCGAAGATGGAGAGTATCTTGAGCTGCTGCTTGGACACACCATCATCCCCACCTGTCAGCCTCTTGATTAGCTCCTCCCTTGGCTCCTCGATGCCGATAAGCTCTCTCTGGTCTTTGAATAGATCCAGCATACGTGGGTCAATGATGGTTGCGGCAGTTGGATTAGCACGGACATCGTCGACCTTGTATCTGTCACGCAGCTCAGCCACGTCCTTGACTCGGATCTTGATGTCTTGGATCTTGTCGGCGATTTGATGGCGAGTCTTGCCCTTCTTGAAAAAGTTGGCAATCTTCTTTCTGAACCTCTTGGTGCTTTTGAGATCGGTAGCAGGGTCAGAACCCTCAACGCGCACCATGAAGCTATCGATGACATCCTCCATGTTGTAGGACAGCTCTCTGACATTGTCAGCCCAGAGCCTGACCTGCCTGTCGAGCTGGTCCCGTGGCACCTCCGCTACCTTGCTAAGGGCAACCTCGATGCTCGTCAGCTCCCTCGAGAGAGACTCGACGTCTTTCTTGACACCGGTCTGCAGGTTGTACTCCTTCTGGAGGAGCTCGGCCAGCTTGGGGAGGAGGGAGCCCATGGCCCCCGTCGCTAGCTCCATGGTGAGCTCGATCGGTGGATCTCGCTCACTTCCTGGTTTGGTGTTTGTTCCTTTGTTGCGTATAGTTGTGGGTGCGATGTGGTGGCTGCGAGGTCGTTTCTTATAGAACCCGAGCAGGGGGGGTTGTGTTCAAAAATGGGTTTGCCACAACCATTTCTAACCCGTCTAGTTCAAAGAAGCTGCAGCTCGGGTGACCATGGCATATGCACCGTCCAGTTTACATCTACGGGTTTACAACGGTCTGTGAAAACCGTTTTTTAACATCCTTAATAGCGTGCATGCATCTTAATCAGATTCAGAGTCCTCAAGCCCCCTTCAATTACTACTAGCGCTAGCTAGTCGATCTGTACAGAATTAACCGCCTGGTAAACCGTGCTAATTAACGAAATGCACATGGTAACGTAGCAGATCCAGGCTTGATTATGATAAGTGTAACTGAATGGATACAGAGACAGAGGAATGGTTCAACGCTAAAGAGCAGTTCATATTGCCAGGATTAGTTGGCGATGTGATCTGTTTACCTCTTCAAGATTCCATGGGCACATGCATGCTGGTTCATGCGCTTTGTAAAGTCTAGTCTTCGCTAATCATGTATGCAAGTTGCACGATTTAAAAGTACCCAGGACAGCGTTAATTGATGAAATTTAAATCTGATCATGAGGGTAACATGCAAGCAACTCCATGTTGTGGTGTCTTAAACAAATGTAGTTGGTTTATTGAGATGCCTTGTTCCCTGTATCACGAGGCCTCTGGAGGTATGCGTGGTCGTTGGTGTGCGCTGGAGGAGTGTGACTTGTTTGGTGGAAATTGCGGTGGTATCCAAGAAAGCGAAAAAGGTGATTGATTAGTGGAGGACCGAGACACACTCCTTTATTGAGATGCCTTGTTGCCTGCTTGGTCGGCTCGTGCTTATCTGCTTCTGCTACGCTCTAAAGTCTCGTGTTCCTTTCCTTTACTTTTCTACTGGTACCGAGACTTGACAATTTAAGTTGACCTTTCTGCGCTTCGAACATGGCCATTTAGCTCGTGATCTCAATTTATTTTATTTTATTAAGTGTATGATGATTTTTTTTATAAGATCACCGTACCTCTAATACTATTATGATATAGTTATTGAGCTATCAATACCTCTTTTTTAGTGTTATTTCAATTACGATAACAGAGGGTAAATAAGAGGTTCTGGTTCCATTAACCTAGCTAGTTGTTGTACCCACGGTAATAAAACGAAATATTTAGCTTAGGAAATTAAAACTTATGGTATGTTGCTCGCACTTGTAGAAATATTTGTTTGGGTTAGCTGCGGAGTGTGAGGTTCACCGGATGATTGATTGGTGGAGGACCGATTGCAGTGTTAATGCACGTGGCCTTGGTCGGCTCCTACTTATCTGCTTCTGCTACGCTCGGGTCTCGTATTCCCTTTCTTTCGTTTTCCAGTAGTACCGAGACTTTTGACGATTTAAGTTTGACGTTTAGGCTCATGGCCATTTAGATCGTGATCCAATTTTTTTGATATTTTTTATATTTACATTTTTATTTAAAAATGTTAACAAAACGACTCTCGGACAGTAAATTTGGGCACCCCGGGTCGGAGGACTGAGGTGCTAAGAGGATGACTTGGGGAACGACGTCTTGCGACCATGAGAACTATTCTGAATTACCGCCGAAAATTAATACGGAAATTGCAGTAGAAAATAGAACTGAAACTTGGAGAAGGGAGTTTGGATTTATATGGGGTGCCGCTTCGCCCTTATATAGGCAAAACCGGCTTACAAGTGAATATATACTGCTGCCCCTAGGCAGATTACGGTTTTATCCTAGCTTGTATCACCGTACATCGGGCGAAACAATATTCTCCTCCTTGCCGCTACCTACTATATGCGCCGACATATCCTCGACGTGCCTCGCTGGTACGGATCGCCACCATGCTCGCCCCTTTTCCGTTGAGTTTGACTAAGGACGGACTTCTTTAGGTTTGAACGCCCGGGCGAGATGTTATCTTCCACCTCGGACCGGGCGTGCCCCGCTTCCGCCTCGTCCTGGAGAAAGAGCGAGATCAACCTCGGCCTTGCCTAAGGCCGGCAACGTGTCCTCGCCAGGGCCCCTCGCCGGGAATCCCTAGGGATCTCGGACTGGGCCTCGTCCTGGAGAGGGGTCAACCTCGGCCAAGCTCGGGGCAGGCGACGTGCTCCGGGATCTCCAGGTCACTTCTCGAGGCCGCGCCGGGACTCCTCCGAATGTTTCTAGGGAGCTAGAGTACGAGATGATTAACAAATGTAAAGATGGAAAAATAAACTAGGGGGTACCTCGTCTGGACGACATGGCCGGACTCCCTCAACAGTAGTCGTTTCTTATAGAACCCTGTTCGCACACGAACACGTCACCGTGTACCCCCGGAGCCGAGCGCGATGCGCGGGACACGGAGCCGGGGGAGACTCGCCGGGAGCACAATACGCAAGACACGCCGGCGAGTGCTTTTGAGACCCGAAACCCCACACCCCCGGGAGGGACCCCGTCAGGGAGTGCGGCGGCTATGGGCTGCCCTAGGTCGACCTGATCGCCCCTAAGGCCTCGAGTTTCGTTGCCGTGTAACACGAAGAACAACGAAGAACGAGAAGCAGAAAAACAAGGGTGAGAGAAAAATAGTAGATAAAAGGATAATAGATTGATTGTTTCGATTGTGTGTGTTGTTTCAATCGGCCATGTACCTTTCATATTTATAGGGCACGTCCGGTCTTAGGGCTGGAATACAACTTGATATCGTACATGATATGGTTTCCATACAAATCGAGTTGTTTCCTAAAGCTATGGTCACCCTGATTGATACGATCAAGACTCTGCCTTGTGCACGAGATTTCCTCCAATTAAACCGAGGGACTTCCCATATCTTCTGATTATCTTAACCGCCGTGATCTGGACTCCATCTTGCACACGAGATATCCTTCCATATTATCCGGGAGTCCTTTCAAATCTCGGACTTTCCTTTAAACGCCATGATCCGCCACTGTTCCTTGCGTCCCAAGTTTAAGGCTTCGAACACAAAAGACTTCACCTTGAAACCCGGCGGGGGCGTCACAAACCGTCCACCGACCTGGCGTTGCTGGAACTCGGTCGTGCTACGTAGAACCTGCCTTGAGTCCGCTCGGGACCGCGAATGCTCGGACACGCGAGTACTCAGAGACATGAGTGCTCGGGGGTACCAATACTCATAGATCCGAGTGCTCGGGAACGCCAGTACTCGGGGCACAAGCGCTCGGGGATGCCAGTGCTCGGGGACGCCAGTACTCGGGAGCACGAGTGCTCGGGAACGAGTACTCAGGAACATGGGGAACTCGGGGTCCAGCACTCGGATTTTGTCGATGCTTGGCACTCGGGAGTGTTGCTCGGGATCTTTCATTCGGGGATGCCGCGAACCACTCGGCATGAGCCACGATTCGGCAACGCTAAAAAACCTTTTCCTATGCACTAGGGCCACTCTAGGGGTACTGCCAAATTTGGTCGTCAACACATGCCCCCCTGTTTTCGGTATAAAGATGCATTTTTTTTTACCGAAAACAATGAGACATGCCCTTAGGACGATGTGAACCATCTCATCGGCCACTTCTTTTCCTTAGGGCGATATAACGTATCGGCCACAGCCCTTGTCACGCTTCCTGCCACACGCTCGGGTGGAACTTCTTCAGATACTTGCCATTGAGAGCTCGCGGCAGCAAAGTACCCTGTATGGATTCTACTAAGTATGAATTCCCAGGAACCACCTTTGCAACTCTGAAAGGACCTTCCCAACTCGGCGACCATTTACCAAACTTGTTATCCTTCGAGCCGATTGGTAGGATTACCTTCCATACTAAATCGTCGACTTGAAAGCTCTTCGACTTGACTTTCTTGTTGTACGCTCTGGCTACTCGTAACTTATCCCTTTCTATGGCCTTTAAAGTAAACAAACGCTTATCGGCGACTTCATCAAGACCATCCATCATCAAATTATAAAAATCAACCGCCGATAAGTCATTCTGTTTGGCCAATCTTAAGGCATTCAGATTTACCTCTACGGGCAAAACGGCCTCTTGTCCATATACGAGTTCATAGGGAGTTACCTTTGTAGCACTATATCTTGAAATTCTGTGTGCCCACAATGCCTCGGACAATACCTCATGCCATCTCCTCGGATTATCTTCGATCTTCTTCTTGATAAGCTTGATCAACACCTTATTGCTGGACTCGGCTTGTCCGTTGGCTTGGGCATAATACGGAGAGGAATTGAGCAACTTGATTTTATAGGACTCGGCGAACTCCTTTACTTGTCCTGCCATAAATGAAGTGCCTTGATCCGTAGTCAGGGTTTGAGGGATGCCGAACCTATGTATGATATGCTCGGTTATGAATCGAATCACCTCCACATGTGTCATATTCCTGAGAGGTACCGATTCAGACCACTTGGTGAAATAATCAGTCGCCACCAATACGAACCGATGCCCCTTCGAGGAGGAAGGATAAATCTGTCCAATGAAATCTAGTCCCCAACCTCTAAACGGCCACGGCTTGACAATAGGATGCAACATGGCAGCAGGAGCGAGCTGAATGTCACCAAACTTCTGGCAGGCTTCACACCCTTTGAAATACCTGAAGCAATCACTGATCATAGTCGGCCAATAGAACCCAGCACGTCGCAATAACCATTTCATCTTGTGTGCCGACTGATGAGTGCCACAAATACCTTCATGTACCTCTCCCATTGCTACTCTTGCTTGATCCTCATTCAAGCACTTCAAAAGAACTCCATCAACCGTTCGGCGATACAGATCATCATCGATCAGAGCGTATTTGAAAGCCATCCGCCGAACAGCCCGGTCCGCTCTCCTACTCGGATCTCGCAAATAGTCGATGATGGACTTCCTCCAGTCTTCCTTGTCATCTGCACTCGGTTTTTTGACGACTGAGTCGGTGAGTTCTAACTCGGCCTTCCCTACTGAGTCGGGCCCAAGCATCGGCTCTTGTGAAATATGAAAGAGACCACGGCTAACATGGTAGCCAGATGCTTGCTGCGCCAACTCATTTGCAACCCAATTTTCTTGCCTGGGTATATGAGTAATAATAAAATAATCCAAGGCCGAGATTATATCTAAACACTTATCAAGGTAAAAATTAAGTGATTCGTCAAGACATTGATAAACCTTAGATACTTGTTGGACTACAAATAACGAATCACCGAAAGCCTCAATATGTGTAGCACCTATGGCGATTAAGAGTTCTAAGCCGAATAGCAGTGCTTCGTACTCGGCTTGATTGTTTGTGCAAAAATATTCTAAGCGGCATGAGGCTTCGTAAGTCACACCACATGGAGATACGTAAACAATGCCAACACCTTGACCATTGCTACAGACTGAACCATCAAAGTATAATCTCCATGGCACTAGAGAGACAAGATCAACGTCAATGCTATGCTTGTCAACCCGATGCTCAACAATAAAATCAGCCACGATTTGGCCCTTCATAGATTTCAAGGGTTCGTAAGCCAAATCGTACTCGATCAACGCGTAAGCCCACTTGCCAACTCGGCCGCTAAGAATTGGCCTATGCAGCATGTACTTGATGATATCGGTTTGACAAGTCACAGTGCAAGTACTGGACAGCAAGTAGTGTCTCGACTTCGTGCAAGCATAGTATAGGCATAAGCATAATTTCTCAACGAAAGAGTACCTTATCTCGGCGTCGAGTAGTCGCCGACTTAAATAAGTGATAGCATGTTCTTTTCCTTCGGCTTCTTGGGTTAACACAGCTCCGATGACGCCTTCCTCCGCTGCGATGTAAAGCCGGAAGGGTTCCCCATGTTTGGGCGCCTTCAATACTGGAGGGGTAGACAGATATACTTTGATCAACTCGAACGCCTCTTGCTGCTTTGCCCCCCAAGTAAAATCAACGTCACTCTTCAACCGAAGGATAGGGGCGAACGCATTAACCTTCCCTGACAAGTTGGCTATGAATCTCCTTAGATAATTGACTTTGCCGAGGAATCGTTGCATGTCCCTTTTGCATGTCGGAGCTTGTACCTTCTGAATTGCCTCTATTTTCTTAGGGTCAATCTCTATGCCATGCTGATGTATGATGAAGCCTAAGAACTTCCCAGCCGATACGCCAAAGGCACACTTCAAAGGATTCATCTTCAAGCCGTACTTCTTCATCCTCTCAAAAGCTAAGCGCAAGTCGGCCAGGTGAGATTCAAAGGCGTCCGACTTGACAACAATATCATCAATATAGACTTCTAGTATGACACCGAGTAGATCATGGAAGATTAAGTTCATAGCTCTTTGATATGTGGCTCCGGCGTTCTTCAACCCGAAGGTCATCACTGTCCACTCGAATAAGCCAAGGAACCCGGGGTAGCGGAAGGCCGTTTTGGACATGTCCTCTTCGGCCATGAAGATTTGATTGTACCCCACGTTACCGTCAAGAAAGCTGATGACCTCGTGTCCGGAAGCGTTATTGATAAGCATATCGGCTATAGGCATAGGGTACTCGTCTTTGGGTGAGGCTCTGTTCAAGTCTCTGAAGTCGATGCACACCCTCAGCTTGCCAGACCCTTTCTTTTCTACGGGCACAATGTTAGAGATCCAGTCGGCATACCTGCAAGGTCTAATAAAATTAGCTTTAAGCAATCGACCGATCTCCTCCTTGATCCGGTCGTACATCTCGGGATTGAACCTCCTGGCTGGTTGTTTGAAAGGTCTGAAACCGGTCTTGATAGACAACCGATGCTCTACTAACTCTCGGCTCAACCCGGGCATCTCATGATATTCCCATGCGAAGCAGCAAAACATATTCTTTCAGCAAGCCGACTAGCTTAAGTTTGTAGTCGGCTTTTAAGTTCTTGTTTACAAATGTCGGCCTAGGACTCGAACCATCCCCTATATCTACTTCCTCTAATGGATCAGCCGACGTGAAACCTTGTCCCAACTTATCCATATCATCTAACTCTTCTATAGACTCGTGCATATCGTTCTTACTAGACCGATACTCCGCGAGTCGCTTTTGTAACCAATTCGAGTTGGGATCCATCTGGTTACTTCGTACTCTGGAGCCAATTGCCATCAATCGGCTTTGAGGACGCAGGCACTCGCTGTTTCCTTTAGCACCAGGGAAGTCGGCTTCTGAGGGATTACCGAGTTGTTGCCGACTCACTAGTGTATCAACCAAAGCGATGAAAGCCGAGTTACCCTGAAGTCGGTCGCTGCCGACTGGCTTCAAAGATATGGGTACGAACCCGCTCTTTGTGGCGCTAAGGAAATCGAACCCGGAAAGGTCACGCCCGGACAGGCACGTCACGTTGGGGTGCTGCCAGTCCACCAATGCATCGGCTAGAGCGACACAAGCCGAGTTGTCTGCGTGAACGACTTCGACTTCTTCATCAATCCACTGTACCAGGCATTGGTGCATCGTGGATGGCACGCATTGGTTAGCATGAACCCAATCACGGCCTAGTATGACATTGTAATTCCCTTGCACCTCTGCGACGAAGAATGCAGTGGCCAAAGTCTTGCTTCCGATGGTGAGCTCTACGTACATCACGCCTTTGGCCTCCGTGCTCTCTTTACCTTCGAATCTGTTGAGCACCATATTGGTCTTCATTAATTCATTATCATGCAATCCTAATTTCTTGAAGACCGAGTATGGCATAAGATTCACTACGGCACCACCATCCACGAGCATTCTAGCCACCGGCGATCCATTAATATGACCCTTGACGTATAACGGCTTCAAGTGCTTCACCGGCTCTGTTGGCTTCTCAAAGATGGCATTCTTGGGACCGAAGTCAAACTAGGCTACCTCCCCATTCTCATCTACAGCACGGAACTCGGCAGGTAAGTAATATACCATGTTTATGTCCATACCTCCGTGAATCGGCGTAGACTCATAGTCCACCATTTCTTCTTCGCCACTTTCCGTGGTGGCTACCGACTTCGGGGACCTCCCGAGTAGAGGAGATGAATCTTCGGGGGTTGCTGCGTCCTCTACTCGCTTAGGCTTCCAGACCTGCTTCACGGATACCATGGGCCGAATCTCATTGAAAGATTCATCCCTCAACCTCTCGGCTTCTCGCTCAGCCTTCTCCTGATTTCTCATACGCTGTAGCCTCCTCTTCTTGGTCTTAGTCAACCCGGGAGGACACCATGTGGGCTGAGTGTATTTAGGATCTCTGGGTCGGCTCTTGCTCGGACCAGCCTCATGGTCATTGGCCATAGACCCCTGCTGCACAGTGATTACGTTATCATTAGAATTGACCAGATTACCGATGGTAATCAGTCCTTTGCCGAGTCCGTCGATCTCCATTTTTTGCCCGCCGTCCTTTGGAGCATCTGTACTCGGCGACTTAGCACGCCACACCTTTCTGGCTGATTGTCCCAGAGAAGTTGGTGATGACCGACTAGTATCACCAACTAGTCGGCCCCGAGTAGGACGGTTGAATCTTTGCGTCGGCCGACTGGTATCGCCACCCAGTCCGCCCCGAGTAGGATGCGTGAGCCTCTCGTGTACGGGTCTTCTTAATGCCGTCCATCCTGGATGAAAGGCGTAAGGAACCATTGGGTGCTGCCCCCACCCTCCGTTGAAGTCGTTCATGCAAGGCATGAAGGGAGGCGGTACCATCCATGGAGTCGGCATCCATGGCCCATGTAGTTCGGCTTGATGCTGAAATCTTGGTCTTAGAGGTGGTCTTGGGCGCTTCACACGTGATGGCCGGTTAGGGATAATACCGGCCGCTTGATTAGCATATTTGGAAAGCAACATATCGAAAGTCGGCTTCACTCGTTTATGTTGTACTTCAGCTTCATTGATCTTCCACTTGCCGACTTCCGGACTTTTGGGTTTGATGAACTTGGTCCGGGTATTCTCTGGCGTCTGCGGTTGCCCCCCGAGTGCACTGGCATGGGTGTTGCCCCCCGAGGGCATGGTTCCTAATAGTGATTTTCAACATTTCTTTGCCATCGGGTTGTTTCTCGAGTATGACCTCTCTTCCCGGGACCTTGTCGACTTCCTTTTTCTTGGGTTCACCAATAACCACATTATTCTTGTTAGCAGATTCGGCTATATCGGGCCGAATTAACACCTTCTTCCCTTCCAAACCCATAACGTTCATTGGGAAGGGCTGCTTGTCAATCTGCATTTCGGCAAAATTTAATCGTCCATCATTGATAGCCGATTGTATCTGTCGCCGAAAAACATTACAGTCATTAGTCGCATGAGAGAAAGAGTTGTGATACTTGCAATAAGCTCGCCGTTTCAGCTCCTCAAACGGCGGTAAGGAATGAGATATTCTGATGACCTTGTCTTGCAGCAAAGAATCAAATATTTTATCGCACTTAGCTATGTCAAAGGTAAACTTTACCTCTTCTTCCCGATTCTTGCGAGTCGGCTTGAGAGCATCGCAAGTATAGGTTTGGCTTTGGAGGACCTGTTTGCAGCATAATTTGGCTTGAGGGTTTATTCAGTTGGCCAAATTAAGTATTAGGTTTGTCGAAGGTTGAAATAAGGAATTAACAGTTTGTGGGTGCAGCATTTACTATCACATGCAGGTCGCATTATAGCCAAGTAAGTCGGACGATCACAGTATCTTTGATTCCAAGTGCTCACGGCGTTTCCGAGTGCCCCCGAGTGCCCGTTGCATCCCGGAGATACGAAGTGTTCGCGGAAGTTCCTAAAGCCCGAGCAGTCGGAGGCGTCCCTGAGCGCTGGTGTCCCGAGTGCTACGCCATCAAGCCACGAGCCGTGTCTCCGAGCGTCATCAACCCCGAGTGCTCGACTGTCTCCTGAGCGGTCCGAGTACTCGCGTCCCGAGTAGCCTTCACATCCCGAGTGTAAAGGTGCTCGCAGGAGTTCCCGAAGGCCCGAGAGCTCGCGATCCCGAGTGCCATCGACCCCGAGCAGTATTGACTCCGAGCGTTGGCGATTCCGAGTGACAGCACGTCTGAGTATTGAGTACCCGGGACCATGTCTTCGAGTACTGATGTTCCCGAGTGCTCAGGTCCCCGAGAAGGCACAAGTCGGGCAGAACCAAGTTTCAGCAGATCCGAGTCGCAGCGCTACCCTTCAAGACTCATCCGACACGGAGACTTAAGGAAAGAGTCTTAGAGAGAAAGGAATTGACTGCGGATTTGGAAAGGACTCTCGGGTTGTTCGGAAAGGTGTTTCGTACCCGAGAAAGGATCCTGAACAATAGGAAAGTCATGTGTGTATTAGATCAGGATCATTTAAATAAGGAAAGATTGTATATCCGTAATCAGTTAGGATTAGGAGTCCAGATCTCCTACGGGAAGACCAGCCGCCCTATAAATATGTAAAGGGTGACGGCCGATTAAAAAAATCCAATCGACACAAATCAATCTATTACTTTTACCTTTACTTTTCTGTTCTAGTTGTAGATCTTTATCGTTTTGCGCTGAAAAACGACCGGTTCTTCTGCACGTAAGTCAGAGGATCTTTGTTGCTTTGCTCGGAAAGCAATCGCTCGTCGTACGCGTAAGTACGATAGTTATCCTTTGTTGCTTTGCTCGAAAAGCATCCGTTCATCGTGCACGTAAGCACGGTTGGTGACTCCCATTACCTAGGTGTTTCACGGATCCAATTTCGTGCGAACAAGACCAAACGAACTCGGTGGTATACATATTACCCTCATCGCCCGAGCTATTACTATCATACTCAACCATGTGCATTTTAGGACGATCGGGTTTGGATCTATGGACCTCTTTGAACTCTATACTCTGACTTTCCTGAGCCAAAGCTTTTTGCAAGACTTGGTTGACACTTAAAACCTCATAACCTTCTATTCGCTCTCTAATGTGCGTCCTTAAACCGGCAAGTACCAAGTCGGCTAAGTCTCTTTCGGTTATCACCAAGCTATAACATCGGTTTTTTACATCCCTAAATCTTTTGACATAATCGGCGACCGATTCGTCATGTTTCTGCCTAACCGATGTAAGATGTGACAACTTGAGCTCGTTGTCACCACTATAAAAATGATCATGGAATTTCTGCTCTAATTGTGACCATAGAAGTATGGAGCCGGGTGGTAAAGCCGAAAACCATGAAAAAACGGTGCCAGTTAAAGACAAAGGAAATAAACGCACCTTCAGCTCGTTTATGGAGCTGGCCTCACCTAACTGTGCTAGATACTGGCTGACATGTTTCCACGTAGTCTTCGTTCCTTCGCCGCTAAACTTAGCGAAGTCGGGGACCTTGTAACCCGGCGGATATATAATTGCATCAAAGTAGTCGGGATATGGCTTTTGGTATAGCCGACTTCTAAACTTCGGCTCGAGTCCGAAGGATTCTGAGAACATCTTCTCATGTCCTCCTTGAGCTTGGCTAAAATTTCATCCGAGGTGGACGAAGTCGGCATGGGAGCGGTACAATGGCTGGACACGGGCGCGACTTGTGGTCTACTCGCCGAGTCGGGACTCGGCATTGACCTGGTCATGTGTGGGGCGCCATCAGGCTCTGGTTCGGCTCTGTTGCCGAACCGGGTATGCTCATAATCCGATTAGGGCTTGCGAGTAGGGCTACGAGTTGGTTGGTTTGACTAGGGCGTAGATCCAATGGCACGGGAGGCGCCGATGAATCTATTACCGAAGTCGGATTGGGGTTTACCATACTGGCAGCTGCACCAGCATTGCCACTAGATGATAGACACGTGTTTCCCTTAGTGTTTTTGTTCTCCATGAACGAGTTGTAAACAAGGATATTGCCTTCCGAAATATAACTCTGTATTTCGGCTATCTGTTCTGGAGAAAACGTGCTACTCACCGGGGTCTGAGCCTTCTTGCCGTGCAGAAGAGGGAGCTTGATTTCTCCAACCGGAGTAACGTTTCCTTGACGATCTTTCTTGAAGTTGGCGAGGAACGCCTGCAGATCTTCCTCCTCCCGCTTCTTCTTGTATGCTCCAAAAGCTTGGCGATGTTCCTCCGATAACTCATCGTAGCCTGGCTTGATGATGTTATCGGTGCTGATCTCGCCGAGTTGTGGAATCTGATTATTGGACATGATGATTTCTTCCCCAGCGGAGTCGCCAAAAAGTGTGTTCGCACACGAACACGGCACCGTGTACCCCCGGAGCCGAGCGCGATGCGCGGGACACGGAGCCGGGGGAGACTCGCCGGGAGCGCGATACGCAAGACACGCCGGCGAGTGCTTTTGAGACCCGAAACCCCACACCCCCGGGAGGGACCCCGTCAGGGAGTGCGGCGGCTATGGGCTGCCCTAGGTCGACCTGATCGCCCCTAAGGCCTCGAGTTTCGTTGCCGTGTAACACGAAGAACAACGAGGAACGAGAAGCAGAAAAACAAGGGTGAGAGAAAAATAGTAGATAAAATAATAATAGATTGATTGTTTCGATTGTGTGTGTTGTTTCAATCGGCCATGTACCCTTCATATTTATAGGGCACGCCCGGTCTTAGAGCTAGAATACAACTTGGTATCGTACATGATATGGTTTCCATACAAATCGAGTTGTTTCCTAAAGCTATGGTCACCCTGATTGATACGATCAAGACTCTGCCTTGTGCACGAGATTTCCTCCAATTAAACCGAGGGACTTCCCATATCTTCTGATTATCTTAACCGCCGTGATCTGGACTCCATCTTGCACACGAGATATCCTTCCATATTATCCGGGAGTCCTTTCAAATCTCGGACTTTCCTTTAAACGCCATGATCCGCCACTGTTCCTTGCGTCCCAAGTTTAAGGCTTCGAACACAAAAGACTTCACCTTGAAACCCGGCGGGGGCGTCACAAACCGTCCACCGACCTGGCGTTGCTGGAACTCGGTCGTGCTACGTAGAACCTGCCTTGAGTCCGCTCGGGACCGCGAATGCTCGGACACGCGAGTACTCAGAGACATGAGTGCTCGGGGGTACCAATACTCATAGATCCGAGTGCTCGGGAACGCCAGTACTCGGGGCACAAGCGCTCGGGGACGCCAGTGCTCGGGGACGCCAGTACTCGGGAGCACGAGTGCTCGGGAACGAGTACTCAGGAACATGGGGAACTCGGGGTCCAGCACTCGGATTTTGTCGATGCTTGGCACTCGGGAGTGTTGCTCGGGATCTTTCATTCAGGGATGCCGCGAACCACTCGGCATGAGCCACGATTCGGCAACGCTAAAAAACCTTTTCCTATGCACTAGGGCCACTCTAGGGATACTGCCAAATTTGGTCGTCAACAAACCCGAGCAGGGGGGTTGTGTTCAAAAATGTGTTTGCCACAACCATTTCTAACCCGTCTAGTTCAAAGAAGCTGCAGCTCGGGTGACCATGGCATATGCACCGTCCAGTTTACATCTACGGGTTTACAACGGTCTGTGAAAACCGTTTTTTAACATCCTAAATAGCGTGCATGCATCTTAATCAGATTCAAAGTCCTCGAGCCCCCTTCAATTACTACTAGCGCTAGCTAGTCTGTACAGAATTAACCGCCGGGTAAACCGTGCTAATTAACGAAATGCACATGGTAACGTAGCAGATCCAGGCTTGATTATGATAAGTGTAACTGAATGGATACAGAGACAGAGGAATGGTTCAACGCTAAAGCGCAGTTCATATTGCCAGGATTAGTTGGCGATGTGATCTGTTTACCTCTTCAAGATTCCATGGGCACATGCATGCTGGTTCATGCGCTTTATAAAGTCTAGTCTTCGCTAATCATGTATGCAAGTTGCACGATTTAAAAGTACCCAGGACAGCGTTAATTGATGAAATTTAAATATGATCATGAGGGTAACATGCAAGCAACTCCATGTTGTGGTGTCTTAAACAAATGTAGTTGATTTATTGAGATACCTTGTTGCCTGTATCACGAGGCCTCTGGAGGTATGCGTGGTCGTTGGTGTGCGCTGGAGGAGTGTGACTTGTTTGGTGGAAATTGCGGTGGTATCCAAGAAAGCGAAAAAGGTGATTGATTAGTAGAGGACCGAGTCACACTCCTTTATTGAGATGCCTTGTTGCCTGCTTGGTCGGCTCGTGCTTATCTGCTTCTGCTACGCTTTAGGTTCATTGCATGTTCTTCGAGCAACGCATTTTCAAACTATCTGAATTTCGAAGCATACACGCATTTAGTAGGTCCATTTAAATTCTTCGAACAAGCCAGCATTTAATTACCATGCATGCATCATGTAACTATCTGGATTTCGAATTTGGCTTTTTGATATCCTATTGGAGGGTGTTGGGATAACAATATTTCCCACATAGACCGATCTGCTAAATCCTACGTGGTGTCTGTATGGCATAAAGTCAATAAGTCAATGAGCAATTAGCTGGTCAAAGCAAGTCAATGGGATTATGAGGTGTATGAGGGGCCTAGTTCACCATGGATCATGCACCACTCTACTTCTAGTAAACTCATGGATCAAGTTTTGCCCTTCTACCTCTCTCTTACTCATCCTAAAAAGGGACCCATGGTCATTTGTCATGAGGCTTTTGCCTATATAAACTATTCCATAGAGGATGTAAAATTCATCCCAAAACTTACAAACTTGAAGGGGAGATGTCTAAAGCTCCAAGTCCCAAATGGGAAGCTATATGTGCTATCTTGGGAAGTCCACGACGGCCCAAGTCGTTAGTCGAGTCCCGTATGAGGCTCCTCTCCTGACATAGGATTAGACAGTGCTTCATGAGGCGGATGGAACTATTCATAAAGCATCGAGGTGTCTTATTTTTTTAAGTGTATGATGACCTTCTCATAAGGCTGTTGTACGTGGTCCAACACTATTGCGACATAGCTATTCAAGCTATCGACACCCCCTCTCTAGTGTTGTTCGACAATGACAACACAAAGTAAGATGTTCTAGTTCTATTAACCCAGTTGTTGTATCCCATGATAATAATAAGAAACATTTAGCTTAGGAAATTAAAACTTATGCTATGAATACCGGATAAATAAAGAAATATCCAATAATAAAATACATTGTATATACGAACATGTGAACCATATCTAAAAGCATCCGGGTGGTACAGATAAAAGAATCACATGTCGCCTGATAACAAAGCGCATTTTCCACTTGTCATATTTTCTGAATGGAGAGCTCGTAGCGTCCAAGTATAATGTTTGTAGTATTGTCCCAGTATAAAGCTCATAGTGTTCTAGTTGAATGTTCGTACCGTTCGAGCACAATGTTTGTAGTATTGTCCAAGTAGAAAAGCTCGTATGTTCTAGTCCAAAATTTGTAGCGTTCGAGTAGAAAAGCTGGCAGTACTGTAGAAAGGTTCCATATTCTAATTTAGAGTTGAGAACCCACTTTTTTTAACACAATACAGAGTCGAAGCATGCCCGCTACGCTCCGTTTGGGATAGTTGTTGTGTTTGTGTGTTAATAAAAGAAAGAAAGTAAATACTATCTCTGTTTCACAATATTTTCTCGTGTGTGCAATCTTCGAATGGAGGGAGTACAAGTTTCTGACCCTATTTGCTTGAGCTACAGCTTACGGACAAATAGCTAAAGCTGATTAGAACTAGAAAGAACTGGACCTGGTCAGCTAGTGGACAAAAGCTAATCTAAAAGGATGCTTTTGTATGACAAGTTGACTCGTACCTGGTGGACGAATATCTGAAATGCCCTTGATTGCGGGAGATATTGTTTATGTGCTAGTTGAGCATGAATTATCTATTTTGTATCTGTTTTTTCTTTAGAAAACAAAGATATTCGACTAACAATGATGTTCAATTAATTAAAGCGCATATTTAAGATAATGTCACCAAATAATCTGTCATAGATACAAGTCTAGACAGTAAACTTATGGCACCCCCGAACGGCTACAGCGACCGTTGGTGGTGCACGAGGAGTACGAGCGAGTAAGACCTTCCGAACGTCCGTCAAGCCGAGGAACGAAACACGTATAAGAGGGTGAAACACAAGCCGTGTACGAGAAGGCGAAACCCCTCTGGTGTACGACGAAGTGAAAGTTACTCTTCTATTGAAGCAATGTGCTAGGGTTACAAGATTTTTCCCCCTCTCCTCTCTACCCCTAGGGGGTATTTATAGGGTTGGAGGATAGAAAATGTGAGATTACAATTTTGCCCTCACATGAGAGGGGCTTCTACAAGGGCGTGGTCGTCATTTCCCGTGCATAGAAGATATTTTTAGGAGAACATTCTGGGCATCTTCGGGGAATATTCTCCGGCATCTTTGGTGACGATGCCGACGCAGACCTTGACGGCGATGAACACCGGAACGATCGTTGGCGACGTCGGTGTAGTCCTCGTTTTGGCGTCGCCGACGTAGACTTCGACAATGACAGACGTCGAGGATGTCGACGACATCGAGGTTGCCCTTGGTGACGAGAGGTTTCCCTTGGCGGTATCGACGACGTAGACTTCGACGATGACGAATGCCGAGGTTGCCCTTGACGGTGTTGACGTCGTCCGCGATGACGGCGAAGATTGGGGCTGCTCTTGATGGTGTCAGTGTGGTCCTCGATAGTACGTGCGGAAGGCTTTGAAAACGGGAACTTTTTTTATAAATATTATTTTTAAATTTTTTTATTTAGAATTTATAGGTTTATTTGAAAAAATCACAAAACTAGCACCCTGTCGTTTGACGGTTGGACGACAGAAGGCTTGTCGTCCAACCGTTAGACGACAGGGGGCCAGTCGGCCATTCGTGACACGACAAGACCTATCGTTCAACGGTGGAATGATATCCCCAAGCTACTGTAGCATCGAGTACTGTAGCAGTAACAGTACTCATATCTTTGATTTTTTTTCCTTTGTTTTTAAAATTTTAAAAACAACTCAAATTTATAGCAATTCGAAAATCGGCGCACGGATTTGAAATCCGATCGCACCCGTGGATACATGGGCCTGTAAATGATCCATTTTTCTACTAAGATTTAATGCACGAGATGATTTGGAAGAAGAAAAAAAAATCAAAGATATGAGTACTGTTACTGCTACAGTACTCATATCTACAGTAGCTTGGGGATATCGTTCCACCGTTGAACGATAGGTCTTGTCGTGTCACGAATGGCCGACTGGCCCCCTGTCGTCTAATGGTTGGATGACAAGCCTCCTGTCGTCCAACCGTTAGACGACAGGGTGCTAGTTTTGTGATTTTTTCAAATAAACCTATAAATTCTAAATAAAAAAATTTAAAAATAATATTTATAAAAAAAAAGTCTTGAAAACGGGCTAGCGCGGGACCCCTACTCCAACATAATCTTTTCTTGCTAATTACACCTGCGCACGTGCGTACATAGAGGGCAAAGAAGAAGGCCCTTACGAGCATGGGTGAGCTAATGCCGTAATTCTAAATTTGGTTTAGACCTAACCCCTATCGGGTTGGTCACGCACACGTAGTAACTCGTTTGCGATTTTGTCCGCGCTTCACGCAAAACGATCGATCAGGGCCTACTATCATTTGGATGCATAGCTCTGGTAGTATTTTTCTCCCTAAGTAAGGCAGGACTATATCCTACACACTTGCGCACATATATACTTGAGCCATACATAGGTCAGATCCGGAACCCGGCCTTGGGGTGTCACAATAATTCAAAGTGTTCAGCTAAATACTATATTTTTGCAAAAAATAATTAAGTGTATGTAGTGTATATTTTTACAAACTAGGGCGCTCTGTTCTATTTTGATTGAAGGACAACGTTCCTGTCGATTTTCCAAAAAAGTTTATTCTTGTGAGAGTTATTTTATGTACTTTCAGCCCACCTAGCCCAGCAAAATCACTTCTCCCTCCATGGCTGGCATCGCCACCGCCTGGACGGGCGGTTAGCGCGAGAGGAGGAAGACGACGCCATGTTGCAGCTGCTGACCGGCGACGTGGTAGACTACATCGCCTTCCGCGCTGTCTGCTCCGTCTGGGGCGCCTGCACGCTCGACGCACTCGACCCCACCCTGCGGAAATCGGACCTCCGGCCGCGCGGCTGGGTCACCCTCTGCGACGGCGACGCGGTCCGCCCGGACGACGCCTGCGAGATCACCTCCTTCCACACTCGCACGGCCAGACGCCTGCGTGTCCGCCTGCCGGAGCTCCGGTGCCACACTGCCACAGGATCAAATTTTATGGTGATGTTTGTATTTAACTGGAATAGAATCCTACCGAGCATAAAAATAGTGGCTACCTTATCAGCATTATGATCTTATTTTAACGTTGTACAGATATATATGATTATATGATTCAAGAGTTCACCTCATTGTCTTCTTAATGTTAATAACAATATTTATAGGTTGTGGAAACATATGCAGAAGAAGGAAGAAGAATCTGAAGAGATATGATTATTTGGAGTCTCGAGACATGCTGTACATGTTTAACTTATGAATATGTTCAAATCTATGGTGTTAGGAGAAGGAAAATCCAACCTCAATATGCCACAATCGTGTTGATCCAAAGGTGTATTTTTCTAATGAAGAACGTTTTTGTTATAGTTTGTCCTGAAGAATATTTATGTTGTTACCTGTAACGGATGTTGTCTTGGTCTTGGTTACTGACGGTGCTAAACGAAAACTGTGATTTGAAAATTTCTATCTATTGTTAACCTCTGAGAAATTTCTATTTCTGTTGTTAATCTTTGAGAAATTTCTATGTGTATTGTTAATCCTTGAGAAAATATGTCCTTGTTACCACTGTAGCAGAGGTCTAAATTTACTTCCCAAACTCTGATTCTGTGAACCAGACAAAACATGAACTCTAAAACCAGATCAATCACACCGTCAATCTCTTAGTCCCCATTGTGTAGCTGCTGGCCAGAGTGCAGGACGCCCTTCCTGTTCTACAAGTTCTTGTAGTAGAAACTGTCGAAAACCGTCGCAAGGGTCTTGGTCTCGCTGTGTATGCGGGTTATGAAGTTGATGCATATAGCCTGGCCAATAGTGTGAGCCCCTGGCTTTTTTGTTATTATTTTGCTTGATATCAGCAATGAACAGTTGGAGGCTTTGACAGTAAAACGGCGCGTCTGGCTAGACCATTCATTTTAACAATCAGCTGCAGCAGGGATTAACTTTTCTCTTTTTTTTTACTTTTTTCCCCATGAATTCTTGAACAAAAATGAGAATGATAAAGAAAAACAAGAAAAGAGGAGACACAATCTAGTACCTCATGGGCGATCAAGAGGGTGGAAAAAATCATGAGGGCGATCAAGATTCAAAAATGGGCGATCAAGAGGGCGGAAAAAATCATGAGAGCTTTCTTTTGGAAGGGAGAAGAGGACTGCTCGGGTGGCTATTATCTGATAAATTGGAGGTAGATATGCCGTCCTAAAGATAAGGGAGGGCTTGGTATTAAAGATATGAGTAGATTTGGAGCAGCGCTGCGCCTTAGATGGCTGTGGTTGGAATGGTGCTCTGAACCAAGACCATGGCTAAGGCAACTCACTCCCTGTGACAGTAATGATAAAGCACTCTTTGCAGCATCAACGCGGATCACGGTAGAAAAGGGAGACAAAGCTAAGTTCTGGACCTCCAGATGGCTAAATGGAGTCGCACCAATGGATGCAATGCCCGATCTATTCACACTCATCAAGAGGAAAAACAGAACAGTGGCCTTCGAACTTAGAGACAACAGATGGCTTAAACCCCTGAGACAGATCAGCACACAGGAGCAGGTACGGCAATTCGTCAAGCTCTAGAACCTCATTGCACAGACACCGCGAGACCCACATCAGGAAGACACCATTTCCTGGAGATGGACAGGCACAAATCAATACTCCGCTAGATCAGCATACAACATTCAATTCGAGGGATCCTTCCCCGAGATCCGAAGCGACGATATCTGGACGGCGCACACGGAACCCAAATGCAAAATTCATACCTGGCTTACTCTTCAAAACAAGATCATGACAGCAGATAAGCTATAAGCAAGAGGCTGGCCAAATGGAACCACTTGTACTCTCTGTGGAATCCACGCAGAAATGGCGTTACACATTTCCTTGAAATGTGCCTTTGCTCGACAGGTATGGCGAAGGCTTGCGGTGTTACATGGCTACGACCCCCTCAGGTTCTTAAACGGCACGCCTGAATCTCTTCAATCGTGGTGGCACTCCATTGGTGCACAGCTAGACCAAGAAGAGAAACAAAAGCAATTTGGAATACTCATATATGGGATTTGGAGCATGTGGAAAGAAAGAAATGGTAGAGTTTTTCAACAAAAGTTTGGGTCGCTGGATGAAGTCGTCTCCCTTGCGATGGATAGCATCAATTCCAGGCGCCGAGCTTTTCTAGCAAATACAATTGAGGTCGCGGGTCCTGCTCTGACTGAGTAGTTCAGCACCTTTTCTCCTTGGCCTCTGGCTGGTGTTTGTACATATTTTCGTTGCTGTGAACTCTTTTTCTTCTCTATAAAGAAAGGCAGAGCTCCTGCCATTTCCTTCAAAAAAATAATCTAGTACCTCAGAAAATGGTGGTACCTTCGAAAACCGCATCTAAAGATTAAAGTGAGAGGAGAAGTGGTTATGCCATACACTTTAGCAACTTGATTTGATCACTCTTCCAAGTTGGACGGCTTGAATCATGTTCGCACAGGCCGGTTCCCATCTTAGTCAGAGATCATGTCGATTGCTGAAAGGAATGGTCACAAAGTCAGATACTAACTGATATACGTAGGGAGTACATTTCAATCACTATTGACTTTTGGAGGAACGAAAATTGCAAGAACGCATATTGCAGCATAAAAAAAAACTAGTCATTTTTCCTAAGAACCTTCAGTTCAGAGCCTGTTTGATTTGATCAATTCATTTCTCCTGCACCATGTAGCCAGCCAAAAGAGCACAGCAGCCTGTTGGCGGATAAAATTAGCAGGGCAGCAGTTGGCAAGTCCAACCAAGCGCAACTTCAGATAAGAAATAATCATCTGTGCCTTCTTCCATTCTGCGCAATTTACAGCATCACGATCAGAGTCACCATTATTAAGTCAGAGTCTTCAAAAGAAACAAGAAATACTTCGTTTGATTTTATCACTCACCAGTCCTCCGCTCTGACTGACTACATTTTTCTTGTAGGTCGCAAAAGCACAAGTTCACCGGCAACATCAGGCAACAGTACATGCTCAAATAACTGAAATACAGGAAGAAATTTACAAGAAAATATCGAACATATACCCGTAGCTCAGGCTAGTTTCTTTTAGGTCAAACAGTCCAAGTACCAGTTTGATAACTCACTATCTGCTACACTGCAATTACAACTACATGCAGGTGAAAATGTGCATAGGAAAAAAGGGCATTGGCTAGTCTGATACTCCTTATCCAACATGCTGTAAGTTGTTACTTCTTAATTCCCAGTTTCGTTGTAAAAGTAACGCGTGTATATTATTTTTCCGGATTTGCTATTTCTCAGGCGACCTTTCTCAGTCGCCTGAGATTCCCGTCGGTGGCGACGAGGCGCGAGCCGGCGCAGGCGACGACGCGGAGCGACAGCGACGGCGAGGGCGAGCACGCACCGAGCTAGAGCCGACGACGACGCGGAGCGGCGGCGCCGGGTGGAGGCGAGGCAGAGGCGAGCAAGGCCGACGAGGTTAGGGTCGCCGAGCTAGAGCCCGGCGACGACGCGGAGCGGCGGCACCATGCGGAGGCGAGGAGGAGCCACCGGGGGCCGCCGGGTTAGGTTTAGGGTAGGGGGTGTCACCGGTGCCGAAGTTGAAGCTGCGCCGGCCACCGGGTTTAGAGGAGAGGCCTGATCCGGCGGCGGCCGCCGCCGAACAGAGCATCGGGGAGAGAGAGGGGCGAGTGTGAGAGGTGAAAGATGAGCGGGCCGTTGGATCTAGATCCAACGGTCCAAAACAATCGACTAAGATTTTAGACTGAGCTGTAGACAGACCCTTATTTTTCCTCTGTAGAGAAAAGGTCCCGCATACAGTAGTCATACAAGGTCACACATTTCAATCTAGATCAGTCTCCGAGGCCTCCTCAGGCAGTTCAAAGGCGTCGACCTCCTCAAAGTATGCTCTCTGCCTGAAGACAAATTTTCCATCCTCGGGTGTCGTTTCTGTTAAAAAAAATGCAAGCAATCATAAGGTGAAACCTCATGGTCACTGGTCCAACTATTTTCCATCATTTTGATTCTGCAGTTGTTTCTGTGAAAGCTGCTTATACAGACCCTAATACTGGGACTGCTGCTCTCATACTACCTATGGCCTTTGCGTTTAGTGAACAAGAATAACAGATCCAACATATGTACCTAATCTAGATGGTCCATAAACTGCCTCTCTCTTTTTTTTTGAACCGGGCTAGCCCATTTTCTATTCAAGAACGGAAAAAAAGTTCACAATAAACTACCCTTTTTAAGTGCATGCTATGCTTGTGACTACTGGTGGCAACACTACAGCCTGCAGCACGCAGCCGCAGTGTCAAAGACTCAAAATGATGGTATCTTGATGTTCAGTATGACATGAACGCTGTAGAATAGATACACATGAAAAGGAGCATGCAAGAGAGAAAAAAAAATTCATGATTAATTATTAATGCATGACAAAGCATGTGCAGAACCATGAGCCACAAATAGTAAGCATAACAGACAGTTGCATCATATCAACCGATCAAAGAGAGCACAATGGTCTTAAACTTAATGATACAGGACGCGGCATGTACTTAGGAAATACACTGATTGTGGCGCTGCTTACCTCTTTCGCTTGATGGCAAGAAACCGAGGATGAAGTGGTTCGAGTACCGTGAGCGTCTGAAGTTTTCCTAGTTGAACAACTGAAATAAAGGAAAGTGTAATTCAGTCAATAAAATGCACTCATACTGCAAAGGAATTTCCAAAAGTCGAGAAAAAATTGCTGATGTCTGGGAACATTTATTTATCATAGTGACAGAGTATATGATTTGTTAACTTTATTCTCTTGAAAATATGAAATGCATCTTTGATGGCGTACGATGAACAGCAGCACGCAAAACCTGCCGAACAACAAATGATGGTTACGATTGATAGGTTTGTGTGTTGTTATTCTACCCTTTCTGGTAACAATTTATTATCATAGATAGATTGTTTGAGACCTCCATTAATTCTAACTTCATTGTAGTAAAGGCACTCTGTGATGTTCCGGAGCTGATCATCCCCACAATAAACCGTACTTACCCTTGTTGTTGTTGTGAACCAAAATATAAGCGAAATTACAACATGCACAGATAAAACTCACTTGCTGCTGGTCCTTGCAGCTTTTCCAGAGGAGGGCAACTCGCAGTTCCACCAGGGCAGTGTGCCTTGTCGCCGGTGCGATTCCTCTTCCCAACCCTGTGTCTCGCGTAAACCGTGGAGATGTCCGATTCAACCAAGCTACACTCATCAGCTGCAAAGAGCAGGATTACAAATCAAAATCCACCACAGTACTCTGGAGATTGGAAGGAGGAGGAGGTACAAACAGATGTGGTGTGATGGTAGATCAAGCAGGAATTGGGTGGTGAAGTGAGCTCACCGGCGGCGGGATGAGCCCTGGACACGGGCGTGACCGATGCGAACGAGGAGGAGGATGTCGAGGCGGAAATTGGTGACGTCTCCTAGAGGCCGCCGCCGCTTGCTGGCTCTGGCCTTGGGGCTCTGCGGCTCCTCCTCCGTCGCCGGCGGTGTGGTGGCGGAGTCCATCGCATTCGCATTCGCGTGGGGAAGGAGATCGGGTTGGAATTCGGGGGCGGGGATTTGCGTGGAGAGCAGAGCGGGAAGACAAGATTGGAGAAGAAGCGGGGTGGATATGGAGGAGGGTCGAGAATATCATCTTGTTTCTCAGGCCAAGCCCACAGAAACTACCTAGAGATCTCTTGGTTCATGCGTAAACCCACCTCTAATCCTAATCCCCACACTGTCTCCTCCTACGCCACATCACATTCCCTCTGTTCGTCACGGTGTCCTCTTTCTTCTCCAACTCCGATGAGCTCACAGTCGCTAGACCGTTCGTTGTGCCAACTTTGAATAACTTTGAACAAAGAAAAGAAACGAGCCATTCGATAGAAGAGGCGGGAATAATAGTGGGAGCGTCGGAGAGCTCACAGCACGCGGACAGGTTATCTTGAACCATGCCGCTCAGAGTAGTCTTGGCACATTGTACCTGAAGCTGCAGTGGTGGAGCCATGAATTGACCATGCCCCGGGCAAAATTTCAAAGGCCTAAAACTAGCCTCAAGTAAGTCACTTTCATGAAAGTTGAGCTCCATATTTAACGGCACGATAAAACTGGAAGAAGAAAAAGAAAAAACAATGTCATCGAGCTTCAGCCAGCATCTGTAGCCTGGCTTGGTTTCGTGTAGTCGGAGGTTAAGCAGGAAGTGAAGAGGCGACGTGTGGGCCGGGCTGGAACGAGGGCTGACGATGGCAACCAACGCTAAGTAAGCAGATCGGTAGGCCAGTTTAATTGGAATCCAGACGTGCTTTGCTTATGCAAAGTTTCACTCCACTCGATCGCGAGCGTTCGACTGCAACCAGCTAATATGTAGCCCTGGGCTTCAAATTCTAACATAGGCAGCTAGGCCTGGCTAGCCCTACTGGACCATGTATAACATCTATATAAGAAGGTACTTTGGGCTTTTTCTTTCCGGCTCCGGTATGATCCACCCATATTAGACTGTATCATATGCATTAAATAGAATTTTAGATATAATTTTTATAGTGACTTGTTGTATTTAGATGAGTTTTTATTTCATATATCTTGTGACTAATACTAGCATTTTAATCTTACACGAGACCGATTTCAGTGTTAAATCGAGTTGGTTTTCAGGATTAAAGTCATATCTAATTTAGAACGTGGTATTATCGTCTCTCCTCTTTAATTAGGCTACCAGTTCTCTAGTCGGCACAGCAAGTGACACAAACACGTGAGACTTACACGCGTCCTAGGCTTCCGGCACGTTACATAGGACCCACGTGTCATTGTCTGATGCCCGCGAACGGATAACCTTGGCTACCCCAAATCGAGAAGAAAAAGAAACTGGTAGCTGGGCCACTTGCTTCTTTGACACTAACAGCTCAGCTACAAATACGCCACCAACCTCACTCCGCCGCTGATCCCATCGCATCACATCTCCATTCCCAACGAAAACCATCCGAGCTTCAGAGGGAAAGAAAGAAGCGATTGAGAAGATGAGCTCGTCGGCGCAGTCCTGGGTGGAGGAGCACAAGCTCGCCACCATCGGTCCGTCTCACTCCCCTAAATTTCCTCTCTTGATTTGTTCTTCTTCTCTTTTCTTTTGATCAGTGCTTTTAGTTGTGAACTGATTTTGGTGTGTCATGGATGCAGGGGGGCTGTGGGGCGACGGCGGTGGGCGCGTCGGTGGCGTGCAGCCGGCGGCGGAGGGCGACGACGGGGCTTACGGTGGCCGCGGCGCTCGGGGGAGCGGCGTTGGCGCAGCACTACTACAGCGCCAAGTGTGCCAGGGAGGAGGAGGACTTCTACTCGCAGCTGCCGGCGGCCACCGCCGACGACGGCCAGGAGAACGAGCGGTGGACCTACTAGATTCGATCCATCACGGGGATCCCAACAAGATGATGACGACCAATTAGACAATTGTTACAAAGTTAATTGTCCATGACGTGGCGGCTCACTTGTCCTAATCCATCCAGCGAGGACGCGGTGGTTTCATCTACTACTTTATAATATCCATCCAACAAGTGGCATTGTTGTCTCTTATCATCTCCTAGGTGAGGTGGTAGCAGATTAATTTCGCTTCTCTATGATTGAAGCAAGAAACAAAGCAATGCATTGTGGATAGAATTCTGTTTACCTGGATGATTGAATAAACAACAGCAAGTCGCCTGAGTTATCCAAGTTTTCAGTTCTTGCTATCTTCTCCTGGATAATGTTGTCAGAGAGCTGAGGCCTACGACTATGATTTTTCTCCTCTCCCTCTTCCCTTCTTTTGGCTTATCCATTCGGGGGATCCACCCTAAATTATTGATTTGGTTCACTCTACCTTCTAAATTATTTTTAGCCTCAGTTTACCCCTTTAAACTGTTTTTGAGTTAAGATATATATATATATATATATATGTGTGTGTGTGTGTGTGTTAAAAATATGACAATTGCAACCTGTACAAATAAAATAAATTTATATAGTAAAATATCTGCATAGGTCATATTTTTTTATCAAAGTTTTAATATATATACGACACCTCACAACTTGTGTATCTGAAGTTTTTTCAGAATTTTTTAGAACCTCTAGATGCAATTTTATCTTTTCAAAAGTCGAATAGGGTATAGTGCTCATAAGTAAATCAGTTTAGGGGGCTAAGTGAGTCTAAAAATAATCTAGAGAGTAAAGTGAACCAACAGTCAATATAGTTAGAAAAAAAAGACTCTTCCTATAAGGATCTAGAAGAAAGAAGCTATCCTGAAAGGAAGCAAAAAAACAGAGATGAAGGAGAAGCTGGCATCTGTCCTTCAGTTAAACACAAAATTGAAACATGATCCTAGTTGATAAGAGTTTGATGTGAAGTTATGTCTGCAGAAATGTAGCAGTACTATTTTAAAGTCATCGCCCCATTTGGCAAACCAGATTAGATTATCCCCTTGAAGGGAGATGCATCTGTGTTGGGTGAAAGGGAGGTATCCTGAAGTCCCCTTTTCAGTGCAACAGCAGACAGCACCAATCAGAGAGGATGCCCACTATCTGCTTGCCACGATTATCACCTCCTAATTAACTGGCTAACCAACCCAACATCATAATTAATCGACCCATCTCCAGCCAGTTTTGAACGCGTTACGTATCAAGATTAATACAGTAACGGAGGCAGAAACTAAAACCCGTGGGGGTTAATCCGTTATACTTCCAGGGATTAATATGTGAAATAATGAAAAACAAGGGTTCTTACACCGCTGTGGTATGTTACCCCTCACAAGTTCTTTTTTCGCTGGAAAAAGAGATTTTATTGATTAAATAAATAGGGGTGGCATAGTCCGCACCTACAGACGGTGCGGCACAAACATGAAACTAATCAAGCCAACAGTTAAAAGAATGAGATAATCTAGCAAGCTTTGCTAACTCATGGCTAACCCTATATTGATCACATGAGTGTTTTTAGGAAAATATCTGATATGCATTAAGTAAGGAAGACAATAGAAACAGATACAAGACAACCGTCCCTAGAAAACATATGAAAAAGACACTAAAAGAAAGAAATTACACTGAGCCCACTGGGGCTTTCTCCACCCGATCGGCGCCATGAGCCTCGTCGTCCTCCTCACATTGTCATGATGCTCGGTGAAGCAGGAAGAAAACTGTGAGCTTTGTAGCTGAGACGCATGCATGCATCGAAAACAATAGAGGACATGGCCGTATTTGGTTCCTGAAGTTGACATCCGCCGCAGAAGACAGAACCAAAGCTTAGCTGAAAGGATATCAGCGAGGGCATCGCCCCGACCGAAGCAGGCCTGAGAGACGGCGCCGCCACGCTGGCAAGCCAAATCGTGGGGCTCGACTTGCATCAACCCAAGGCAGGGCAGTGAAGAACAAACCACATCAGACTGGGAGACCCAAATTTTATGAGACAGCCACCTCCCCGGCCTACTTCCGAATTCCGATGATAGCAGCCCCACCGTCACATCGGAGAGAAGGCAGGTAGACCACACCCTTGGACCGGCTCACTAATCTGGATACTCAGATCTGAGGACGACAACCTCGCAAGCTTCTCGACGCCGCCGGCAAGAACGTACGTCGCCGAGATAGAGGAGAGAGAGCTGGAGTATCCTTATTCCTACCGGTGCCACCATCCCTGCCAAGGAGCCACCGCCGATGACACAAAACCTATAGATACTAAGACGTATGTATATACTAGACCGAGAATCAGGTTTTCCTCACATCACAACGTCGAAGCGGTCATCAGAGGTGAGGAGGAACAAAGGTTTCACCTGTGGAGGATGGAGGAGAGCCCCGGTTGCCTCTCTCAACTGTTTGAGAGGGGACGAGATGGTTAGAGAGTTCTGCGCAGGAGGCAGATACCAGGGATTGTTTTCCATAATTTAAGCTTAGTTTAAATATTTATTTATTGTGCAAAGACCAGGGTGTTTGGTCTAGTGGTATGATTCTCGCTTCGGGTGCGAGAGGTCGCGAGTTCGATTCTCGCAACACCCCGTTTTTGCAAAAGAATTATAAATCTAGAAATGCCTATGTTGATTAACGCTGAGTTGTTTTTTTGCCTCGAACATGGATTAGTTACAAATATTCATTAGCTACTCGAGACATGGTAGTGCATGCATGTTAAACAACATATATAGATTCTACTTGCTACAACTGATTGGTGCACACAATCATATTTGCTTCAAACATGGCAACTATCACTCGACCGTCACGGTTGGTACCTCTAGCATAAGCAGCATTTCTTTCGAACCAATTCGAGTAGTCAAAGTCTCGGAGCTTCTGGAAATGCTTCTCCACATCTTGTCTCGATTTTGTCCACTCTTCTCTTTGCATGATTGTAGTCGCGTCATCCCGTTTAGTCTGATAACCAATGGCCCAAATTACCTTTTGAAGCCTCCTACTACAAAGAGAAAAAAATGTGAAGCAAGAATATGCCTTGTCAGTTATTCTAAAAGACTCCCCTCCATCGCGTATGAGCAGCAGGTCATTTCTCCTATCCCTCTTCCTTCCTTCAGGGACATTCACCTGCCACAGATGACTAGATATCAGTAATCTCAGACAGTAAACCAAAGTAAGGTGTCGTGGCCCTTCTTCGCTGATGATCTAGAGGAGTGCTTGTTCAACTGATCAATCAAAGTGATTGACAATCTCGATGGTTAACCACCAATTTGATTGTCAAGAGACATGAATGCAATAAATTCAGAGAATACTAGGATTTACATTAGAAACCCCGAATATGAAACTAATAGGATTGTCATTGTATTTTGACAACTGCAGGAAAGCTAGAGGAAATTTTAACATTTGACAATGATGCATTTGATTACAACCTGCAGCAGTCATCACTAGTAAACTAACAGAGCAAATGTACATTTATGAGTGGAAATTTATCTTCCAGGGTCAGGGGGTTAGATGGAGCATTTAGATGAAATGAGAACTGGAGTACTTAATCCAAAATTAGTGACAACAGATCTCATATAACACAACTACCTAAATATATAGAAGTAACTATTTTTGAATATCCTGAAGGAATTTAGATTTCAATCATCTTACCACAACTTTTGCTCTTGTGATTGACCTTGTTTTTTAGTCAATGACATAAATCTCCTCAAAATCAAGGAAAAAGTCTGGGTCATTAAACCGCCTGTTTCTGTAGTGTTTGGTTAAGAAAACCTACAGCAGAAACAAATATGATACATATAGTAGTTTGAATAAAAAGATCACGAAGCCATAAGAATATGTGCTTAATGTATCATATCATGGAGAAGGAGAATCAATCTAGCATGATTTACTATAAAGAGTAAGCTTGCATGCCTGGTGAGAAGAACTGTAGACCTAATGTACATACAAAATAAGCTGAAAGCAGAAACACACGTTATGCAACAATAACAGTCAAGTGTCACATTGCTTGGGGTAGAAATGGGTTAAAACTGGCCTAATAGAAGCCCACTAATTAAGGTTAACTCATTAAGCTAAGCTAGTTAGTACGGAATCTATGTAACCTTACTTCTTCACTTATTCCTATTTTAGCACCTCCAAATATTTTGGACTGTGAGGACAACAAACAATGCACTGCACATCCCATAGTGAAAGCTATAAATTCAAGAAACTGTTGCTTTTCAGAAATTTCAGTATTTCACTGCTAACTTCACGTGAATTGCAGCTTACATATGCATATTAAGATATTAATTTTACCTCACGAGTCACAATTACCATACGCAGGGACATTTCCTCAGCAAGCAACTGTTACATACTCCTACCACGGATCGTGACAAAACCCTAGGGAAGAATTTCAGAATCTTATGGCTGCTCAATTTTCAAGCCACATTCACCCAGTCCATCTTGGTTTATTACAGCAAGAGGCACAATGGAGTGTCAGAAAAAACTAAAAGAGCAGGCAACAATCTCACACGCACCTTCATAATCTCCCTCTCCGTCTTGTACAGGGGATCACGCAAATGCTCAACCGGTGGCTCACTTACATGGTAGCGGCCAAAGTTTTTCTTAGTGCACCTCACATACTAAGTTCAATGAGAAAATCAATAATTACACCTCCAGGCCTTTTTTTTCACATTCACCTGAAATAAGTAATAGCAAAGACATGGGCACCTTCTGTGGCATTGGAGCGAGAACCCTCGGAATGGAGTAGATGTTAGTCTTGGGCAGCGTGACATACATCTGTTGCACAACATACCACATTGAGCAGAATGAGCACCACGCAATTCAGTTTAAACAACCCAAAAGATGAGAGTTGTCATTTGGGATAACATTGCCGTAGATTGACATGTTTGATGCAATGTCACAGTGACGAAACGCATAATCGCAGACAAGTATGATGAAATAGCACAGGAAATTGATCGAGAACGTAATACACACAGGAAATTGTTCGGGTGCCTCTCGGAAGTCGTAGACGTCTTGGTCGGGGTCGGGCACCTTGCGGATGAAGAAGTCGCAGTGGAGCAGCCGGATCTTGTGGAACTCGTCCTCGTCGACGGTGTAGTCGACGACCGTGTCGGAGGCGGACTCCCGCGTGGACACGGAGCTCTCGGCGGCGACCATGGCGATGTCCCCCTCCCCCTCCTCGCCTCCCCCGCCGCCTACCGCGGACAGCGGCCGCGGCGGCTTAACGCGGGAGAGGAGGCGGTCGTAGTCGATATCGTAGTCCTGCTAGTTGTCGAGGTCGTCGTCGTCCGCGACGCCGTCGTCCGCGTCGAGGTCGAAGTCGCCCGCGTCGCCGAAGTCGTCGTCCATGTCGCCGTCGCCGTACGCCGCGGAAACATCCCGCAGCCGCCGCCACAGCAGGGGTAATGGGGCGGCGAAGAGGGAGAGGGAGTGGAGAGGAGAGGGCGTGGAGGCGGAGGTGGGGTTTAGGGTTTTGGAGAGGGGAGTAGCGGGGAATGGATAGGGGAAAAGCGGTGGCGAGCGGAGTGGTCGCCATTGCCGCTGCCCGCCTCTCTCTCTCTCTCGGGTCCGGCCCTAACCCTCCACCTCAGTACCTCTCGGCCGCCAGATGTCGTTGCACGAATCTTACAGAGGTTCAAACCCAGATCTCCGAGAAGAGGGAAGATACTTCCCCTGCTGACTCATAAACACATTTGACCGTTCTAAGTTGAACTCTGACCGTAAATTTATTACATAATGTATTGTTTGTAGTTATGAAATTATAATAGTACAACAAAAATTGGACACTTATGGTATACTTATTTGATGCCCGTGTCTACATCATCAAAATTTTGGCTAGCTAAGGTTTCAGTTGTCCATAGTTTGACAAGATTGCCAGAGTCAATTACACCGAAAGTAGGCAAAGTAACATTTGCATCGTCCAACGGAGGCCAAAATTTGAGACATAGCTAAAGAATTGGTAGGAAGAATGGACACAAACCAAAAGTATCCCTGGCACAGGGCACCATATGTTTTAAGATTTATTTCAAGAATCTCATGTTTTAGAATAGGTTTATGAATCTCCTAGCTTTGTGAACTTACTGTAAAATTCAGTAATCTATACCAATATAAAAATTACGAGTTGAGATAGAACATTTTTAATCTATAATCCTCTATCCAACAGCCGTAGATAATTGTTAGATCATCCTCTCATTGCTACTATACTAATGTGTGCCATAATTACATAATTAATTCCCCAATGGCTAATATCCTCTCTCTGTCTTCCTCCTCTGCCCACTCGCAAGGTCGCATTCTCTGCTCCAAATCACATATCACACGCTCCTCCACACACCAGCGTCGTCGCCTTGTATCGCCTTCGCCCTTGAATCTATCCGCCGATCTGCTCTGCCTTCGCATCCTATACTGAAATAGCAGAGCATCGGTTTGTTCCTTGAAAAAAGACATAGTCACAACTCATCTTGGGATTGTTCTTTGCAGTTTGAGTTTTGACAAAAAGATGGTTGCAAAAGGTTGTCTTGCTGGAGAATGTAGTAATTTTTATTTTAGGTGACTTGATACATGCATGCTGAGGAATTAGCTAATTGATGTTTTGCTTAAATCATTTACTGATAGGCCAACAAGAGTCTGCAGAAAATGAGGCCATATATGTTGATATAAATGGACATGCAACAAGTGATAACGAAAATGTGAACGCCTGAGCTGAAGTTTCAATACCCCAGGATGCAAATGGTACAAGTCAAGATGTAGAAAACGTGAGGGGCCTAAGGGCAGTCTCTTTGCAGTTTTTATTACCAAGTATTTAACTGAAGTTAAAATTCTACCATATGATGTGATAAGATGTCTTCGGATTGTGCTGCTGGAGAATCTAGTAACTCTTATTTTGGGTGCATGCATGCTTAGGAATTAGCTAATTGATGCTTTGCTTAAATCTTTTATAGACACGACCTACTGACTTGGAACTGGAACGAGGGTCTGCAGGTTTTGAGACTGTCTCTGCTGATATGAATGAAAATGTCGGTGGTAATGATGATACAAATCTAACTGAAGAAAACGTAAGGGGCCTAAGGGCAATCTCTTGGCAGTTTTTAGATTAGATGTGAATTATTAGTAGAAAAGTATGTGTGCACATTGCAGTAGGATGGCTACTTTGTTGGTAACAATATCTATTTTCCAAGTGCCATCATATTGACTTCAATGCATCCCATAGCTGCTAACTAGTTCGACTTTTTAGGTGATTTCATGCTAGTAAATTCTGAAAGTCATGGATTTTCAACTGCTGATCAGCTCAGAGATGCTATCAATACCAATGTTGGATGGATGAGTAAAGTGCAAGTTTTGGGGCTGTTAAACAACGCGGACATATTCCAATTAGAAGATGCTACTCAACTATGTGATTCATCGGATAGTCTGCGTCGTTTTGGAGCTGTTATCACAATTTCTCAAAATCATCTTGTTGGATTGCTGATATCACATGAGCTTTATAGTTCAGCTGGGAGAATACTGAGGGAACATGTCCCGAAAATATTAAAGGTATCTAAATTCCAGAACAAGTTGTTGCTTATTGTCATTTCTCGCTTGCAAATCACTTCTGTTTTCCACTTACTAACTCTCACTTACTATATCAGATCTCTGGAAATTCAATAAGTAGATTTGTTCTTGGAGGTAATTTATGGACAACAAGAAGGTATACCATCGACAATACTTACCATGTCATAGTTTCTCAAAATCATCTTGTTGGATTGCCGATACCACATGAGCTTTACAGTTCAACTGGTAAAATAATGAAGAAACGTGTCCAAAAAATATTAAGGTATCTAACTTCTAGAACAAGTTGCTACTTATTGCCATTTCTCTCTTGCAGTTTACTTTTATCGCTGACTATCTCTCACTTATTATGTTGGGAATGGCTCGAGGTGACCCTTACTACCTGCACTATGAGGACCTATACACTCGCTACACCAACTAGTCTGTAGTTGATTAGCATTTTCTTCTTACTACTTAGTGATCTACTTTCAGGTGGCCAAACCACTCATGTTGAATCACAACTTTGATTTTGGGCGATCGAGCTGCTCATGTGGAATCATAACTCAACAAGCACTAAGTATTAGAGGTACGTGGTTTACTAGAGAGACACACTCTTACACAAGAGAACTATTATATTCACCACTAAAAACTTTGATACAACACTCTTTAGTGGGTAGCCTAGTTACCACTCTATCAAAGGCTATGCCACACTCACTAGCATTCTCTTTTACTCATGGCTAGTTTCATAAGAGGGGAGGGCACCCCTATTTGTACATATACAAGACCATTGGATCGGTGCCTAGTGGCAACCATCCAAATTAACCTTTCAACTACAAATATTTCTTCTCTAAAATTCTCTCATAAAATATCTAAGTCTAGATAATTCATACTTATCCATGGAGAAATTTCCCTAGCATCTTCCATGGTAAATATCTATATCTAGATATTTCTTGCAATTGCCATGAAACATGGTAGCAATATCTAGTGTCTTGCAAATTTCCCAATATCTATAGAAGCTTCTCATTTTGCTCTGAAGAATTATCTATAATCTATTCCATGGAAAATATCCAGTCTCTCAAATCTTCTAGAGTACTCTCAAGTATGCATTGCATATTTTCAACATATTATATCAAATCTCAGAAAATTCAATAAGTACATTTTTTCTTGGAGGTAATTTATGGACAAGAAGAAGGTATTCAATAAGTATATTATGTCAGTGTCACGCGGCGTGACACACATCTGTTGCACAACGTACCACATTGAGCAGAATGAGTGCCAGAGAATTCATTTTAAACAACTCAAAAGATGAGAGTTGTCATTTGCGATGACATTGCCATAGATTGACATGTTCGATGCAATGTTACTACTGACCAAACGCATTATCACAGACAAGTATGGTGAAATAGCAGAGGAAATTGATCGCGTACGTAGTACACATGGGAAATTCTTTGGATACCTCTTGGAAGTCGTAGATGTCGTGATCGGGGCGGGCACCTTGCGGATGAAGAAGTCACAGTGGAGCAGCCGGATCTTGTGGAACTCATCCTCGTTGACGGTGTTGTAGTGGACGAACGTGTCCCCCTCCCCCTCCTCGCCTCCCCTGCCACCTACCACGGGCAGCGGCCGTGACGGCTTAACGGGGGAGAGGAGGCGGTTCGTAGTCGACATCGTAGTCCTGCTCGTTATCGAGGTTGTCGTCGTCCCCGATGCCATCGTCCACGTCGAGGTTGAAGTCGCTCGCGTCGCCCAAGTTGTCGTCCATGTCGCCGTCACCATACGCCGCCGAGACATCCCGACAGTGGCACATGAGGGGTAATGGGGTGGTGAAGAGGGAGAGGGAGTGGAGAGGAGAGGGCGTGGAGGCGGAGGTAGGGTTTTGGGTTTTGGAGAGCGGAGGAGCGGGAAAGGATAAGGGAAAGCGGTGGCGAGCGGCGTGGTCACCATTGCCGCTGCCCGCCTCTCTCTCTCTCTCTCTCGGGTCCGGGCATAACCCTCCCCCACCTCAGTACCTCTCGGGTCCAGGCTTAACAATTATTGTTGCACGAATCTTAAAGAGGTTCTAACCGGGTAAACTTCTTAGTTTTTTTGAACCCAGATCTCCGAGAAGAAGGAAGATACTTCCCCTGCTGATTCATATACAACACAATTTGACAGTTCTAAGTCGAACTCTGACCATAAATTTATTACATAATATGTTGTTTGTAGTTATGCTGATGTCGGCGCCAGGGCAGCTACTATTTGCTCGTGCTCTGGAGGTGTGCGTGGAGTTTGTTGATCATTGGTTTGGCTAGAAAAGGAGTAGAAATTGTGGTGCTATCCCAGAATTTCAAAAACATGATTGATTTGTGGTTAACTGCGTCTACTAAGACTCCAAAGTCCCATATCGTATTCCTTTCCTTTCCTTTCGGGACAATTGATCATACGCCCCTTTTTCAGTGGCACTTGATTATATGTCTCTTTTTCTTTGTAATTGATTGTATGCTCTATTTTGTATTTTTTATTTGATCATATGTCCCATCTCCCATACTCTATTTATTTTAGACATGGAGAAACCGAAATGCTCCTGTGCCAAACCATTTCATTTGACTCTTGTTTTCTCTCTTGTGTCCAGCGGCACTCTCTTTCTCTTGCATCCAGTGGTAGGCTGGCCCGGCGCTCCTCTGCTTCGACCTCAAGCCGTCCCCGTGTTCACGCTTCTTATCGTTACCTGGAAGCTCGGTCCCTACCACTCCCTTCTCGCATCCCCATTCTTCATCTGCCTCGACCACAGTGCCCTTGGAGAAGGCGGTGAAGCAGAGCACGTAGCCATGAAACCACACCTCGAAGCCATGGATGGCGAGCCTGAGGTGGCGCTTCCTGATGACGTCGTCCTCGGGGAAGGGGGCGAGGTAGAGCACCCAACCTTGAAGTCACGCCTCGAAGCTGTCGCTGATGAGCCCATGGTAGTGCATCTGCGGGCCATGCCGGATTTGCCCCATCTCCCTTGTCATCACCAAACACGTGCCCATCGGATTCGCGGCAGACGAAGTTCCCTCCCTGTCCCTACAGCCACTGACGTCGTCGCATGGGATCCTATAGGCCTCGCGGATGCTGGCCTTGATGTCAGCGGCGGCGGGGGAGCTCTGTGTCGAGCTGCGTGTCCTCGAGCGTGTGCTCGAGGCACTGCTCAATGGGGTCCTGGTGTTGCCATTGTCAGCCAGTGGGGCATCTGGATGGTCTCGACACAGCCATCAAGGGATGGTCGCGGTGACCTCGATGCAACAGTGCACGGGGAGCGCAGTGATCACGACGCAGCAATGCATGGGGGGCTCCGCGGCGACACAGCCATGCAAGGAGGAACTCAACGGCGCTGCTGCAGGGTGGCTTGGTGGCGGTGTAGCCATGTAGGGAGGAGCTCGGCAGGGCGCTGCTGTAGGGGGGCTTGGGACGGCACGGTCAGGCGAAGGGATAGGATGCACGCTGATGCAATCACCGCCAGTGCACCAATGGTCTCCTCAGTTGCTGTCGCGTGCGCTAGGGAGGAGAGAGAGAAAACAGAGAAGAGAGGAGAGATAGGTTGTATCGAGTGAGAGAAGTGAAGGAATTTGTAAATATGCTACATGGGCATTTTAGTCATTACATGTCCAAGTCAGTATAAAAATATTTAAAATAAACGAAATTGGGCATATGTTCAAAGAACCAATGTAAAATGGGGCATATGATCAACTGTAAAACAAAATAGGGTATAGATCAAGTGCCACCAAAAAATAAGGCATATTATCTGTTCTCTCTTCTTTTTCAAGTAGTACTGAGACTTTTGATGGTTTAAGTTGACGTTTAGGCTAATGGCCATTTAGCTCGTGATCCGAAATTTTTGATCAAATTTTTGTATTTACATTTTTATTTAAAAGCATCAAAATTGAATTTTCGGTTCAGAGTCTCTGAGTTAAAAGTTCATAATTTTCAGATTAAAAGCTTAGAGTTGAAAGCTAATAGTATCGTACAACTTGTAGTATAGAGCGAACTTTTGGCACCAGGAGCCATATGACTTGGACATCTAACCCGTCCTACGTCCAATGGGGATCTACGTGAAAGTTGAGCTCCATATTTAACAGCACGATAAAACTAGAAGAAAATTATATAAAAAAAACAATGCCATTGAGCTTCAGCCATCGTCTGTAGCCTGGCTTGGTTTCGTGTAGTCGGAGATTAAGCAGGAGGTGAAGAGGCGACGTTTGGGTGGGCTGGAACTAGGGCTGATGATGACAACCAACCCGCTAAGTAAGGAGATCGGTAGGCTAGTTATCGAAATCTATACGTGTTCTGCTTATGGAAGAGTGTTCGGCTGCAACCAGCTAATATCTAATCCTAGGCTTCAAATTCTAACATAGGCCTCGGGAAGAGGTCTGGGCAGCTAGGCCTGGCTAGCCTTGCTGGACCATGTATAACTACATGTTTCGCTATCATATACTTTGGGCTTTTTTTTCCAGGCCCCAGGATAGAGCCCAGACAGCCTGTGCCCTGGATCTGCTCATGTTAAACTGTATCACGTGTATTAAATAAATTTTTAGATATAATTTTTATAGTGATTTCTATCTTAGTGTTGTATTTAAATGAGTTTTTATTTAATAATATTTTGTGACTAATACTAGCATTTTACCTTGTGGCCTATCATATATGTTAGAAAGACAGATACACATACACAGGATTGATTTTAGCATTACCAAGAATTGGTTTTCACGATTAAAGCCATATCTTATTTAGAATATGGTATTGCTATCTCTTGTCCCTTGTCTAGTTGGCACAGCAAGTGACAAACTTGCGTGAGACTCAAACGGGTCCAAGGTCGGAGGCGAGGAGGTCGAAAGGTTTCACCTGTGAAGGATGCGGTTGCCTCTATCAACTGTTCGAGAGGGGACGAGATGGTTAGAGTTCTGCGCATGAGGCAGATACCAGGCATGATTTATAGTTTAAATATTAGTTATGTCTCAAAGTTGGCAAATAATCAGTGGTATGATTCTCGCTTCGGGTGTGAGAGGTCGCGAGTTCGGTTCTCATAACAACCCGCTTTTGCAAAACAATTATAAATCTAGGAATGCCTATGTGATTATCGCTGAGTTGTTTTTGCCTCGAACATGGATTAATTACAATATTCATTAGCTACTCGAGACATGGTAGTGCATGCATGTTTTTGTGCAGACATACTCTGCCCGAACAACATATACAGATTCTACTTGCTACAACTGATTTGGGTGCACACAATCATATCTGCTTCAAACATGGCGACTATCACTCGACCGGCACGGTTAGTCAAAGTCTCGAAATTTTCGGTTAACCGAATTATCGTTTCCAGAAATAATAGGTTAATTCCGTTCTAAATCTGAAAAACCAAAAAAAAATTAAACCGAAAAAACCGAACCGAAAAAGCGAAAAGGGAAGCAACCCCAATTGCAATCCTAAGTTAAACCCAAAAACGATCAATCACCACCTCTTCTCTGCTTCTTGCTCTTCTTCCTCACTGTTCTTGCTTGCTTGCTCGGAGATCTGAGGAGGAGCGAGTGATGATGGAGAGCCAGCCCCTGCAGGACCCGACGGCCGAGGCCGACGGAGGACCAGCAGACCCCGCCGGAGCTCCCCCCGCCGTGGTAGCCACCACCTCTTGCTCTGCTTCTTGCTCTTCTTCCTCGCTGTTCTTGCTTGCTTGCTCGGCCGTGGACGAACAAATTGAGCTTCCTCACCAACCGTGTCTGGATCCTGGTGACTGGATCTTGCCTTGCTAGTTGCTTCACCCTGTCCTACTACCAAGTTCTTGCACCGGACAGTTTCTTGGTGCTGCTGCGAATTGAGAGATCTGATGGGATTCGTGGGATCTCTAGCTTTGACCAATGGGGAATCACAGTTTCTAGAATGATGGCCCTGTAGAGTTACAGTTGAGTAGAGTTGCATTATATGGATGTTCAGCTAAGTGTAATAGCTTATTGTCTGGTTAACTCATAATTATGTCAATGTTTATTTGAGAATACAGAGTCTGCTTGCTTGCTAGTCCTTTCGATAAGTACCACCCGATGTCATCACCAATGCATAGCTGTATGTTATTAAGCTGGGTCTTGGAAGTCTGTGATGTTTTTAGGGGGATTACGCTGGGGTAGAATAAATGAACTGCAGTTACAAGATATTAATAAAATTTAGAAGAGTGAAATATGGAGAGTTTGCTCAGGTATGAAGAAATATGAAGAGGGAATCTTTTGAGAAGGCTCTCTGTATAGAAATATGGAAACTGGAATGAGGAGGTTGCTGTAGATGCTTTAAGAGGGACATGAGAAATCAATAGTTTCTGGTGTCATTACATTGATGCTTTGTTTAAATCTTCTACAGATATGCCCAGGTGAATTCACGTACCAAGAAGACGTTGGCAATGATACTGCAGTTGGTGACCCAACTCTGTGTGATCACTGGTTCGATATAGATGCTTACGACGCTCAGTTTGATGAATTGCCCAATCAAGAAGCTCAGATGATGAATTGTTCAATCAAGGTGATAATACTATATCGAATACACCTGCTGACACAATGCTGCATGAGGTAACTCCATATTTTGCTGCTATGTTCTGTCGCTGACATGGGGTTGGGGTCCCAAACCTCACATGGCAGTGAGTGAGCCAGTGCTTTTCTTTTTGTGGTTATGACTAACCATACTTTCTGCCTATCTTTAGGTTGTGCCGCAGAGGGCTGATAATACAAATCAATATGCAAATCAAGTAAAGCTTCTGGTCTCTGCAGCTTACCAAGGTAGTACACATCTGATATATATGTGTAACAATATCTATTTTCCAAGCATATTGACGCTAGTGCATCCCATAGCTGCTAACTAGTTCGATTTTTTAGGTGACTCCATGCTAGTAAATTCTGAAAGTCATGGATTTTCAACTGCTGATCAGCTCAGAGATGATATCAATGCCCAATGCTGGATGGATGAGTAAAATGCAAGTTTTGGGCTGTTAAACAACGCGGACATATTCCAATTAGATGATGGTACTGAACTATGTGATTCATCGGATAGTCTGCGCCGTTTTGGAGCTGTTGTCACAGTTTCTCAAAGTCATCTCGTTAGATTGCCGATATCACATGAGCTTTACAGTTCAACTGGGAGAATACTGAAGGAACATGTCCCAGAAATATTAAAGGTATCTAACTTCTAGAACAAGTTGTGCTTATTGTCATTTCTCGCTTGCAAATCACTTCTATTTTCCACTGCCTAACTCTCACTTATTATATCAGATCTCTAGAAATTCAATAAGTAGATTTGTTCTTAGAGGTAATTTATGGACAAGAAGAAGGTATACCATCGACAATACTTACCATGTCTTGGAGTGGCTCCCAAAACTGAGGGATAATCAGGTATAATTCTAGACTTATTATGAATTTTACTTGCCTTTGTTTTAAAATAAGAAGTTTGTAGGCACCCCTCATGCTTTGGTTTAGATGTTTTTGTTTGGTTGCTTGGGTTAGGTTCTCTATGGACACCCCTCATGCATTTATGTAGTCCTCCACCTCCTTCACTTACAAAATCCTTGTTAGACTAGGATTCATCCATTGAGTCATTTTTAGAGGAAAGTGCGCAACATGCCCCAGCTTCCGACAGACAGCGATAAAGAACGTTCAGCACTGGACAAGCCAGCATACATGTCTTTCTCTGATTAGAGGCAATGAGATGCCAGATGCCAAAGATATGCAACTGGGAATCTAGCACTCTAGAACAGGAAATTAAGCTAAGCACGTAAGAAATAGTAGGGAATGCTCCTAAGCTTGATTCCGGCCAAAACAGAGAGCATCAGCCCACGCCTTGTCTAGGGTCCGCCTCTTTCTCCCGCAACGAGTGCAACCGCAAACTGATCGTTTTCTTGACGTCTTCCGCTGCTTGCTGACATTTTGGTGTCACCAGCATCGTCCACAGCTGCAACAACTACAAGGATCTGTAAATGATCTTCATCAAATCTTTTCATGTCAACCACAAAGACCAGTCAAGCACCCAAAAGCAAGTCAGGTTAGCTCTAGATCCCTCCCAATTTTGAGCATGTCACAGTATATAACCTGGGGTTAGAGACCAATCAAAGCAATCCCATAGAAAGGACCAAATAAAACAAGCTATAGAACAACCAAAAATCAGTGAGCAATGTCCTCCCTATTGCCACAAAGCCTACCATCTGCTGAACCTGGCCAACCCCTCTTTACCAGTTTAGTCAACCTGTGACTTTTTTCTTCCTAGAGTCCCATGGTACAGCCAAATATTCTGTGTAAATGTACACCACCTTCTGGTTCTCTGCCAAACAACATCTTGTATTACCATGTGATATGATCCTTCAACTCTCCTTTGTCCTTTATAGTTCTATCACCATCCTCTAGAGATAGAATTGTATTTTTCCTCCTTCTGTCATTGGCCAGACTGCTGAAGTAAGCAGTATTTGAGTCTCCTTTGAGAATCCATTGTACTTTTCCTCTCTTCTGCCAAGTCAGCTCTTCTGTCACATGAATCTGAACCAAGTCTTCCTCTAGTTTGCATCGTCTGGTCCTTTCATCTGGACTCAGAGAACCAAATTCATCTTTGTCCTGTAGAGCCTTTATTTGTTCCTGGAGTACATTATTCTGCCTTCTCACTATACCTTTAAAATTCCGCTCCTAGCCCTTCTTCATAAAACACCTAAGTGTATATTGCTGTTTCTTCCAGCAATCTTGAACACTTTACCACCTCTTGCTAGCCATCTAGCCAGAGTTTGATCCACAAATGTAGGATCCTGATACCGAGACGGTTACATCCCTGAATTTATGAGCTCTGACACCACATTGTTGTCCCAACTTCACAACCAGAGGGTTATGATCTGATACTGCTCTTGGAAAAGTCTTCACCAGAGCTGGGGAACATCTGTACCCAATCACTAGATACCAAAACCCTGTCTAGAACTTCGTTGTTGGGGTGGTCCAAGTAAACTTGCCTCCCACCCTATGCTACTCTCTAAGTTCCACATCAACAATAAATTCATTAAAACCTGACATTAGAACTTTTCATGAGCAAATGCAATCATATTACACACACACACACACATCATCATCATCATCAAGGGGAATTACACCTCTGGATGTTGAGTGTCAGCTCTGCCAGGAAATCCCCTTATGCTGAACTAGTCCATACACATTGATCACTTCCAAAGGTACCCCATCATTCCTATCCTCACTGTCATAGCCAGAAAAAAACTCTCCCTGATCCACAGCCAAGCACTTAAAACACCTGATCTCTAATGCCTGTGAGCATACCTCCAGAGTGCCCCTAGGAGGGACAAAATTTCATATACAGTTCTCTCTGCCCCCAGGTTCTGTAACTCCCATAGAGTTGAAGTTTCTTTAATAGTTTCCTGTAAATAGGTAATGCCAATCCTATGTTCCTGCAATGTCTGTAGAAGTTGGTTCCAGGGCTTCACAGTCCTGATATTATTCGTTTGGGGGAGGTTCTCTACTTTGGTTCTCCTTGCCAACATTGCCTGAGCCACCCCCTACCTGCAACTTTAGATATGGTGGAGGGGACCATGCCTCTTCTGGCAGAACATATATAGGAGCTCTAGATTGTAAGGGTTCCATGAAGATTGGAGATCCAGCAATATCACAAAAATCCTCCTGCATAGCTGCTGTCTTCTCCTTCTCTGCAGCTATTCGAACTCTGCTTGCCGCAAGGATGGCCTCTGCATCTTCTTTAGCTCGAAAGGTATTCAGTTGCTGGTCAATACTTTCTGGAGTATTTCCCAGCTTCACATGACAACCCACAGCAAGAGGCGCAAGAGAAGGGTCAACAGTACGCAGTATAGTAAAAGAGTTAGTACCTCTGGTTTCATTCTTTAAAGCTTTGGCAGATTGATACTACATCATCTAGAATCCTGGAACGTCCCTCTTCGTACCACTGGAAAATTGAACTGAACCTCACGTTGCACTGCTGCTCAGATGATGATACCAGATTTCAATTCCGAGCTTCAGCATCCCCCACAGATCCATCCACTGTATCCCCCATCTCAAGTTCCATCAACTGATTGGGAACAGGGGATGAACCACCATCGCCTTGTCCTTTTCAGTTTCTTCCTCAGGGCCAGACTAAATATCTAACGAGTCAGGAATAAAAACTTTCTCCTGGTCCTCATCTAGTTGCATTTCTTGCTGGGAATCAAGGCAGGTTGATGCTGGTCTTTAGAAAACTCAGAAGTACCTGCAGCATCTAGAACTTGTGAGGTCCAGCTCCAATCTAAAGAAGCTTCAGCAGTGATATCCACAGCCAAGGTAGCAACAGCATCCAGAACTTGTGTAGTCTGACTGATAAAAAGGATCTTCATTGCTGATATCAGTAGCCAGCTCCCTAGTTTTGTATTGAGAAGAACCACCAGCATCTGCACTACTGGTACCAAAACCACCAATCCCTTATTAGACATTCCTGGCTGGATCAGGATAGTCATTCCCATCACCTGACTTATCTGTAGGAGGCTGCCCTTTATCATCTACGTGTCTGATCCCTTTCCCAGAGGTCAGCCCGGGCAAAAAAACGGTAAAACCGAAACCGAAAAAACCGAATATAGGCTTAGCAGTTTTGGAAAACTGAAATAATTTCGGTTTTAGTCAGTTTTACAGCAAGGGTTAACCGATTAAACTGATATAAACCGAAATCTCCTCAGCCTATTAGGGCATCTCCAATAGTAGAGAACGCAGCCTTCTCTTACGTCTTCCATGTCATCTAGCGATAACAACAAAAACATATTATACAATAGGTTATTCTTTGATGCCATCTCTAGCAATTAATGCATGCAAGAATATAAGATTAAAATTAAACTAGAAAACATGGGTCTAAAGGAAGACAAATTATACAATGGAGAAAATAGTGATCTCTTAGATATGAAGGGATCATTCCTTCACTAAAGGAAGACAACCTGGGCAACTTTCTCTTTCTTTTCTCTCTCTCCTTCAACTCAACAAAAATCTTATGTGGCATCTCTAGAAAGGCTGATATCACCCCTATTGGAGATGCTCGTAGCCCATTACGGTTCAGCACTTCAGCCCTATTCCGGTGTTCCCAGCCAAATCCCAATCAGAAAATCCAACCACATGCACGTCACGCCGTCACGGCACACCCGCAGCCCCGCACCCAGCCATCCGCCCACCCGCATGCCCGCACCGAGCCCTAACCGCAGCCCCCACCTAGCACCGGGCACCGGCCATCCCTCCATCGCGGTGGACCGACGAGGCGGCAAGCCGGTGACGCTCCATCCCCATTCCCCGACCGGCAGTACGGCGAGGCAGTAGCGGCAGCAGTAGGCGGTAGCGGCGGCAGTAGGGCACGGCGAGCCGGCGGCGGTAGCAGCAGGCGTCACCGCAGCAGGCCGACAGCGGCAGCAATAGCAGTAGCGACGGCGACCACGGAACAATCATGCAATGTAAGGTTTTTTCCTCCTCAAGTCAACTGCTAACCAAATGAACCATGGAACACTGCGAGCTGATCGAACCTCTTTGTGCAAACTGATAAGAAATTGATATATTAACGGCATCTGCAGTATACAATGGGGAACCCTTAGTTTCATGCAAGCTCTGCGACCTTGTCTTTTGGAATTCTACATAAATCTTGATAAATGTGAAGAGGAGTGATCTAGAACATGATCTAATTCTGTGCCAACACTTGATACTGAGAAGACGAGATGATTTTTTAGAAGCTGTTAAAATAGAAACCATGGTCTGCAAATCATTCTTGCAGTGTGCTGAGCTTCTGCCTTGTTTCAGTTGCTCGATGCTGAAGGTGGAATGCTTCCAGCAAGTACTCTGTTTGCCTTTGTGTTCAGAACTCTGAGCTGAGTGTTGAATCACATGGATCCCTTGTTTGCTGCCCAAATTCATATAGATAGTGTTTTTCCTGCTGCTTTGGTATAAGGATGCGAGCAGTACCAATAGTAGTAATTCTAAGCGGAAACAGCAATAGATTTAAGGATGCGAGCAGTACAAATAGTAACATTCCTAAGTGGAAACAACAATAGTCAATAGATTTAAGAAATCTGAGCATACCTGCATTAGGGATCACCAAATCAGAGCCAGGTAAAGATGGCACTTCAGTGAAGCATGATTTTGACTAATAGAGGAAACAGGAAACTGTTGCTCCTATTGCTATGAACCAATTTAGTACCATTGTTCAGCGTAGGATCTTTATATACATTAATACATGTACAGAACAGTCCATATCTAATATCTTTACATATATGATTAGTAATTTAGTATAGTAGTGTCATATACATGTGTGATCAATTGATCAATAACTCAATATATATATGTATGTGTGTGTAATGATCTTAGTGGATATTTACATGTATGATCTTTATATCCCTAGATCGATGATCTTGCTCGAATTTTCTTTTTTGTAGATGTCAGAATTCAACGATAACCGAAGTGGTAGTGCAAGTGCAACTCAAGATATTGAGTTGGTCAATGCAGAAAAAGGAGGAGGAGAAAGGGAAGTCAGGGAAGGAGAAGGGGGATAATAAAAGAAAAGAGATGGCATCAAGATCTAAAGTGTGGGATCATTTTGAGAAGGTCAAGGTTGGTGGTATTCTAAAGAAGGGCCAGTGCAAGTATTGCAGCCGTGAGATCAAGGCCAAATCAGTAAATGGTACATCTGCCTTACACAACCACTTCAATATATGCAAGTGTAATCCTCACAAGAATAAGGATTCAAAGCAAGGTACTTTACAAGTAAATCAGGGGGATAGTATTACCACTTGGAAGCTTGATCCTGAAGCACTTAGGAATGTTTTTGCTGAAATGATCATAGAAGATGAGCTTCCTTTTGCTTTTTCTGAAAAGAGTGGTTTTAGAAAATTCATGTCTAAAGCTTGCCCATGGTTCTCTGTGCCATCTAGAGGAACAACCGCTAGGGACATTGTTCGTACTTACTTTCAAGAGAGAGCAAAGCTTAAAAATTTTCTTAAAGATTCGTGTGAAAGAGTTTGCCTCACAACTAATTGTTGGACTTCTCAACAACACGATAGTTACATGGCTGTCACAGCACATTTTATTGATAATGATTGGAAGCTACACAAGAAGGTCATTAGTTTTTTATTGATAAAGGGCCACAAGGAGGATGATATTGGTAAAACCTTACAAAGATGCTTGATGGAATGGGGTTTAGACAAAGTTATGACAATAACCGTTGATAATGCTAGCTCTAATGATGGTGGTATAAATTACTTGAGAAGGCATATGAATAATTTAAAGACTTGCATTGCTCAAGGAAAGTTTCTTCACATGAGATGTGCTGTCCACATTATTAACTTGATTGTCTCTGATGGCCTAAAGGAAGTAGATATTTCTGTGAAGCGTGTTCGTGGTGCTGTTAGATATATCAAGAGTGATACTTCTAGGCTTGTAAAATTTAAGAATATGGCCGAGTTAGAGAAGGTGGATAGCAATGCATATTTGAGCCTAGATATATGCACTAGATGGAACTTAACATATTTTATGTTGAGAGCCGCAATCAAATATGAGAAGGTCTTTGCAAGGTATGAGAAAGAAGATCCGTACTATACACTTGATTTATGTGGTGAGAAAGGGCATGGAGCCCCTAAGGACATAGATTGGGAGAATGCAAAGAAAATGGCTGATTTGCTTGGTCATTTTTATGATCTCACTCTTAGTGTTTCCTCCACATTGCATGTGACAGCTAACAATTTCTTTCATGAGATTGGAGAAGTCTATATCTTGCTACAAGAGTGGTGCGATAGTGATGATCCTCCCTGCACGGCAATGGGCAAGAGAATGAAAGACAAGTATGACAAGTATTGGGGGAATTGGCATGAGAAGGAGAACGAGAACGAGAACGAGAATGAGAAGGGGAAAGGGAAGGAGAAGGAGAAGGAGAATGAGAATGAGAATGAGAATGAGAAGAGGAAAGGGAAGGAGAAGGAGAATGAGAACTTAAACTTGCTCATGTTTATTGCTATAGTTCTTGATCCAAGATACAAGCTCTCTGATTACACAAAGTTAGCCATTGGGGAAATGTTTGGTGAAAAAAAAGGGCAAAAAGTTTGGGATGCTGTGAATACTTGTTTTCATGAGTTGTTTGAAGAATATAGAGTCATCTATGCTCCAAGTGAATTAGCTGTGCAAACCAATGGTTCTCAACAAGCTGAAGAAAGGGGAGGACGTCTAATGAAGTCCCGCATTGCTAAGAAGATGAGGATGACCAGTGGAACAATTAGCTCCAATAAAACTGAACTTGAGAAATACCTTAGTGAAGATAACGAAGAGGACAATAAGAATTTTGATATTCTAGCATGGTGGAAGGTGAATCTTCTAAATTCCCAATGCTAGCAAGAATGGCTCGTGATGTGTTAGCAATTCCTATATCGACGGTGGCATCGGAGTTGGCGTTCAGCACGGGTGGACGTGTCCTAGATGATTTTAGGAGCTCGCTTACGCCATTCATGGTCCAAGCTCTTGTTTGTACACAAGATTGGTTGCGGCAAGGTACTCCTATCAATATTGAAGAGGACATGGAGGAGCTAGCTAAGATGGAAGAAGGTAGCTAATAAATAAATAATATGTGTTAGTAATTTTCTTTGGTGACATGTTTTGTCCCCTAATTATGTGTTCTTTGATTCCATTTCAGAATTAACTCAAGAGTTTGGAGGTGCCAATTCTTCCAAGTCAAAGTCTAATTCCCAAGCTAGCATGTCAAGGTCCATCGCCAACCCCGGTCCCTCTACTTCCTAAATCCTTATTAATTTGTTAGAGTATGAGAGCATGTGGACTAATATCTTTTGTTAATTTGTTATGTGTGCTAGCTAAGGGTGAAAATGGTTCGGATAGTTCCCGACCGACCGACCGATCGGACTATCTCGGACGGTATTCGGATAGAAATTCGGATAATTTTCGGATACGGATACGGATTCGGATAGTGATTTTCGGATACAGATACGGATATGGTTTCAGTAATATCCGTCCGTATCCGAAATTATCCGAAATGTGATCGGATAGTATCTCGGATGGTTCCCGGATAGTATCTCGGATGGTTCCCGGATAGTATCTCGGATAGTTTCAGGATAGTATTTTGGATGATTTTCGGATAGTATCTCGGATAGTTTCAGGATAGTATTTCGGATAGTTTCAAGATAGTATCTAGATAACTCTCAGTCATTCATTTTTTCAGCCCAATATATCACGGGCTGGCTTCACCTAGCAAAGCAAACCAAGATACCTATGAATTGATGTTAATTTGTTATGTTTAGGTGAACTATTAATGCACTTTAATTATCAATGTAATGAGTTATGACCTACTGTATCTGTGTGGATGAGTCTGTTTACTCTGTCTACATAGTTGTGCGTTCTCTTATCTCATATTATTTCCGACTTTGCATAATTATGAAATTCATGGATATATGGTTGGTCGCCGGTAAGTTGGTCTATGTTACGTGTGTGTTATATATGATTTCTATTATTGTCGCGACATCCCAGAAAATATCCGCTACCGAAGTGTATTCGCTCCGTATTCGTGACCGATAGATTTCGATTCCGTATTCGTAGCCGGACACTATCCGCTCCGACTCCGTATCCGAAAAAAAATATGGTTTAGGATATGGTTTGAGCACTATCCGTTCGTATCCGCTCCGATTTCACCCCTACTGCTAGCAGCTACAGTGGAACTTGTTGCTAAAGGTGCTAAGGAATATGTTTGGAGTGGACCTTGTTGCTAAAGGTGCTAAGGAATATATTTGAAGTGTCATCTTCATATGTTCTCTTCCCACTTGTTTGGCTTTCCAAATCAGTAGCGACTTAATTGCATATTTCAATTGATACATATATCATATATACTCTTGTAGTCCCAGTAATCTTGATCCAGTATCTCATATGCCAAGTATTATTCATTCCTCGCTCTTCACTTCTCTTATTCCAATGATATATCATATATGATCATGTGATACTTTTTTTTCTACACACTGACCTGATTTTTTTTCTTTTCCAATGATTTTGTCTTCTGCAGCTAGTCCCAACTCCTGGATAATCTTCCACTGCCTAATGTAAGTTAACTAATCATACAGCCATCGACAATCCTATTCCCCTGAGCAGTATATCTGTATATGGATAGTTACTTGTTATCTTCAGATTAATGAAACTTCTCTGAATCACTAGGGTTAGCTATTAGCATTATTGAATCCTGCTAGTTCTAAGTTCATTGAACCCTGAACCTTAATCATCTTCAGATTAATGAAGCTGAATTATCTCATGCATCCCTGTGCAGATCAAATGGATTTGCCCTACTGCACCAACACGGTCTGAATCTGAACTACATATGGCTTGGCTGCAGAGTCTGCAGCTTTTCTTTTCGCAAGTTTTATAGGTTGTTTATGTGCTACAAGTGCAACTTGGCAATATTGCAAATATATGTGCTAATGTGCTACTGAAATTATTTGCGCACTTGTTGTATGTCAGCCTGAGTTATATGTGGACAGTGGACTGATCTGTGATGGACTGATCGGTTTTATTAGTTGGCATCATCTGACCCTAAAATATTTGTGCATTTCTGATTTTTTTTGCTGAGTTCATGTGCATTTCTGAAATGTCTGAATGTTCTGAAAATTTCGGTTTAAACCAAAAACCGAAACCGAAATTTTAAACAGTATTTCGGTTCTTATTTTTTAAAAACCGAATTTGTCAAAAACCGAAAAAGTGAAACTGAAATTTCGGTTTAAACCGAATGCCCAGGCTGACCCAGAGTTTACACTTCCCAGATTTTCCTAATAGGATTAGGATTAGGATTAGTCACTTTCCTTAACATGTAGTATCATCAGATTCTTTGACTATACGATTTTTCCCTCACATGTAATATTGTTTGTCTGTGCAGGTGCAGGTGCCACCAAGAAGGGCTAGAACCAGGAATAGTTCAATTGAAGAATTGATCGCATCGAACGCCAGCTTGGTCGAGTCAAACAATAGACTCTATGTTCAATTTCAGAGCTTGTGGACCTGTAATCATATACTATAATCCCCGTAGCAGTTGACGGGCCATAAATGAAGATAGTTGCACGAACAATACATGGATTTCACAAAAACATGCTTAGGTTGCATGCTAACACTCCTGATACATTAGGGAAAATGCTAATGTGGGCTTGTGGACCTGTAATCATATACTATAATCCCCGTGCCATGTATGGACCGTATTTTTGGGTACAGGAACCTGCACCATTGGTTGTCAGGGTACTGCATTGATGGGGTTGCAGTGAAAGTGAGACGTGGACATGAAACGTTAATTCCTTGCTCCGGTTCCTTCTTCCATTTTCTTGCTTTTTTATTTGAAATATTGCTTCTCTTATAAGCATGAGATTATCACAGCGATGTGAGTGCGCATCAGGCGAGCTCCACCCTCACGTGCTCTGATTCAATACTCTGGCAAAATGCTACCACGCTAAAAACAGCCCACTTCGAACTAAGCACCAGTTCTCCAAATAATCAGTTTGAAATTGAAGGAATCCATTACCAGCACAAATCCAAGTGCCTGCTCTTCTTTCTTTCAACGGTGACAATCCAATGCTTCTTTCATTTCATAAAACGATTGTTGCAAGGTACCATTGCCACCACTGGACATAACCCACACCACCTTTTTCGAGAATATATACTACTGAATGCAAGATGAGCAACAGAGAGAAAACGTATTTTTCCGGTGATAATATCAACATTCCGAAACTGAAGGAATCTGAGGTAGCATTCCAGTACAAAAGCTTGGTAAGACACCAGGTAACCAATTCTATACAAGAGAATTCACAACTGAAAAAATTCTAACTGAGAAGAGGACGGAATGAACACTTCGTGGCGCCAGACAGAATCATGACTGATTCATGTGTTATGAATGGCTGCATTGAACTTTTATAGTCAAAATCCATGATCTTCATCCAATTCTCGAAATCTCCCATCTCCTAGAAACATAATTACGAAGCGATGCTTTAGCAATGACAAATGGCACAAGCTAAAAGAAGCTTGAGAAAGGAATTGCGCGGCCACCTAATTAATAAGATCTCACCTTTGTAGCTTCATATTAATCACTTTTTTGTGCGAGGAGCTTCATACTAATCACTGAGCACTAATCAATTTAGAATTTAGTGGTCGATTTTGATTTACCATCGGCAAAAGTCATATTAGAAAAATGATTATAACACAGCAGTTACGGTGCAATGATAAATTTCAGTCTAGCAGTGGTTACTCGTTTTTTCAGTGTAGTAGCATCCGCTGAAGAACTATTTTACTAGTGCAATACACGTTTCATGTCTGCTAATGCTAATGTTCTATACTTACACAAACAGCTATCGAAACAAAGATCATGGTTAAATGTCAAACAAAAGATAGAAAGGAACATGTCAACACTTCTATTCATTATCATGTACAATAATATTAGAAGATTTGAAATAGAAAAATCCATCTATCCATTGTCATGTATAATAATGTGAAAACCTGTGAATTCGACAAGATCACGAAAGTACCAGAGGGCAGGAGCTGAGTATACACACCTTCAAGATGGAGTTGATCGCATTTGTGGCAGCGATCGCACCGAGCAGTGCGCGGGCTTCAAGCTCGATGCACCTCTCGTTGACGAAGAGCTCCTGCACCCCGCCGTCGACCGCGTCCACGAGGAGGCCGGCGACCCGCGCGGCGCTCCTCAGGACGTTCTTCTTTGCCCGTTTAAGTAGGTTACTAATTAACACTAGCTAAATACCCGTGCGTTGCTACGGAACAACATAAACAAATAGAGTTATTGATCAAACATTATATTTCGTGGACACATGTGTCAAGCACTACGTGCAATAGAATCGTATCAAATGTCGATGTCTTTCTCCTACTTTCTCTCTCTCTAACGACCAGTATGTATCACTCCAGCAGTTTCATAGCCGACGTCTTTCTCATATTTACTCATGGGCTCCTTATCAGCTGTGAGATGAGTTTAGTGAGCTCCAGCCACCACCCCCGGGTGTCCGCAGAGAACCTCACAACGACAGTAGCGACTCACTTTTAACACGTTTGTTCATAAAATAGTGACACTTTTATCAATATCTTTATAAATCGAGCACCTGCGAGGAGGAGAGACATGACAGAGACCGTAAGGCTATAGATTAATTAGTTTTATTTTTCTATTTTTGGGGAGTAAGGCTAGTCTTAGTTTAGTTATTGAGAGAATCAAGGATTAGTGGTTAGATTTATTTTTCTTCTTTTTATTAAGGCTAGAGTTAGTTTTATTGTTGAGATAATCAAGGATTAGTCTTTGTAATGTTAATCTTTTGTGAGGAGAGGAGATGTGGATAAACCACCACCACCAACTCCCATATTATATAGTAGAGATAGAGATACCTTTATACAGTACATTTCCCTGTTGATCATTTAGGCAAAACTAAATGTTGTAGTTACTTAATTGATGTGCAGATCTATTGCAAATAGGTAAGCTTATTGGCATTTAAAAAAAGCATTTGAACACTTCTCATTTTCACCATGTAGCTCCAGTTTCGGGAAGAAAGTTATGACCGAAATCGGTCACTTCAGAAAAACAACACCATCACCACTAACTGGTTCAAGGATTAACATAGCAAGTAGCTTCAGAACATATGTTCTTAACATTTTCATTTGAAAAATAACACAAGGACAACATAAGGAAAAGAAAGCAATATGTTTTTCTGTTTTTCTGAGAACGTGATAAAGAAAGAAACCAGTATGTTTTCCCGTTTTCCTAAGAACTTGATTAAGAAATAAGCCAACAACTGCTTTTGAAAAGGAAAAAAAGTATTTGCTAACTAATTCCTAGCAAATCAAGGTAAGAATGATGTGGTTGGCTATAGACTCTTCATTCATTAAATTCAAAATATATGGCAATCAAAATGCAAAATCTATGGCAACAAGGTTGTCGGTGGCACATTGCAAAATCCCAGGCGTATGGTTATATATCAATTATTTTCTATTGATTACCTCTTTTCCTGATATATATGACACCATAATATTTTTTGACAAACGTCTCCGCAGATTCGCCCTCCGGTGCTACTATGGCATGAAGAATCTAAGATCTTGAGCTACCCGTATCTCACCAAGTAAGATCTCGAACTGCTCTAGCATCACCGATTGGAAGGCATCTGCAAGATAAAAAGAGTAGACAGGGAGCGGTGCTTTCTGGGGATATGCTCTGCAACGCATTGGAGGTGGACGCAAACGCCAAGGTTTGTTAAGAAGAATTGGCAGGACGCCGTACTGGAGGCTGGGTGGTGAGGAGAGCAGGCATTCGTAATTCTGTTCGAAACAGAAAGCACAAGAAAGCAATCTGTTTTACTGAGAACGTGATGAAGAAAGAAACGAATGTGTTTTCCTGAAAACATGATTAGAAAAGAAACCAATCTATTTTTCTATTTTTGTGAGCACAAGATTAAGAAAATCTGTTTTTGGAGACCAATATTAATCTGTTCTTGTGAGCATAAAATTAGAAAAATCTGTTTTGTTTGTTGGTGGTGAGAGTGTGACACCATCATAGAAGGTATGACAACACCATCACCACCAACTGAAATATTATATATAATAGCAAGATGCCCGTGCGTTGCAACGGAACCTCAAATAGTAGAACAACATCTTATGTTTTGACTAAAACCATAAGTCTATAACAAAATATATTATTTTGCCTTACAACGATCTAATAGTAGAGTGCTCGTACAACACACATACATACATATAAAAAAATTTACGCACATGTATGAGGGAAGAAATAGCACCAACAAGCCAGCTAACTCAGAACGTAAAGATTGGATCCTATTGTTTAGTAAGATAATAAATTTCAGCAGAGTAAAAAACTAACTCAGAACATAAAAATTGGAATATGTTTAGCGGAGTATGTTGAGAGTTACGTAAAGATTGGAGTCTGTTTAACAGAGTTTGTTGAGAGTTGGAGAGTTGGTTAGAGGAGGGTGTAATTAATTTGTTACAGCTGTTGAGAATAAAAGGGATGGATTGGATACAAGTTATGTTTGTTAGTTTGTTGTGTGATCGGATAGATAGATGAGTGTTAGTTTGTTGTTATTATTATTAGTAGAGGGGTAAAAAGGATAATCAAAAGTGTGACACCACCATCAATCAAACTCAAATATTATAAGGTGGTATAGAAACGACTTGGCCCACCAATCTCGGGTAACATAATTGTCTCTCTTTTTACCCTACAAAAACAGGACTGTCTCTCTTTTATTTTGTTTCCTTCAGTCCCCTGGATGAACTAAACTACAAAAGGCGCATATATTTTTTTCAAAAATTACGGCAGGAGCACTGCCTTTCTCATAGATTGGATGAACCAAAAATAAGGTTGTTATTTACAACAAAAGAAAGAGAACAGATAAGGGGGAAGGAGAGGGAGGAGAAGAAGGAGAAATAGGGGACAAAGGGGACAAAGCTGACACAGGAGAAACTAGAGAAAAAGCAGAGGGTCTCCTGTGTCGTTCGATGCCTGATCAAAAGCTAATCTCCGGGCTGCAATGTCCTCCTGCGCCTTAAGCGCCACTCTATCGACATCTGTAAACACGCTGTTGAAGATACGAGCGTTCCTCTCCTTCCAAATGTTCCACAAGGCGTAGATAACCAACCCATAAATCTTGCTTTGATCTTTTCTTTTTTTCCTATACCACAGGAATGCCACCACTTCGCTAAGTCGCCTTGTTCATGTCATAGGAAGGCGTCATCAGGTAGCCCATTCATGGTGGACACCTTGCGCAAAATTTGCTTGGCGAAGGCGCATTCGGTGGAGATGTGCCTAGCGGTTTCTGAGTATATTCCGCAGAGGATGCATGCATTTCCGTTATCCCATCCTCGCTCCTCTAGCTTATCTGCTGTAAGGATTTTCTGCTGAATCAGAAGCCAGGCATGAATTTTGCATTTCTGTTCTGCGTCGGCCTTCCAAATTGATGAAGCGTCGAATTCGGAGAAGGATCCTGTGAATTGCATCCTGTATGCTGTCCTGGCAGAGTATTGAGCATTTCCTGTCCATCGCCAGGTAATAGAATCAGGAGTCTGTTGGGCTGGATTTGTTGGATGAGGTTCCATAGGGCAATGAACTGGTGTATTTGAGCCGTCGTATGTATATGACGCCGCAACGGTCTTACCCATCTATTTTCCTCGAGTTCATAAGCTACGGATCTGTTCTTCCTTTCACTAGAAGGAAGAGGTCTGGGGCAATCTCATATGGGGCGTTTTGCTGAAGCCACTGGATGTCCAGAATTTAGCGATCTGTCCATTTCCGATCTGGATTTTCGTTGAGGTTGCGAATAGAGCTGCGTCTGTTTCATCACATGGTACCTGTTGGCCAAACCACGAATTTTTCACTGTGTTCCACTCTCCCCCATAGCCATCGCAACCGGAGGGCCGTACCAAAACATTGGACGTCTTTGATACCTAAACCTCCCAATTCTTTTCGGTCTACATACCTACTTCCAGCTTGCAAGGCAGTGACCTCCTGAACATGCTTCTTCACCTTTCCAAAAGAATGATCTAATCGTCTTTTCAATCCTTTTTATGACCCACTTGTCGAATTTAAAAGCTGAGAGGAAGTAGACTAGACATGGCGAGAGAACCGAGTTTATGAGTGTGAGCCTTCCTGCTCTGGAGAGAAACCTGCCTTTCCAGCCCACTAGCCTGGAGGGAGAGCTTATCAAAAAGAGGTTGCAAATCTGTTCTGCGAAGCTTTGAGGTGTGCAATGGTAGCCCAAGGTAGGTACAGGGGAATTGTGCTACTTGTGCTTGCATGCTCTGTGTGATGTCATGGAGGTTAATCTGCGAAGACCTGATAGGGTACATGCAACTTTTTTGAATGTTTGTTTCGAGCCCTGTTGTCAGCCCGAACATTTGAAGACAGCTTATCGCTAGTAATTCTAGCCTTTCTGGGTTTGCGAAGATTGTCGCGTCGTCTGCATAAAGAGAAATTCTGAGCTCGTTGTGGAGACCTGTGATTGGTTTGATGAGGTTGGTATGTAGTGCCCGTAGAAGCAACTTCTGTAGAGGGTCGATAGCAAGGATAAAGAGCAGGGGCGAAAGAGGGTCTCCCTGTCGTAGCCCTCGACGATGCTGGATGCTTTCGGTGCGCTCACCATTGATGATGAAGCGGCTCGAGGAAGAAGCTAGGATACAAGCAACCCAGTCTCTCCACTTTGGGCCGAACCCCAGGTGCTCAAGAATCTCAATAGGTATTCCCAGCTAACCGAGTCGAACGCTTTCTGGATATCTATTTTCAGAAATATTCCTGGGATTCTTTTCTGTGCATCATTCGGATGATATTTTGGGTGAAGATGAAATTGTCCTGTATTCCTCGCTTTTTAATGTAGGCGCTTTGCGCCGTCGAGACAATTCTGTCAAGTTCTGGTCCGAGCCTGTTGCCATGATCTTCGTTACTATCTTGCCGAACGCGTGGATCAGGCTGATGGGGTGATAGTCTTTAACTTCTGTGGCCTGTTTTTTCTTTGCGAGCAGCACGACGTCCGCGTTGTTTAGAAGATACAACCTGTTGTTGCGGAGGCAGCAGAATTGGTTCACTGCCTGGGACTATGTCTTCCCTAATAATTCCCCAAAAGCTTTTATAGAATCTGTTGTGAATCCGTCTGGTCCAGGAGATTGTCATTCGGCAGTGATCTGATCACATTACAAATTTCTTCCTCGGTGAAGTTGCTTTCCAGGTGTGAGAGGCTAGTGAATGGGTTCTCTGTTTTTTAGTCCCTATGTCACGGACCCAGAATCCGCATATGATTAAGGGAACGCGAAGTCGCCAAGGACCGAAGGACTCGCTAGACCGGTGGCACGGTACCTGCGCCGTACGCACCAAGGTGAAGCGATCCGACACCCGCCACGAGCGAGCCGGTCGGAAGCGACCAATCTTCCCCAAACCACATACAGATCCCAGATACCGGTGAAGACTCAGAGTCGTTCCCGAATCCTACCACGACAAACAAGGTCGGAGGAGCCCGGCGATTCTACCCACACCCCTAACCTAGCTCGGAAAGGCTAGTGGGTCGCTCGAAAGCCCGGTAGAACGCCCACACCCTGCCTGGCCGGCACTGCATCTCAGCCAGCGGGTCACTCAACCAACACCAGCCCGACTTAGTAGAAAATGGTACGGCCTCGGTCCTTCACGGCATACCCATACACTTCATATCATTCACGCATTGTGCAGGGGCAGCCTGGATTAACAACTCGGATATCATCACAAAGCTCTACAATATGATATTACTAATAACTGTCCACGATGGGACAACACATTACATCAGTCGGTTAAATCCGAAAACATATCCGAGTACGGAGAAGTTAACAACAGCGGAAGCAAAATAAATGAGACCCATAGCGGCACAGTGACCGCTGACCTAAGACCACATCTATCCCATGAATCGAATAGCTAACCAAGGAAACCGGAAGCTAAGCGGTATTGAAGTATTCCTCGGCCACCGGCTCACCTGCAATGATCTAGGAATATCCTAGGTGAGTACGAAGGTACTCGCAAGACTTATTCGTGCTTGATTAAATGTCCTACACATACTAGTATAACAGTAATTAAACATGGCATAATTCGAGCGGAAAGGTACAACATTCAAGAACTTCATTGACAGAACAAGGTTCCCCATGGGAAACAACTCACAGATCAAAATTCACACGTATCCACGAAGGGACATGGTGGCACTCACTTGCCGTATCTTAATACATGGGTATAGAGGCACTCACTTGCCCACTATACACCTTAATGCACGGGTATAGGGGCACTCACTTGCCCACTATACACCTTAATGAATAAGCAGGCACTCACTTGCCTTTTCCCACTCACTTGGGATATCACACCTCACCACATTGACACACATCACATAATCTCTCGGATCGTTACCGGTAAATACATCCCCATGGAAATAACCAGTGCTCTTCACTCGGAGGTAGCTAATCTCCAAGTGACCGAGGCTCATCATGCGAAACGTCCATGGCAGAGATTTCCGCTAACGTCCACGCGGTGATAAGGGAGTGCGTCGAGCGGAATCACCTCAGGCTGGGAGAACCTATCAACCGTATCCGTCGAACGGAATCACCTCAGGATGGTAGAATCTACCAACCGTATCCGTCGAGCGGAATCTCCTCAGGATGATAGAACCTACCAACCGTATCCGTCGAGCATACCCTCGGCTCTCACATCTCACCTTAGTATGTTCAAGTTAGTAGAAGCACCGGATTAATTCCCAGCCATCGCTGGACACAACAGACAACTCATTCTAACATGCTAGTTTACTGAACTGAACCACACATTCCAAGCAGCGATCCACTCATCAACATATAGTCAAGTAAAGTATATAAATAACAATGTAAAGATGCAACAAGCTCTGCTTGCCTTAGTCGTAGGATGCCTGATCTTGCGTGGAGTCGTAAGCCGGGTGGTCTCCTTCTTCGGGCTCTGAAGCGAGCGATACCGGAAAAGAATAATAAAGGAACACTTAACAACCAGCATGTATGCATGGATGCTTGATGAAGGATGCATGTATCTAAGGTGATTAGTGGTCGTCGAGGAGGTACTACTATGCGCAAAATCTTAGGTTAGCTCACCGGAGGCTTGTGTGTGGTAGCTAGGATGCATGCATGACTCGTTAAGATGCTCCGATGAGTTAGGGTGGCGTCATTAGTGGCGGGGCATGCCTAACATGTTCAACATGTTAGTATTAGGTTACTATATGTATTACAAGTTGGGGGTGATTGAAATCGTGCAAATCGGAGTTATGGTCGCGAATTAGGGTTTTGTTGATTTGCGATTCACGGAACTAATGAACATGTTATTGGATGACATAGGGAGAGCCGAAGTCTTAATACTAGTACGGGTACTGGTTATAGCTTTTATGAGGGGTGTTAGGGTTAGAGGGCTGATCCATTTACGCATGCATGCCAATGTCGAGTAGTTTCGGACTAGGGTTAAAGGTGGAAATCCTTAGTAGGCGAGCACACTCCAATAGTCTTAGCTCTAAAGTGTTTGAGGCACACGCCCAACGCAGCTGGAATCACATGAGGTGGAGTTATAGTCGTTTAGTTAAGACTTAGCGAAGAGCTGCGCATGAAATGGGGTGAATTAGGGTTTACGACAAAATGGTCGGGTTGCAATTGAAGTTCTAGACATTGTGTTTAGACTAGATGGTAGGAGGTTCCTCAAGGATCCCAGAGCTACAAAGATTTGTTCGAGTCGGATTTGGGGTCGCTATGCTAGGGCGGGTCGTCGATCGACAGTTAAACCGGAGATCAAACACTCGCACCCTAGGAGACCTACTGTGCATGTGCTCAAATTGAAGTTTTGTTCCAGCCAAGTCGTAGGAAATCTCGAAAGGTTTCCGAATATATAAAATTCGTCGAAATCGGACTTACGGTTGGAAAATTACGCGCGTTTGAAGTTTGTCGGGTTTTGAAATTTAACCCTAACCCTAATCTGCGTGTCCCTAATTGCTAACCCCACCCGAATCCTACCCAGCACCTAAATCCAAACCCCTACATGCACCCAAGCTAAACTACACCCGATTTCTCAACCCTCATGCCTCTCTGGCTTACATGCGGGCCCGGCGACCGAGCTGACTGGGCACGGCCAGCCAGACCGGAGCAGCCACGTGGTCACCCCCCTTCCCCACTCTCTCTCTCGTTCTCTCTCTACTGACCGGCCAGAGAAGCGACTCTGGGGCGGCGGCGCTTCACCGGGGACATCACCGGACCTGGCTACAAGGCTCAGCCGAGCTCGGGGAGAAAGGGGGAGGAAGGGGAGCTCACCCGGAAGCTGGTGCCGGTGTGTTGAGAGGAGGAGGAGGTCGGGACGAAGCTCGTGGCACTCGGGAGCGGCGGTGGAGCTCGCACCGGCGGTGGCGGCTCCGAAGCTCAGATCTGCAGCCAAGAGGAGATGAGTGGGTGAGGGAGTAAGAAGGCAAGCTCGGAAAGGGGAGAGGGGGACCGGAGACTTGCTGGACGCGGCGGGATTTCTCGCCGGGGTTGGAAGCCGGCGACGGAGAAGAAAGGTGGCGCGGGGGAGCTAGTGCAGTGGGCGGTGGGGTTAACCCTAGGGTTCGGACAGGGAGGAGCGGGGGAGCGCGCGGTCGGGGCGGGGTATTTAAGAGGCGGCGCGCTGGTCGGGACGGGGCCGGTCGGGACGGCACCGCCCGCCCCGGCGTACGGGAGGCGGCGACGTGGGAAGAAGGGCCTGACGGGTGGGCCCCAGGCGACAGCGAGAGAGGAGGCGCGGGAGAGGCTGCCAGGCGGGGTCCAGAGGCAGGCGGGGTGAGGGAGAAGCGGGCTGCGGCGGCTTAACGGGCCGGCCGAGCAGGCCTTCGGCCCAGGCTCCTTAGGTTTTTCTTCTTTTCTTTATTTTCTCTAATAGCAGCACTACTCCCTTTAACATTTTATGTACCAAACTAACTCCAATAAGTTGAAATTTCTACAGGGATTTTAAAATATTATTTGCGAGCTACTGGAAGAAGTTGAACCAGTTTGGACAAGATTTGACCTATGTTTGCATTCAAATTCAATTTGGGGGGGCTCAATTTGAGTTTATATCGCAACTAAGCCCTAAGCATACTCAAAATTTCTGAAATTTGGAGGGGATGCTCAAAACATTATGAGAGCCCTATTGTAGAAGTTTGGAGTGGTTTGGAGTGTGTTTGCCCTAGGTTCCAGTTCAATCCCCCCCCTTCCTGACCTAATTCGGAGGTCGCGTCGCAACCAGGTCTTGGGATCCTTCTAGCCTTTCAATATCTAGGTGGGGCTAGGGTTTTGCATGATCGGGCCAAACGATATTGTTTTGCAACTTTTCATTCACAGGGACTTGACCTAATCGACATATTACGTTTAGTCCTTTTTCTCACAATTGCTTTCTAACCCTAGGTTTAAGTGACGATGCAGGAGGGCTCGAGATAAGGAGTCCGGGAAGGAGAGAGGGAAGGTTAGGAGAGGTGATTCATCGACGGGGTCACTGATCACTCCACATGCTAATGTTAGAGTGACTATCTGACACTTCAAATGAATTGATTGGTGTTTGCAAGGTTATCTGCCTAGGATGAGATACGTACATATTCTATAAGGTTTCATCGTACTTTATCTTAGTTTAAATAAGTTGTGTGGGTGTGTGTGCATGTAGATGATGTCATGTATGCATGAATGCAGGGCAAAACCCTAATCGTCGACTCTGGGTATTACACCCTAGCACCGTCCTGAAGTGTTGGGCGAGAAAATCCTTCTTTTCATTCTGATTGTACACAGCCTGTCCATTGATTTGAAAACTGGTTATGGCATCCTTCTTTTGCGAGAGTTGATCTTGAGGTGGAAGAACCTGGTGTTTGCATCGCCCTGTTTTATCCATTGGGTTCTCGATCTCTGCTTGAGTCTCATTTTTTGGATGACAGCCAAACCCAGGAGCCGTGTCTTCAGCTTTGCCCTGAGTGCTAGCTCTAATTCAATTAAGTTTCTTGCTTCTTGGGCTGTGTCTAGCTGCAGGATGACCTTTGTTGCTACGGCGAACTACATCCTTAAGCTGCCAATGAGGTTGCCGCTCTATTTCTTCAGAGTTTTTGCTAACCTTGTGAGCTTGGCGTGTGAGCGTGTTATACTATCTGTAGGAGTTAGGACTCTGTGCCAACAACCTTGGATCACTTGATGAATTCCTGGTATATCACACCACCAATCCTCAAACTTGAAAGTCCTGATTGAGGCTGATTTGAGGGAGCCATGAAGCAGAAGCGGACAATGATCCGAGATCATGGTCGACAACGCTTGAAGGTGAGAGCTGGTGAATTCAATGTCCCAGTCTGTAGTACAAAGCATCTTATCAATATTGGTGAACGTTGGGTTGCTCTGTCCGTTCGACCAAGTGAAGCTGCGGCCATGGAGGTGAAGCTCGTGAAGCTGGAGCAGATCAACCGTGGTCCTCAAAGCCCCCGGCAGCCTTGTGTTGATCTGGCTGTTGTTTTTGTCCGCAGCTCGGAGGATGAGGTTGAAATCACCTGTAATAAGCCACTTGGGCATAGTTCTGGATTTGGTACATTTCAATCCATGGATAAAGGCTAGCTTTTCTTGCTCGGATTGCGGTCCATATACCGCTGTGCAGGTCCATTGGAGGTCGTTCTCTATGTGCTTAATGTCCGCAGTGATGGAGTAAGATTCCGGGGAGATGTTGCTTAAGGTGAAGAATCTGTTGGAGCCTGCAAGAATTATTCCTCCCCTGGTTCCGTTGGCCGGGAGAATGCAATAGTTTCCGATGAATTCTGCTCCTAGCGTTTGCTGGATGAAAGTGTCGTCGATGGAGCTCAACTTTGTTTCTTGTAGACAAACCAGCGTGGCCTTAGTTTGTTTGATCACCTCTCGGATTACATTCCGTCTTGCGATGTTGTTTAAACCTCTAACATTCCAGGACAGCAAGCGCAGCTGATGTTGTGTCATTTGGTTATTTTGAGCGACCATGCTGTGGAGGACTTGTGTCTCTGTTTATAGAGTAATCGTGCTCGATGATCATGGTCACAAACGGTTTGGGCGAACAGCTAAACATACATGCAGGTAGCAGACATGAAGGGAGAAGATCCTGGGGGGCATAGCCCGCCCATCACTAACAGTTACTCGACGCCTGTAGGGCCAACCAAAATTCACCAACATGCTGGCTGAGGGACGACAAAAGCAGAAGCCTTTGCTAGCAAAGTCTTCTGTGATTACACCTGGGATAGTATCTGCGGTAGAACAACACAAAAGTCTGGTGATACAAGACATAGAGGTCATTGGGAGGGCTACTCCTATTGGGTTTTATATGCATCCACAGTGCTCAGGCCGAGGCCTTAAGCACCGAGGTGATGTCCACCTTTTCCAGCACCCCTGCGAGCGTAGCGAACGCTACTACATTGGATTCAGTTAGCGGCTGTTTGAACAGCTCCCTGTATCGTGCGAAGTCTTCCATGCCTGGTTCTGAGTTGGCTGCGAGGATCCCCAGCTTCTTCATGAGAAGCAGACGCGCTTTCTCCATCATTGGTAAGGCTTCTTTGGAGGCGTTTTGCACCGTTGACATTGGTTGTTGCAGCTTCAGCTCTTTTTGCTTTGCTTCTTGTGATTGGCGCTTGCGGAGTTGCTGGGACCAGCGGAGCTAGAATCTGACGTGTTAACTGCTTGCGGAAAGTGTTAAGAACAAACTGCCATGGGCAGTTGCTCTTTGTGAGCAATCGGCAACTGCACCCAATCGGTTGCTAATTAGCAACTGCTAGCAACTGCAAACAACTGCTCTTTTGTATCTCTATATAAACTACATTCATCAATAATGATTTCACGCTTGATCCTACTGTTCATCTCTTAGGCCATTACTTCGTTTGAGTTTTAAACACGTTATCAGCATCGTTTAGTTCTACTCTCTGAGCAAAGCCATAGAACAGAGAAAGAAGAGAAGAAAGGTGAGCATGCCTCGGGCTTCTCCTCCCTGCATCGCCTCATCCGCCATTTTCTTCGTGAGCGCCGCCGTCGCTTCGCTGGTCGCCACCGTCGCGGACGCAGTTTCGGTCCTCGCCGTCCCCTTCATCGTCAATGGCACCAGCGCCATGGCGCCTCGGCGCCGGCGCTGTCTCCCTGGCTCCTCGCCGGACCCGCGGCTCCGCCGCTCTACGCCGACGAGTACGAGGCCGTCTTCGACCCGGCGCTCGCACCGCCGCCTCCGCCAGGCTGGTGCCCCGAGCATGGATGGGAGCCGTGTCCCCCACCCCCGCCGGAGCCCGCAGTCGACTCGCCGGTGGTCGCCGTTGCGCCTGCTCCGCCGCCTGTCGCCACCGCGCTTCGTCCTCTGGATCGGCTCATCCTCGCGGTTCCTCGCCGCCTCAGCGCACGGCGGGTCCCCGCCGCTGGTTCGTCGCGCCCTTTCCAGGGTCGCTGGCGTCCCGCACCGGCGAGTGGGCACCGGCCACCCTTGGCCTCCCCAACGGCCTCCCCAACGGCCACCCGAACGGCGCCCCGCCGCCGCGAACCACCTCCTCCGAGGACGTGGCCGGGGGCCCGGCCGCCTCCGCCAGCCGCCGTTGAACCGGCCGGCCGGCCGGTCGCGTGGCCGCTGCTGCCGCCGTTGTGGCCTTCGTGCCACCGCCGCGCGCCGCAACCGCAGCCGCGCCGCCCGGTCACCGCTTCGCCCGGCCGCCTCCGTGCGTGGCCGGCTCCGCCTCCGCCGTTGCCCCGGGGCCTCGCCTGGTCGCCGCCTCCCCGTGGCCGCCCCCGCGCATGGCCGGCGTGCCCGCGCCCGCCGCTGGCCTCCGCGCCGTCGCCGGCCCCCGCGTCGCCGGCCACCGCCTCGCGCCCCCCCTCGCCGGCGCGCCCGCCGTGGCCGCTCCGCGCCGTCGCCGGCCCAACCCCCCGGCGCAACCGCCGTCGCCGACCTCCGGGTCAACCGCCGCCGCGTGCTCGGGTGCTGCCGCCGCCCCCCGCGCCACGCGCCTCGCGCCGCCGCCGTCGCCCGGAAGCCGGCCCCACGCCAGCGTCTCCCCGGTCGCCGCCGCGCCGCTCGCGGCCGGGCTCGCCGCCGGCTCCCCCATGGCCCCTTAGCCGCCGCCGGCCCCTGGGTTGGGGTGTGGGAACCCTAACCGCCCCACACCCCCCTCCCTTTTTGGCCTGGCCGAGTGGGCCTTGAGGTCGGCCCACTGGCCCCCCTCTCTTGCGTGCCCTCCAGGCGGGCTGAAAGGCCAAGGCGGCCCAGGCCCAGGCCGGCCACCCCCCGCTGCCCTTTTGCATTTAAACCCTCAGGGTTTTGCAAATCAGGCCCATATGCTTTATGTTTTCGCATTTTAATCCTCCGCTAGTATTTCTAGTAGTTTGTCTACTAAATATTAGTCCCTGTTGATTATCGTATTACCATTCCAGTACTGTATTTTCATTTCAGCACTGTATTTATGTCGAATACCATGTATTCCAGAATTAAATATGATGCAATATATATTTCCATGTTGTATACATGTTGAGATTAATTGCATCCACGATTTGCAATCGAGATTTTTAATTTCTTGCAAACAAAATTAATTCATCCTAATTAAGTCATTCCTTTTGACTTAATACGAGTGAGAATTAATTTGCAAAATACAAAGTGATTTTTTCTCAAAATCAAGTAATGACATACGGCGTTAGGTATATGAGTGTCTACTGATATTCATCAGATTACACTCGAGTATCTACTGATTCATATCAGATTATACTCCCTAAAGCGCCATATGACATTAGGTATACAAGTATCTACTGATTTTCCATCAGATTATACTTAAGTTTCTACTGATTTTTCATCAGATTATACTCCCTAATGCCACGAGATTCACTCTCGACCACATGTCATACTTAGCACATTTGAGATTCACACTAATAGTTTCAAGCCAATTTCTTGAAGCTTTATTAAATTTTGCAAAGTTCTTTACAACATTAACCATGATGGTTCTTAATTTACCGAACGTAAATTAATTATCTCTGGTTTACCCATGTAGGTCATCGATGGCCTCAAAGGAATTCGAGGAACTTGCCCTCAATGGCCACAACTACCCTACATGGGCCATGGACATCAAGATCAGTCTTGCGTCCCGTGGGATTGTGCGTGCTATCCAGGATCCGGACACTCCTGTTCCGGAGGGAGAAGCACCACTGACAGAAGCAAAGAAATATGCTGCCTTATACATCATTCGGCACCATATTCACCCAGATTTAAAGTTGAGTACTTACAGGAGGAATCTCCTCGTACTCTGTTTCTGGCCCTCAAAACGAGGTATGAACAGCAGAAGGCAGTTCTCCTGCCCGAAGCACTCCTTGATTGGACTCATCTCCGTCTTCAGGACTTCAAATCCATCGGAGAGTACAATCATGAGGTTCATAAGATTTGTTCCAAGCTACGCTTTTGTGATAAGGAACCTACCGATGCGGAGAAGATAGAAAAGACTCTATCCACTATGCTCCCCGCAGATAGGATCCTTCAGCAGCAATACCGCGCTCGCAACTATACCGTCTACTCCGACCTCATTCATATCTTACTTCAGGCTGAAAAGCATGATGAGCTACTCGTTAAAAACAGCTCTCAGCGCCCAGTTGGGGCATAGCCTTTACCTGAGGTTCATATGAATGTCGCGGATAGACAGAAGTTTGACGGTGCCCCCAAGGGCAAACCATCAAACTTCAAGGGTAAGCGAAAGCGCAGTAGGAACAAGAAGCCAAGAAACTCCAACAAGGGGAAAGGCATCGCAAAGCCTAAGTTTGACAAAACTAAGCTTTGCGACAAGTGTGGATGCTACTCGCACCCCACTAACAAGTGCAAAACCCCAAAACATCTGGCTGCTCTATACCAACAATCCCAAGGACGCGCGGCACCTCAAGGGAAAAGGTTCGAAGCCAACTTCAACCTTCATCCAGACAACGCCAATGGAGATGGAAGTTCGCTCGAGGTTCCTCCCGGACCAAGCAACACCATACCTCTCCATAAGCTAGAGGACCTTGCCGACACGGAGAACATGATGATTGAGTTCGCCTCAACCAACATGTTCGGAGACTTCGACTAGTCTCTTAATCTCCTTTATGATCTATCTTTACTATGTCCATTTGTGTTGTTGTATTAAGAACATATGTATCGTTGTCTTTTATATATTGTATCAGCACATTTGATATGATAAGATTGTCTACTATATATTTATATGAAGTTTCTTATCGAAAATTCTTTTATATATAGTTATCTACGGGACAATCCAATGGAAGAAGAATTATGCCTTGTGGACAGTGCTACCACAAACTCCATACTAAGGGAGTTAAAATATTTCTAAACTCTGAAAAAGATGAATGGAGATATTTTAACTATCGCTGGACGCGATACGGTAATTGTTGGCACTGGATGTGCCATATTTACCCTCCCAGGGGGTACACAAGTGACTATAGAGGATGCCTTGCTGTATCCCGACTCGTCACGTACCCTCATTAGTTATCGAGATATCCGTAAAAATGGTTTTCACATTGAAACCCATGAAGACAACAAAGAGGAGTATCTACTCTTCACTAAAGATTACGGATATGGCAAGCAAGTACTTGAAAAAATTCCTTCTCTATCGTCTGGATTGTACTATACGTACATCAAGCCCGTAGAACATGTTGCATATAAAGTAATTTTTTAGAATGTTAACGCATTCCAAACCTGGCATGATCGCCTAGGCCATCCCGATGATGAGAAAAATTACTCGTAATTCCATCGGTCACAATTTGCTTGAGTCAAAATTCCCTCAATCCTCGGACTTTGTATGCACATCTTGTGCAACGGGCAAGCTAATTTTGAGACCCTCGCATCTCAAAATACAAGCTGAACCACTTCAGTTCCTTGAACGCATTCAAGGAGACATTTGTGGTCCCATCCAACCATTTTCTGGACCCTTTCGGTATTTCATGGTTCTTATTGACGCATCTACACGATGGTCACACGTGTGCCTCTTGTCCACACGAAACCATGCATTCGCCAAGATAATGCGACAAGTCATTCAGTTACAAGCCCATTATCCAGAAAGTCGAATTAAGACAATTCGCATGGACAACGCTGCAGAATTCTCCTCGCGTGCCTTCAATGATTATTGTATGGCTTTGGGGATTGAAGTTCAGCACTCTGTCCCATACGTCCATACACAAAATGGTTTGGCCGAATCACTGATTAAGAGGATTAAACTCATCGCAAGACCTTTGTTAATGAATTACAGCTTGCCAACCTCTTGTTGAGGTCACGCAGTTTTACACGCTGCTGACTTAATACAATTGCGACCTACTGCATATCACAGTACTTCCCCTCTGCAATTGGTACGTGGAAATCCTCCTAGCATTTCCCATCTGCGTAAGTTCGGATGTGCTACGTACATCCCGATCTCACCACCGCAGCGGACATCCATGGGCCCACACAGGAAACTGGGGATCTATGTGGGGTACAAATCACCGTCGATTATAAAGTACCTGGAACCCCTTACTAGGGATCTATTCACAGCCCGTCACGCTGACTGCATATTCGATGAGGAACATTTCCCGGCATTAGGGGGAGATTTCAAGTACCAGAAAGAATGCCCGGAAATCGATTGGAATGCTACAGCCATTTCATCCTCTGATCCACGTACCCAAGAGACCGAACTCCAAGTTCGGAAAATCATCAATTTGCAACATCTTGCAATAATCTGCCAGATTCATTTACTGATCTAAAAGGTGTTACAAAATCCTTAAATCCGGCCAGAAATGCGCCCGAAAGAGTGGAGGTACCAACAAAAACCACTCAACTCCCTGTTCCCCAAAAGAGGGGGAGTAGTACGGCTTCTGACCCGGAACAAGCTTTACGCAAGCAACTAAGGAAATTGAGGAGAAAAACCTCAAAGTCAGTAAATGTAAGTCAACTCAACGCTGACAAACACCCAGTGGATGGGCAACCTCCACAACCTAGCTCCAGTCCGCACACACTGGCTAGGTCATCGGAACACCTTGACTCACGCATATTGGAAAATCACGAAGAGTCATCAAGGGTGCAAGAAATTTCCACCAACTATATCGATTCTGGAGAATCATTCAACCGTAAGTCTACGATTGTCGACATCTATTTTTCTGCTACAATTGCAAATACCCTTCTCAATGATCATGATCCAAGGACTGTCGTCAAGTGCCAAAAACGCTCCGACTGGCCTAAATGGAAGGATGCAATACAAGCGGAAATTGCCTCGCTTAACAAAAGAAAGGTATTCACTGAAGCAATACCGACACCTCCCAAGGTTTTCCCTGTGGGATTCAAATGGGTTTTCATCTGGAAACGGAATGAGAACAATGAGGTGGTGAGATACAAAGCAAGGCTCGTAGCACAAGGGTTTACGCAGAGACCCGGCATTGATTACAATGAGACATATTCTCCGGTAATTAGTAGAATCACTTTCCGATACCTCATATCCTTGGCAGTACAAAATCATCTATCCATGCAGTTGATGGACGTCGTGACCGCATACCTTTACGGGTCACTAGATTCGGACATTTACATGAAGGTTCCTGACGGAATCCCAGTCCCGAATGCAAACGCAAAACGCAACATGTATTGTGTAAAACTGAATAAGTCATTATATGGCTTAAAGCAGTCGGGACGGATGTGGTACAACCGACTCAGTGAGTTCCTTCTTCAGAAGGGTTACTCCAATAGCGATGATTGCCCATGTGTCTTTATCAAGAAGTCCTCTACAGGATTTTGCATCATTTCAGTGTACGTCGATGATCTCAACATCATTGGCAACACACAAGACATCGATGAAGCACGCAATCACCTAAAGACGGAATTTGAGATGAAGGATTTGGGTAAAACCAAATTTTGCTTAGGTCTTCAACTAGAGCACCTTCCCTCAGGAATCATGGTACACCAAGCTGCCTATATCCAGAAGATATTGGAGAAGTTCAATATGGACAAATCCTACCCATCTAAAACTCCCATGGTGGTTCGTTCTCTAGACGTAGAGAAAGATCCGTTCAGACCAAGGGAAGATGGGGAAGAGACATTGGGACCCGACGTTCCATATCTCAGTGCCGTTGGAGCGCTCATGTATCTTGCAAATTGCACAAGACCTAATCTTGCTTTTGCAGTGAATCTACTTGCTAGACACAGCGCAGCTCCCACCAAACGCCATTGGTCAGGAGTCAAAAATATCCTTCGATATCTCCAAGGCACAAAGGATCTTGGTCTATTCTTTCAATTCCAGAGAAATCAGGACTCCAATATGATTGGATACACAGATGCTGGCTATTTATCTGATCTCCATAATGCCTGATCACAAACCAGCTTTGTGTTCCTACACGGTGGAACAGATGCAAACAGGATACATCAAGAGCAATATCACTAAGCATATTGCTCCTAAGTTGTTCTTTCCCCATGAACTCCAGAAAAGTGGGGAAATAGACATTTTGCAAGTCAAATCATGCGATAACCTAGCTGATTTGTTCACGAAGTCTCTACCAACTTCTACATTCCAAAAGTATGTTCATGAAATTGGTATGCGACGACTTCGAGATTTGCAAGAATCAGGGGGAGCGTCTTCCTGAATTAAATCCTGTTCAAAGCATCATATTACACTCTTTTCCCCTTTATGAGTTTACTTTACAGGTTCTCATCAAGGTTTTTAATGAGGTAATATCAACATAGGGACATATGTCATATTTTCCGTTTTCCCCACCGGGGTTTTTAGGGAAGTATATACGACATATTTATTGCTCTCTAAAGCTCTATGAGTCTTCTCGTATTGAGTTCAACGAGACAATAATCATAATATGCTGTCGCATTTTCTCCTTATTTTCCCATTGGGTTTTACAGGAGTTTTAAACAGCATATCAATCTCTATGCTCCTCATATTTTTCCCACAGGGTTTTTGGAGGAGTCATATTTCAAGATAATCTTTATTGTAAGAATGAGATTGCTCAAGGGGGAGTGTTAAGAACAAACTGCCATGGGCAGTTGCTCTTTGTGAGCAATCGGCAACTGCACCCAATCGGTTGCTAATTAGCAACTACTAGCAACTGCAAACAACTGCTCTTTTGTATCTCTATATAAACTACATTCATCAATAAAGATTTCACGCTTGATCCTACTGTTCATCTCTTAGGCCATTACTTCGTTTGAGTTTTAACAGAAAGCAGCTAGGGTCATCTCATCTTCAATTTCAGATCCTCCTGTGTCAGAGTCTGGAAGTGGCGCATCGTTGTGATCGGCCACGTCTGCAAGGGTTCCTGTGGTGGGCGACTGAGGTGGGATTTGTGCTTCGTCGCTCATTGGGTCAGCTCCAACAGCGTTCCCCAGTGCTAGGTCTTGAACCTGTGTCATGACCTGGAGGAGATCTTCCTGTGGAGTTGGCGGAGCTTGCTGAGTTGCGAACTGAAAACGTTCTGGAGAGCGTGAACGCTCATTGTTAGTCAAACAACGACAGACAAAGGTTTTTTTTTGCATTTTAATATCTCCGGTGAATTGTATGAATCTCTCTGAAATTTGCAAACTAGGTAAGTATTTAATGGGAGCTGCTACAAATTAGCATGCCGATATTGGTCTAAATCGGCATACCACGTAGCCATCGGATGTTGGTTCAATCAACAGTTTAGATTGGCCAGGTCGGCCGTCCATAGAAACATTATTATCGTGATACGGAAATATATAGTTAAAACATAGGCAATAGGCGTGTTGAACTAATGAAACAACAACATGTATGCAACACACCGAGTAGATCTGATTTTTAAGAAAACCAATCCTGAAATTTCAGAAAACAAACTCTAGATTTGGTTGGTTCAATAGACGGTTGGATTGGTTAGATCGGACGTCCATGGAGACTTTGTTGTCATGATATCAAAAAATATAGTTAAGAGATAGGCAACAACTTGTTGAACCAATGCAAAACACGACGTAGATCCGATTTTTAAGAAAACCAATCCTGAAATTTTAGGAAACAAACTCCGAATTTAGTTGCTTCAATGGACGATTGAATTGGCCCGAGTAGACATTCGTGGAAACATTGTTGTCATGATACAGAAATATATAGTTATACCATAGGCAACAAACTTGTTGAACCAATACAACAACAATGTCATTGTACAATGTAAACAATTTCTGTGGAAACATTGTTGCCGTGATACGAAAACATATAGTTAAAATATAGGCAATAACTTGTTGAAACAATACAACAACAACAATAATTTGTTTCCTACACAACAATAATTTGTTTCCTCGGACGACATCGGCGAGGAAGGTCGTCGAACGCAATGCTCGAGCAAGATCTGGAGCTCTCCAGCCTGCTCGTACATGCCGTGGCAGCGCACGACGCCCGGGTGCTCGGCGGTGCGCATGATAGCAATCTCGTGCGTGTATCTGCTGCCGCACGGCTTCATCGTGGTTGACATTGGGTAGTGCCGCACCATCTAGACCATCCTACCGGCGTCGCCGCATTAGCGGCGGACACACTCTAGCTCTGCAAGCGGCGGCAGGGCAGGCGACGCAAAGCCCACCGAGGTGGGTGAGGTCGGTGCGCCCATCGACGATGACCCGGACGAGGATGTCGATAACGGCGTGAAGCACGGCAGGGGCGGCATGGCCAGTAATGTGAGGTCCTGCTGCAGCAGTGGCAGCGTGAAATCCAGCCTGTGTTGCGATCGTCCCGGCGTGCTCGGTTGCTACTGCTTCGTGGCGGCGGTAGCGAGAAGATCCGGCTTGTGTCACCACAGCCCCAGTGTGCCCGGCTACTGCTGCTTCGTGATGGTGACGGTGAGAAATGGGAGACGAAGAGACCCTAACTAGCGGAAGTGTGGATCAGGAGATTTTATAGCCTGTAAAGCTATCGTTGGATGAAGTCCATAGGAGTCAATGGCTGGATGGCATACCGAAAGGCCTTCCATCGGCGTACCGATCGGGAGAATTTCCCTTATTTAATTTACTTCTTTAGCTTTAGATAACGGCTTCAAGGAAGGGAGTACACATTAACCGAACCTACAACACCACTTCAGTATATAGTAGCTTCGCTATAGGCCCTAAAAGTTAAAATGAAACCATGATACAATGCACTGAAAATGGAGTTGCTCTTTATATTTTTCAGACAGAAAAGGACCTGATTCATTGCCATCTTCCATCTTAATGCAAAGAAACACGGTGCCATCACGACTCCAGTTAATCCATGCACGTGCCTTGTATGATATGACTGGATTGTGTGACCTCTTCTGTACAGAAACATACTTGTATTACTCTGGAAAAGTAACTGCGAGTTAAGGAGTACCAACCTACAGCTCATGTTAGATAAGCCGTGTACCTTAGCCATCACTAGCCAATGCCTTCTTTATTCCTATGTACATTTTCACCTGCTTGTAGTTCTTAGTTGTAGTTGCAGTCTAGCAGATACTGACTTCTCAGACTAGACCAGTACTTTGACTGTTTAACCTAAAAGAAGAATAGGGAGCTTGTCTGAAAGTAACTTGCCTGAACAGTTGCTTGTTTAAAATTCTGTATTCTGAGCTTCGTTCTCTGCAGACTGTGTATCTCTAGACTGATGTTGCTGAACTTGTGCATTTGCGCCACGCACCATGGAATCAGTCAGTGAGGACTGGTGAGTGCTCAAATCAGACGAAACCGAACATCTCTTTCTTTTTCTGAAGTTGCGCTTGGTTAGACTTGCTAGCTGCTCCCATCTTAATTCTATCCACCAACAGGGATGTGAGAACTAAATCGAGACGTCTCAAATACCCTACTAGGAGCTTTCCCCTTCCCCTTCTTCAGTAGAGAGAGGAGTGAGGGAGGTCTCCCCTGTTCTTGCTTCTTCCGCCAGCGAGGCCGGTGGTTCCCCTCCCTTCCGTTCGCCGTTCCGGCGGCGGGAGGGTAGGGGAACCTCGGATCTCTGCGTCGGGCGTGTAGATAGGCCTAGTTTATCTAGGTTTTGTGTCTTGGGCGCTGTCGTTCTGGCGGTGGTGGCGGCGGCGTTTGATCTTTTGGTCCTCCGGCTCCAGCCCCGTCTCGGTGGTGTCCTTCTCGGCGACTCCGAGGAGCCTGTGAGGTTTTGTTCTTGCAGATCGTTGGATCTGTCGTGCTGGGTCTCTGCGGCGGTCTTCTTCGATGCGCCTCCGGCTGCAGCGACGACGACCCTGCGTTCTCCCCTGCCAGTTGCTTCCCCTGGGCTTTTGGCATGCTGCGGCTGCGGTTTCGGCTAGTGGCGTGAGTGTGTCAGCCGGGAAAGGTTCGGCGACCTGCTCAAGATCGGGGCTTCGCCCCCCGCCGATGGTTGATCAGCTTTGCTTCATTTTCGCCGTTCACGGCGGACGTCCACTGCGGCTCTGCAACGAGGCTTTGTCCTCTATGTTTCTTTGCAGGTGGTTGAGCGGATCTCCTCGCCGGCTCGGTGGTGCCTTCGTCTAGCAGTGAAGTCCCCTAGGGACTATTTTGTAATTTCCTTTTCTTCAGGGGCTTTTATGCTTTTCAGGGGTTAGCTGTCCCTTCCCAGATGTTTCCGGTGTTTTCCTTAATATAATCCAGATATTTCCCTAAAAAAAACAGGGATGAGAACGAATCCTCACTGCAGCTGATTGTAAAAATGAATGGTCTAGCCAAACACGTTGTTTTACTGTCAAAGGGTAGCAAGAAGAACCAGTTCAGATGGAGTCGGTGCCTAATTCTATCGCTTGCTGATATTAATTCATTACTGACATAAACAAAAAAAGAAAAAATAACCCGCATATACAGCGAAACCAATATCCCTTGCAACACATCGACACCCTGTGTTTTCGACAGTTTCTACTACAACTCATAGAACAACAAGGGCGTCCTGCACTCTGACCATCAGCTATCCTATGACGGTGTGTTTAGTCTGGTTACAGACTTCATGTTTTCTCTGATTCACAGAATCACAGCTTAGCAAGTAATTTAGAGATCTGCTGCAGTGGTAGCAAGGACATAATTTTCTCAAGGATTAGAAATAGACATAGAAATTTCTCAAAGATTAACAACAGACAGAGAAATTTCTCAGAGGTTAACAGTAGACAGAAATTTTCACACCACAGGTTTCGTTTATTACCATCAGTCACCAAGACAACTTGTGCTACAGGTTACAACATAAATATTCTTCATGAGAAAAATACACCTTTGCATCAACATGATGTGACATATTGAAGTTGGATTTTCCTTCTCTTAACACCATAGATTTGAACAAAATTCAGTTTAACATGTAGAACATGTCTCAACAATCCAAATAATCATATCTCTTCATATTCTTCTCCCTTCTTCTGCATATGTTTCCACAACCTATAGATATTGCTATTCACATTAAGAAGATAATAAGGTGAACTAGCTGTACAACGCTAAGATAAGATCATAATGCTGATAAGATAGCCACTGTTTTTATGCTCGGTAGGATTCTACTAGTTGCAAATTTCACCAGTTAAATACAAACATCACAATAAAATTTGATCGGAAAAAAAGACCAACTTAGAAAGGCAAGTGGAAACATCATATAATCATATGGTGCATATATCTAAGTTGTAATTTATTTGCCAGACCTCAAATTTGAACACAACTAATATGCATAACATAGACAAACTGCTGGAAAAACAAATTTTAACCAACACATGTGGCCAAGAGGAATCAATGAATTGACAGAGCCACGCAAAGATAACAACTCAGCCAGTGGAGGGAATTATGCATTTAGTGTCTATTGGCATTATTTATACCTTCATTATTCATTAGGTAGTGCGAAGTGCGCCCAGCCTGTTTCTTCCTCCAGAGCAACGCACTACGACATGTGGAATCCGCAGTTTCAGAATTTTTTGCCTTGATGTTCTTCGTCATTCCTTCAAAGATTCAGGTATAGAGTGGTACTCGTGAAACATGAGTCCTTTTGTCCCTACATAAGGGGAGAGAAGGCCATTAGAATATATAATTGCACATGCAATGTATGCTGTGCATACATGCAAGCAAGGAAACTGAGAAACAGACTTACCACTCACGAGGATGGCAGTAGGTGAGAAGATGATCAACAATGGTGAAAGGGCGCACCGAGGGGCGGATCCTATCCTTCCCATCATGTATTTGGCATAACATTGCTAACCGCTCGGACAAACCAGTCCTTAACGAGTGCACCATAATGGGTTTGTGGCGTAAAGAGAAGTAAATGGAGTTACTGCTCACTGAAGGGAGGTCCCTGGCTGAAACAGACAGGCACCGTTCCCTGCTGAGGAACAGCGCACGGTCACCGAGGCAGCTCACCGGGATCATCTTACGGCGGTTGATGTCCATGGCATATAGCTTGTAGGTTTAGCGTGACTCCACGCCACGGGGTTGAGCAACTATATGGTGGATGGCAAGCAGCACTCGTCCACCAGACTCCACGAGGAAGTACTCGCATAACCTCGGGTCGCCAAAATTAGTTGGAACATGAGCAAGCACAGGATGGAGTGATCTCGGGTACAGCTGCATGATCTCTCTTGAGCCGGACATGGTGGCATAAAGCCTTCCTTGGAAGGGCAAGGTGTTCCATAGAAAAAGCCCTCGGTGGAGGACCTCCCAATTTGGGCGGCCAGCCTCAGCGCCGAGCACCACGGATGTCCAAGGGAACCAGACCACGACGGCGATGGAGGTCGTGGACGCACTGCAGACCGCGGCGTTCATGTCAAGCACGGAGTTCCTGTTCCTGACCTCCTCGTGGAACACAGGGACGAGGGACGGGAGGTCGACCACGACTCGTGTGAAGGGATGGAGCACGCGGATGGCTATGGTGCGCTTGTGCAGAAGGATGACGAGGCCTTCTGTGAAGCCGACGATCCTGTGGCGCCGGAGCTCCGGCAGGCGGACACGGAGGCGCCTGGCCGTGCGTGTGTGGAAGAAGGTGATCTCGCAGGCGTCGTCCGGGCGGACCGCGTCGCCGTCGCAGAGGGCAACCCAGCTGCGCGGCCGGAGGACCGATTTTCGCAGGGTGGGGTCGCGTGCGTCGGGCGTGCAGGCGCGCCAGCCGGAGCAGACGGCGCGGAAGGCGATGTAGTCTACCACATCGCCGGCCAGCAGCCGGCTGCCGACGACGTAAATTAGGTCGGTGGGGAGAGACGGCCAGCCGCTTACCTCGGGGGTCCGCCGGCGCTTGCAGGCGGAGAACGGGGGCAAGGATGGACCTTTGCGCTTCCTTCCTGCTGTCTCCGTAGACTTCCCGGTCGGAGCAAAATAGGGCGGCTTTCTCCCCATCGCGCACGACCTCGGCTTGTTCAGATCTGCTCCACCACCCAGATATATAGTATAGGACGCTCCCTCTCCGCCTCCATCTCCGACCCCGGCTCTGACGGATTGGACGGAAATCCGAGGGCGGAAGAAACCTTTTAGACGTCGCGGTTCCGGCAAATCGGAAGAAAAAACGAACGAAGAGGATTATGAGGAAGAACCTGACGAGGCCGCGGCCGCCGGTGATGGGTGGGATGGGAATGGCAGTTTGTAATTTTGGTGACATAGAGACGGGGTCAGGACGCGTTCACACTATGGTAAAGGTGAACGCGCCCTGAGGCGATAGCGACTTGATGTAATCATCTTTACCATAGTGTGAACGTGTCCTGAGGCGACTTGATATAATCACCCTTACCATAGTGTGAACGCATCCTGAGGCGACTTGATATAATCACCTTTACTATGTGTGAACGCGTCCTGAGGCAGACTTGATATAATCACCCTTACTATAGTGTGAACGCGTCCTGAGGCGACTTGATATAATCACCTTTACTATAGTGTGAACGCGTCCTGAGGCAGACTTGATATAATCACCTTTACTATAGTGTGAACGCGTCCTGAGGCAGACTTGATATAATCACCTTTACTATAGTGTGAACGCGTCCTGAGGCAGACTTGATATAATCACCTTTACTATAGTGTGAACGCGTCCTGACCCCGTCTCTATCCACCGAGAAGAGTCACCAAAATTACAAACGGCCCTTCCTTATCGTACCCCGTCATTGCCCTGGAAATTCACAAAAATTAAAAAAAAACTACCACTGGAAACCTAATTAAAAATCCGCACTCCCTCCCCCTGCCCACCCGAGACCGCAGCCCTCCCAGCTCCCGCCGCCTCCCTACTCCCTACCCCCGGCGGCTTATGCGCTCTTCAGGCCGACGCCACCCTCCCGCAGTCGTCGACCGACCCACGCCCTCTCCCCTGCGGCCGCCCTCCCCACTCTCTTTCGCCCCCGCGGCTGGCGCACCCCCGCGGCCGCCGGTCCCAGGTCGCCGCCACCTTCCCCGTGGCAGCCGCCCTCGCCTCCCAGGTCGTCGGCACTGTCCCCGTGGCCGCCGCCCTCCCCACGTCTTTTCACCCGAGCGGCGCCGTCCTCCCCACGTCTTCCCACCCGAGTGCAAGGTTCCACCACCGGCCGCCGCGCAGATCCGACGACGCCGGTGCAGAGCAGCTCGCCGCCGCCTCCTCCCCACGCTGGCCTCCCCGCGACCCAGCACCCGAGCGCCCAGCACCCGCCCCGCCGGGCCCTCCTCTCCCTTCGGCCGGTGGAAGGTCGCTCCACGCCGCAGCCCCGAGTCCCACCGCCCCGCGTCCCGCTGCCGCCCCGTGCCGTCAAGCTCCGGCATGGGAGTAGGTCGACCTCCCTCCTTCCTCTCCTTCCTCCGGTGAATTATGAACGTGATGCGATCCTCCAGATAATCTAGCAGAGAGTGTTAATGCTACTGATCCAAGGATTCTTGTTCTCGTGGTTATTGAACAGAGGACACTTTGTGCACAACTATATCTGAACCTTATTTGCTGCCTGGTTGGACACCATGCTCTTGTCATATAAGCACAATTGTGAACTAAAATTTAGTACTAACTGCTTGGGAATTGCCGATCTGATTGATCATTTTTTGCTTGCTTGATGCTGTATGGTGCTTGATCTGTAGAAGTCTGCGTGCTTGATATTGTTCGATTTGTGCTGTTAGAGGGAGAGAACAGCTCCTATGTAATTTTTTGTAAAGAAGGGTTTGTAGCATACCTATTTTGATACCAAGAATCGTTGTTCGACCCCTTGTGAATCGGAGAGTTTGTAGTAGTTAGCATGCTATCGGTGCTACGATACGGTATGCGGTATGGATATTGTTATAACCGTCACTCAATGATCATGATTCATCGCATGTATTATCCAGAATTTTCAGTTATGTTGCAAAGATGCGAGGTTCGATTTTTATCTTGTCTTGCTTCGATTTTAATGCAAGGGAAAACATCAGTGTGCTTTGTGAGGTCAAGGCTCTTCTTTGTGATGTACTGAAACAAATGAATCGATAGAGTTGAATTCACGTAACTTTGATAAACTTGTCATCAAAGGCAAGGACCTTTGGACTGTGGAGTTCTTTACACCATGGTGTGTAGCTTAATGTACATGTATTGTTTGCTGTTGAGTATAATAGTTGCAGAGAATAGTTAATCCAATAGAATTGTTGCAGAGAAAGAATGAGGAAGGAAAGTTCATTGTGTATATGTATGAACTAGATAGTTGGCTATGTAAATAGATAAAAGATTTATGTCTATATGGAGTTAAAAACTTAGTGTACAACTTGACCGGTGTTTATGTAGTGCTTAAATTGTCATGTTATTATCGTTTTATCTTTTAAATTATTTTTTCTGTCAACATGTGAAAAAAAACTCGCCAAAATAACTATTCCACATATTAAACAGCAAACAAACGAGTCCAAGGTTATTTCTGTTTTTTGCACTCTTTACCATACAAAATAATCCTAAATTTATAGGCCATTCCTAACAGAGAGAGTTTATTTTGAGAGCTTGCTTTCACCGCAGCTTATACCTGGCTTATCTAGACAGTTGGCTTATGCACAAGTCTAAGCCTAACCTCTCAACTCTCGCTCCGTTCTAAAATCGGATGATTTACGACCCTCGGTTGTCAAAACCGTATGTTTACATCTGATTTTGCCACGTTAGCAGCCATGGCACTATGTCATAAGGACATATGTAAGGACATATGTAGAAGGTAGAGTCAATATTAACTCTTCGATCATTCATACCATTTAGAGTCGACATTCAGATAATTAATATAATAAATTATATCTTAATTAATTCTACATAAAGAGTTAACACTAAATAACATAAGCGTACAAAAGCAATGGGGTTGATTCTAGAGCTTTTATTCTTCATAGACTCTGGCTCTTTACAAAAGGTCAGTTTTGTTCTCTCTCCTCCTCGTCTCTCCTCCACATCATCATTATCCTACGTGATATAATGAAGAGTAAGTTGATGTCATGTCTTTTTACATACATTAATGACGTAGTTAACCATTAACTCTTCAATCTATCCACGTTGTCTAAAGTCAATACTAATGATAACTTATACAATAGGTTGTCTCTTAAGTTAACTCTACACAAAGAGTAAGCATTAGTTGCATCAACTACAAAAGCAATGAAGTCGACTCTAGAGCTTTCATTCTTTGTAAAATTTGACTCCATAATAGTTGATCTCTCCTCCTCCCCCTACTCCACATTAGTAATTTTCCTACGTGACAGGACAAAGAGCTAGCTGACACCACACCTTTGTAGATTAACTAAGCATGGACAGGTCCTCCTCTCTCTCTCTCTCTCTCTCTCTCTCTCTCTCTCTCTCTCTCTCTCCACGTCACCGTTGAATAGGCTTGCCACCGACCACCACTCCTCTATGGCATCCACCCACGTCCTGCTCCCTCTCTCCAACCTTATCGTCCCTTCCACGAGACCCTAGCGTCTCCATCCACACAAGTTTCCCCTATGCAAGCTTCTACTTAGGCCAACCGCATCGTCAAAGCCACCAATGCCTCTCCCATCTACTCCCCGACCACTGTCTTCTCAAGCCCACTTGCACTAGCACACCAGCCGCCTCCTCTTTCCATCTTCCTTTGCTTAGATCCATCTGCCACCGCCATTGGTCGAGCAAGGTGGCGAGAGGCAATGACCGGACTTGGAGAAGAGAGGGACTGACATATCCTAATCCAGCTATGAGGACCTTGGGAACCATTGGATCCTGTTGCAGCAGCTATCAAGAGGCCAGATAGGTGCCACTTGAACTCAGAGTTGTCAAAATCAAGAGGGACGAGCTAGGCGAAGACACTGCAAACTCCTTCACCACCTAGAGGATGATATGGCACCAGTGAGGCGAGAGAAAAGAGAGAGCGAGAGCATGAGACTAGAAAATGAGGGAGGGGGTCGAGAAAGAGAGAAGAAAGAGAAGAAGTGAGGAAGAAGTGACGAGGTGGCAAGGGCTAACAACGTGGTCGTCATAAAATGTGGATACCCCTGACATGTAGGCTCCACGTCATATAAAACCACCATGATTCAGATTTATTGAAGCAAACGATTTTGACAACACATTATTGTATATACACAAGGCCAAGAGTTCAAGGGTAAAGTGCACTTGTCACCTATGCATCCAATGGCAGTGAGTCTTGATCGCTCGTTTTATGTGAAGCGAGTTACTACACGTGCGTGGCTAAAGCCAAGTTTTGGAACTGGGGCATTATAGTAATAATGGCCCACCCCTGCTCCGGAGGGTATTCTTGTTTGCCCTCTGTGCCCGCATGTGCGTAGCTGTAGTTAGCAAGAAAAATATATTTAGTAACATTATCTATATTAGGCTTTCTTAAATGGTACCGTCTAATGAAAATATGCCCTTTAGTTAATTGAATATTATTGTTAATTGAACATCATCGTCTTCTAAAGAGAAAACATCATGAAAAATAGAAAAAAAAATATAATTCATGCTTAACTAGGACGTAAACAATATCTTCCGCAATCAAGGGCATTTCAGATATTCACTCACCAGGGACGGGTCAACCAGTCATACAAAAGCGTCATTTTAGGTCTGCTTCTGTCCACTAGTTGATCAGATATAACTTCTTCCTAGTTCTGATCAGCTTTAGCTATTGTCAGTAAACTCCAGCTCAAGCAAATGGGGTTGAAAAGTTATACTCCCTCCGTTCCAAGGTTTGCATGCACAAGACAATTATTGTGAAACCGAGGCAGTATTTGCTTTCTTTCTTTTACTACACAAACACAATGACTATCCAAAACGATCAACTAAGCTACGCAGGCATGCTTCAACTTTATATTGTGTTAAACAAAGAGGGAGAATTACTAATTTTCAACTCTAAATTAGAACTTGGAACCTTTCTAGACAATACTACCAACTTTCTACTCGAACGCTATGAATTTGGATTAGAATATATGAGCTTTTCTACTCGAACAATACTATAAACAGTATAAACATTTGACTAGGACATTATGAGCTTTCTATTAGGAAAATACTACAAATATTATAGTCGGACACTACAAGTTTTCGACTAGGACATTACGAGCTCTCCACTTACACAATACTACAAACGGAAAATGCCCTTGGGTATCGGGCAACATATGATTCTTTCATCTGTACCACTCAGATGCTTTTAGATATGGTTCACATGTTTGTACATACAATATATTTTATTATTGGATATTGCTTCATTTATCTAGTATTCATTCTATACAGTTGTACTTCACCTAATAACACCTACCACCAATACTGACATAGCTTCAATGGGATAACACATGCAAATTAATGCTACTCAGACTTTCTTTCCATCCCTCTTAAGACAGTGTTTGGTTGGGCTTCTGGTCAGCTTTCCATTGGAAAAAGCCGAAGCCCAACCAAACACCGGGCTTTTGGACCAGCTGTTGGCAGTGGAGCTTCTCAAATGCTATGTTAAACGGGCCATTGCGGGAAGCTGCGTTGGGCCAGCTTCCCGCAATCTCCCCTGCTGACCCCGCCGAGTTGCCCTTGAGGTTTACAAAAATTACGTCCATTTGCCATTCTCCCCTGCTGTGGCCACACCGAAGCCGCCCCGTCCGGATCACTGCCGACCCCGCCGTTCCCCGCCGTCCTCGTCCGGATCCGCGCTGGCCCCGTCCAGATCCGCCATCTCCACCTCTCCCGCCGTCTCTGCCGACCCCGCCATCTCCGTCCGGATCCGCCGACACCGCCGACCCTACCATCCCCGTCGTCCCCGTCGTTCCCACACCGCCACCGACCCCGTCGTCCCCATCCGGATCCTCCGACCTAACGTCGACGGATGCGTCTACCGCGGCCCTCCACCGAGCTCGCCTGCATCAAGAACTCCATCCGCAGCGCCGCCACCACCTCGGACGACGTCGCCTCGCTCTTCCTCACCGCGCTCCCGCACCCGGCCTTCCTCGGCGACCGTCCGGAGATGTTAGCTTTGTAGGAAGGGAAGAAATTGAAGAAATTGACATATCCTGTATATTTGAGTTTGGGGGCACCATTTCTTCAATTGTCGAAGCTGAGTGTATAGCAAATATAGCAAAGCAAATATAACAATTACTTATACGCAAGAAAAGGTGCACAGTTGGTGTTGTGAGCATTGGACTAGAGGTGAATTTTCCTGGCTACGTTTGTTCCTGATGATTATGTATGTCTAATGTATGCAAATCCATGGTCGATCAAGTGGAATCCGTATATTTGCTATACAAATTGCAAAGCACGTTGGAGTTAAGGTTTTTGTTACTGCAGGTTTGTTAGTTATAATAGATACAAGATACGGTAAGATGTTTCTGAAATTGTGCTAGTAACTGTGTTATGCTATTCTAGGAAGCGAAGAAAAACTACCTGCTTGCAAAGGTTTAGGTGTGGACATATGCATAAACTACAAAACTGAAGACTTTGTAGCTTGTATCAAGAAGAAACCAACGGAAAGGGTATATCCTGCTCCCCTTTTGTAATGCTTGATACTCCAATGCGATTTTTCTTTTGTTGGCAGCACCTAGTGTTGTACCAAGTCATACCTGTCAAGTCTATATACATTCTAATTGTAATATGAAATACCTCCACCAGTGTTATTGTCATCCATGTCCTAATCCATGTCCTGCAGATATTTTTTTCTTTAGTTGATAAAATTCCGGCTAGTTTGTTCCAATTGGATGCCGTGGTTGATGGATGTTTTTGGTCTGAATTCTACTAGTGTTAGAAGTATAAATTAATAAAAGGAACTAACAAACTATCACTGGTCATCATTGTTCGTCAAACTTATAATCCAAATTGTACTCTCAGGGTAAAAATACACTCAAATCAGCTCATATACGTACTCTCAGCGTAAAAATACACTCAAATCAGCTCATATACGTACTCTCAGCGTAAAAATACACTCAAATCAGCTCATATATGTACTCTCAGCGTAAAAATACACTCAAATCAGCTCATATACCTACTCTCAGCGTAAAAATACACTCAAATCAGCTCATATACGTACTCTCAGCGTAAAAATACACTCAAATCAGCTCATATACATACTCTCGGTGTAAAATACACTCAAATCAGCTCATATACGTACTCTCAGCGTAAAAATACACTCAAATCAGCTCATATATATACTCTCAGCACTCTAGGGGTATTTCAGACATTTCCTCATACAACAGCCAACAACCACAGCCCAACCAAACACGCACAACCACAGACTCACATGCCAACAGCCGCAGCCGTGTTTCCAAACAGCCAGCCAATAGCCGTTTTTCCAACAGCCACAGCCCAACCAAACAGAGCCTAAATCTGCACCATTTTGTGCGTAGTCCATATGTAAAAGCACCTCATCGATGTACCGCCGAACGCCGTCCCACTACAGCAGAATGGGCCATTACTGATGGTCACTTACACCCCTCTACTGACGGTCAGGGGGCCCGTCAGCCTGGGAATGTCAGTGGAGGGGTGTCCTCCACTGACGGGCGGCCCGACCGTTAGTAATGCTTATTACTACTGACGGTCACATATCACCCGTCAGAGGAGCCCCCTCGTGGGAGGCGCTTGGAGGTGTCACCACTGACGGGCTCCCTTTTAGTGACCGTCAGTGGTTGCACCTTTTCACTGACGGGCGTTCTGTAAGTGCCCGTCAGTAGAGGTCTTGTGATACCTCACAATCACAGTTAATTATTCATAATCACAAGCTATAGCAATTACATTATTCATAATCACAGGCTATAGCAATTATTTATTTTTCACAAATTTCAGAATGGGCCTTCGGCACATAGTCACATGTCAAAACTCATAATCACGTAGTCAAATCTCATAATTGTAACATCCCTAGTTTAATAAACCTTGTAATGTGCATCATATGCATTGCATGGCATAAACTCACGAACTCGAAAATGAGAAGAACTTTGAATTTTTGAAAAATCCTAATCTCACCCTAAGGGCTCGGAAATGATTTCGTCGTGTTGCATGTTTAAAATAATGCGGCAACATGTTTAGTGGAATCGAATTCCGTAATTGGTATGTTGGTTAGAATAATTCTTAGTTTGAAATTGCTTGGATCTATAAAATTGGTTTGAAAGTTTGAAGCATGTATAAAAGGACCAAAGAGTGAAAGAAATCAAATCAGAAATTTAAAAAGACCAAAACCAAACCCTAGCTCTATCCCCTGCCGGATGGGCTGCCCAGCCCATCTTCTTTTTATTCCAGTCCAGCCCATCTTCCCCTTGCCTTCTTCCCTAAGGCGTCGGCTGCCTTATCCTCAACCTGCCGCCCTCTCTCTCTCTTCCACCTCTTGCTTTCTCCTGTGCGCGCGTGGCATCTCACCGAGTAAACCGGCCACCTCCTGCTTCTGGCGACGCACTCCCCCCTCCTCATCCCCTTGCTCGGCTACCCCAATCCTTATCCGTGCGCCGCCTTGCTCCATCTCTATCCCGCCGCCCCACCTCGCCTCCACCGACCGGAGCCAGCCGCGCCGCTCGGCCTCGCTTGCCCTCCCGGTCGCCACTTTGCTCCGGCCTCCCCCACCTCGGTGCGCTGCCTCCCCTGCCGAGCCTCCCCGGAGCTCCTCCACTCCCACCGCACCACCTCCCCGCCGCGCCGCCCCTCCACTCCAGCGCCACCTCCACCCCGCTCCAGCACCACCCCAGCCGAGCCGAGCTCGCCCCGGTGCCGCTCCCCATCGCCTCGGTTCCAACCGCCGCCGGAGTCCCTCACCGAGCCGCCGCTCGCCATCCCCACCGCGCGTCTCCGCCCGAGCCTTCCAGCGCCGCCGCTCCATTCATCCCGAGCTCCCCCGCGCCAAGCCCCCACCGCCGTCGAGCTCCGCTTCCCCCCCCCTCCCGTCGAGCAACCGGACCGCCCCCAAGCGCCAAGCCCGAGCCGACCGGGTGGATCTGCCGTACCCGTGCTCCGGCGACCGCCCAGCTGCGCCTCCTCGCCGGTAGGTTCCACCGCCGCCGCCTTGCCGCACCGCCCCCTCCGGCCTGCCTCGCCGCCGGCGAGAGCACCAAGCCCGGCGACGTCCCGAGCCCAGTGGCAGTCCCGACCGAGCCTCGGTTGGGGCACTAATGCCCCTTTAAATCCCCGGTTAAGACATATTAATGTCTGAGTATATTTTTTTAACCCTAATAATTATTAATCCGACCAATTAAATGCTCCAAATGATGATTAACAGTTCTAACCGGCTATTAATGGCATGCTCAGTATTTAATCAGTATATTCAATGAACTCCTCTGTTATGTCTCTATGACATGAGGACCCCACATGTAAGGAATTAGAATAAAAGTAAAAGAAATAGAAAATTATGACATGTGGGTCCCAGTGGTGAAGATTTAAGATAAAAGAATAAAGTAAAATGAGGAATCAATGACAGTGGACCCCACTGTCATTGACCCAGTCAAACCTGGTCAAAGCTGACCAGTAGGGCCCACATGTCAGCCTCTGGTTGTATTTGAAATAATTTAAATATTATTTTTACTGAGAAAAATACAACAAAGGGTGAAAATGGATTAAATCTTGTAAAATTTACAGAAAATTCATCTTTAATCAGAAAAATGCAAATAATATATCAAAATGTTCAGAAAAAGAAGATCTATTCAAAACATCATTTCCATCCATGTTTGCATGCTAGGATTAATACAATTTTCTAAAAACTCAAATTAGGGTTTCCAATTAGCCGGAGGATTTTCGGATTGCGACATTTTATGCGTCCGAACTCCGATTAAATTGATTCCACTTGCATTAGTCTTTATTTTACACTCTCTACATCATGGCATACATGTCATCTCATGCCGATGTTATGCATTTTAATAATTACGATTATGCCCTTGTTTCCGGTGTTTCCGTTTTTCCTCGATAGAGCCGGAAGATCCGCAGGGTGATAGTCTCGATCAAGAGCAGGGTGTCGTTGCAGAGCAACCAGGCAAGCAGCCCCTTTGGTCACGTTGCAAAGCTCCTATTATTTGCAAAAGTATTAGTTGTTTTTAAATCATTATCATATGCGTTCAACTGCTATTTTTTTTCCGCTAAGAAAAGCCCTAGTCCGATGAATAAGACTCACCCTGTCGCTTAAACAGCTCCACCACTAACCTAACCTATCTAGCGTAGTCTAGTATCCACTGTTCGAATGCTATTATGCTATTTATGCTTAGACATGCTTAGACTTGTAGAAGTCGTAATTCCTGGGATAGCAGATGAATCAACACTGGGAATGGGTTACGTGGTAGGTGGGTGTTCACCGGGATAACTAATAAATTGGCTTAATCATATCTGGGCTAGACGAGAGGCCATGGCTGGGAGCATGGTGGGTTGTCTCGTTTTCCCGCAAGGACCGGTTTCCGGTGTCCCTTCGAACCAAGATTCGCGTACTTCTACACGGGTGGATTATGGGGCCACCCACGACTGAATAATTTGTCTAGACTTAGACTATGAGCCGCATAGTTTGCCGTTTTCGTGTATTGGGTGCGTGGAAAAAGGAATGTGGTGTGGTGCTTCAATATAGGTGTAAGGGTTACACACGGTTCGAGTCCGGGGATGTATCACCTGCTACAACGTATGGGACCGTGTCGTAGTTACGGCCGGACTGATGTACATGGACTAGCCCGTACGGGTGGCTCATACCTAGGTCGAAAGCATTGTAAAGGTCGTGTTCGATCACCCTCCACCAGCACACCTCGTGGAAGTGTGTAAATCGCGATGGCACTAGGAGACGATCGATACGTGTAGGTAAAGATGTACACCCCTGCAGGGTTAGAACTGTTTGAACAGCCGTGTCCGCGGTTATGGACAACTTGGTAAGATTTTGCATCGAATTAGATAACTACAACAAATCCTAAAACTTGCCAACTCTAAGGACGTGGTTAGCGACAGCTTCCTCCCAGGGTGGTTGAGGATGGGTCGAGGGTTTTTCAGGTGTGGTGATCTGCAGTAAGGAATATTCGCGAAGTGTCGACTCGTCCCCTTTGGAAAGGTATTCTAGTAGTCGAATTTCAATCTACTTATGGTTATTGAAAAGGTAAACTTGGCTTTCCGCAAATTCGTCCACAATTACCCTTTTTGTTGATACCTGGCACAATCACTACTACTTCCGCACTGTAAGTCTTGCGGAGTACAATTTTGTACTCACCCTGCTATTGTTGTTGTTTTGTTGCAGAGGAACCCACCCCTTCGGAGGGTGGTTTCTATTTAGAGATCGATACCGACGACGCCTAGACGCTGGGAATCCCAGGCAGTGATCCTGCCCTGGGTTGGTATTTTGGTTTGTTTCCGTTGCCACTTTTTGGCCCTACCGTTTGGCTTCGTAGCCTTATAAACTCTTCCGCTGTGTGTATATATGTTGTTAAGTTTCAAACTTATAATATTGCAGTTTCTGTCGTAGAGTCACTGCTATGAGATCTGGTTGTTTTCGCCCACTCATGTGCCGTGCGTGTATGTGATGAAGCGCATGTTGTGGGTAGGACTTTAGGGTTTATATCATAGAGTCATTAAGTTTAATCACCCCTGTGAAGCGACTCTACTACTGAGAGATTGGGAACTATATCACCCTACTCCAGCCGTGCATTAATTTGCCGGGACGAGTTCGGGGTTGATGTTCCGGCTCGGTAGGACAAGAGTGAGGAGACCATATCACCCTACTACTCTGTGCGCTTGCCAGAGTAAGCTTGGGGTTGACGTCTCGGGCTATTCGGAGCCATATCACTCCACTCCTCTTGGAATTGACACCCAGAAGTTGAGGTCGGGGTTGACGTTTCGACTTAGCGGGTGGTTTCTCTTAAGCCTCTCTGTTATGAATTCTGGGGTTCGACAATAATCACATAACACATTCGTAATCACACATAACAGTTGACATAACACATTCATAATCACATAACACTTCACCTCTAATCCATTGATCACAAGTATGAAACAACTATTCTTCAATTTTAAAAACAACTAATCTATCGATTCTCGCTTAAGTTTGGCTTCGAAATTGGGGGCCGGCGTAGAATCACCATTGGATTGATGACTTCAAGGTTGATAACTTTGACGAAGACTCTTTGGATGCGGGCAAAGTCCTGACGCCAATCGTACAAGTGATTTACCAGCTCACTCCAAGCCTTCAGTTCTTTCATATCTTTCCAATGCTTGTTCTTGTACCGACAAAGCAGTCCATATGGGCACAGGTGTAGTACCCACATGTCACGCTATTTTTGGGCTGCACTCTGCAAGGGAACTTGTAATGGTGTACATTCTTGTCGCTTTTGAAGGTATTCTACTATGTCCCGAGAACTTAGCTTTGAAAAAAGCTGTATCCAAAATATTAGTGATATTATTGAAGTCCGATCTCTTTTTCTCGTCGGAGTCAAGTAAAATGCCTTGACCCAGCTTGGAATAATCACAATAAGGACCCAGTGGTCGCTGCATCAATGTGACAAATGAAACGTAAGCAGGCGGAGATACGTACGTAAAAAATAAAAAATTCCCACGGTGCTAAGTTAAGGACTTACGGAGGATTGTAGGGGCTAGTAGGTACTCCTTGTCCTTATGAACGACGAACGTATGCGTAAGGTATTCTTCCAGAGAGACTCGACCGTCCGGGGTCGCAGCATAGCCTTCGTTCATGCATATCGGATCGATTATTCCAATATTGGACTCGCGTAGAACGTCTGCACTCTTGGGCTTGGTAGAGAGCCCATAGCTTGACCCATCGTGTTGTCGAGCCTATAGAGGTTGTACATGTTGAAGAGGTCCTCAAAGTTGATGTCGAAAGTGTCCTGGTCGTTCTCCATGAAGAAGTTGTAATCTCTTGGCACCTTGACCTTCCAATATTGGCAAAATATTTGTAGATCTCTGACATCTTTAGGTAATCTTCATGCAGTGCCTTCATGTCCTCCGAAAGATTGTCCAACTCATCCTGCGGGAGCAAGTCTTGACCTGGATAGAAACCTCTCGCCAGAGACCCCACGCTCCGTGTAGATAATTTGGATGATGATGTTGAGAAGGATAATGATTTCTTCATCTGCTTTTGTTCCTTCCTTTCCTTCTCGCTGGTGCCGGCCTGTCTCTTTTTTCCTTTCTTCCTCCTATGTAGCAGCTTAGGACTCTTGCCTGCCGCCATCGCTGCTTCCAGTGTTCCGGCTAGTGTGGCGAGAGAGATATCTTCCCTCTGAGTTGATCCAGCGGGTCGCCTTGAGCCTCGGAGCGCCTTTCTGGTGGATCGTTGTTGGGTTCCTCCGGCGCCTCCGTGGACTGCAAAACCGGCTCCATGCACCGTCCCCGACAAGATGATCTTCCAGGTCTTTAAACGACGGAGGCGTTTGGCTGAGTCCCAGCGGAGATCGTCCGACTGATGGAGAGGGGGTCGTGTGAGAGAGGGGGCCGTGCGAGGAGAGCCCGGTGCAGATAAAATAATTTGGCTCTTCGGCCACTGGATGAAGTAGTTCTTGCACTGCCCTAGCTTGGTCAGTTCCGCTTCAGGGGGACTGGGACTAACACATCACTGTAGTCGTTGAGGACGACGTCCACCTGCACCTTCGCATGGCGCTCCCGCATAGAAACACAGTGCATGATTGCCCCCTCCGGTGTTGGGAAAACCTGGCCGTGGGCAACCTTGACCTTCATGCCAGGAATTTACACCGTGAGTGTGCATCTAGTGGCTTCCTGTGAAAACAAGAATAGATGTGCCGTCCTCATTGGAGCCAGGACAATGGATCATGATTTACTATAATGACTCGTTTAGCGACGAAACTTACGGTGATGCTGTCGACGGGATTATGCGAGTCAGGGCCGCCGTCCGAGGCGGATGCACAGCTACTCCATTCAGACGGCTGGTTCACGGGAAGCAGGGTCGACCGCCTTGCACTGCGAGCACTTGCATACGTACCCACGTCTGCTCGGCAATCTCCCGCATTTGCTCCCGCAAATTTTCCATGTACTCCTGACTATCTCTCCTTGGGCGTGCGGCGACCCTCGGGGTATCGAGAAATACTTTGTCCCATTTAACACCATCCCCGACGCCTACTACACGGTCCTGATGCTCCGGTTTCTGTCGAGCCTTTGCCAGATCATCGTTCTACCTCGGAAGCTCGTGACAGAGTGCTGTGAGCTTGCAAGCTGCTGGCTCAGTTCTGTCTGCAAGTTATATTACTTGATGAGAAGATAGCGTATTTGGATGCAACGTAATTAAGTAAGAAAAGAAACTGAGTTGAGACGTTACCAGCCGGTTGGCCACCTCCCGGAGTTCCTCAGACTCTATAATCAATGACCCGTCACAGGGTCAGAGCTTGTGTGCGCCCTCATGTACTTCCTGGCGCGTGGCTCCCTGAGATGCGCGAAAGGAGGTGCTTTCCCAGCCGCGGCTAGTTTGGCGTCCTCTCTGGCCCACTTTGGTCTCTTCCCTAGGTATCCACGGCTGCCGAGCTTGTGGTCTAATGTGTTCTTGGAGCGTAGCTCCTTCCCCCAGCGACTCCTCTCCTGGAATTCTGGACTCCTTATTTGAGCAACCAATTGCTCACAGTCTTCCTTTTGTATCTTCGACCATCTTTTACTAATTTTTAGTATCCCAATCGTCGTCCATGACTTTCTGTGCGTCGTATCGCCAAGTCTTTAGAGCCCTAGCCATGATGCGAAGGGCTTGCGCTTCGACTCTGTCCTTGTCGGTGGCAGGAATCTGGTACTTGTCCCACAATTTCCTCAAGAGAGCATCTCTGGTCGACTTAGACAAATGGTTGAACTCTTTGCGGCCCCCGAGCTCGGCTGCGCCGGGCCCCCGGCCGGTTTTTGATTGGCGCTGCCTCGCCTCGAGCTGCCGCCCCCGGCCGACGCCGATTGGTCGCTACCTCGCTCCGAGCTGCCGCCCCCGGTGCTCGCCCACGGGCCGGGGGGCGGAGGAGGGGGTAACGGTGATGATGAGGACGACCGGGAAGGCGCCCGCGCCTTCTTGCCCTTCGGGTCTGCGGGGTTCTCGCCGACGACGCGAGTCCCTGGGGTCCTCGTGGTCGTTTCCTCCTCGACGACGCCGCCTCCCGGGATCGTCAGCGAGCCAGGCGCCCTAGCCGCGTCCTTCGGCTTGATCCCCCGGGAGTCGAACTCGGGGAGGGCCGCACGGATCGTGTTGCGCTGCGGGTTCACGCAAGCGCAAGGTCCCGCCTGGGCAGCTCGGCGGAAGCGGTGTTCCCGACGCCCAGGAGAATCCGCAGCTTGGCCCTCGCCGTGTCAGGGCTAAGGTTCCCCGCCTCGCTGATCTCCATCCGACCGATGTCCCGCACGCCGGTGTACATCCAGGCCGGGCGGCCACGCTCCCGCAGCGGCGCCAGCCGCCGCCGGAGGAAGTCTCCAACCACCATCGTGGCCGTCAAGCCCGTAGCCCGCAGCTTGCGAGATCCTCTCCAACCGCCGGCCGCAGCAGGTCGTCGTCCTCTGGCAAGAATTCCCATTTTCGCTTGTGCACCGGTGTCGGCCTATCGGGAAGCAGCAGCTGGGCATGCGGATCAGTAGAGATGTAGCACCAATGGTTGCGCCAGTCGTCCCATTTGTTCCGTGTCTTCTGTGGGATGTAGCTGTCCCCGATCTTCTCCCGAAAGCGGAAGTTGCAGCTCCCCGCGGCTTCCACCCGGTAGGAGCCCCCTGCTCCCGCGGACCGCAGCATGAAGAAGTGGCGGAAGAGCGCCACCGACGGCAATCACCCCCACGAACATCTCGCAGAGGTGGGCGAAGATAGCCAACATTACCACGGAGTTGAGGGAGAGGTGGATGAGATGAATCTGGTATTCCACCAGCACCTCCAGGAAGACGGGAGAACGGCGGCACCAGGCCCGCCGCGATGAAGCTTGCAAAAATCACCGTCTCCTCCGGCCTCGGCTTCGGCGGGTAACATGGCCGACCTCACCGTCGACGCCCCCTGTTGGCCCTCCGGGACCAACATCTTGCCCGCACCTTGCCGTGCTCTCCTCGTTGAGGAGGTGGGACCTGGAAAGAATGGCGTTGGTGGCGGCGGACGGCGAGGGGGCGCGACGCCTTTCGCGTCTCGGCATGGTGCCGGTACGGCGTGGAAGTTGGAGGCGAAAGGAAGCAGGAGGCGAAGGGGTGCAAGGAGGCGAAAAGGCGTGAACAGACAAGGAAGATGAGGAGGCACAGCGGCGGTGGAGCATTTAAAGGAAAGAATCAAGATAGCAGACGTGGGGGGCCCATGGGGCGTGAAAAGCGGAACGTGGGGGGACGTTTCTGTTTCCCTGGCAGAGCGCGCTCCCCCACGAGGCGCGAAAATCGGAGTGTTTCCCCCGCGCGGCGCTCAGAGCGGCCCGACGTCTTCGTTGGCCCATGAAGAGAAGGCCCCGCCCCCAGCCTCGTCCTCTTTCTGGGCCGTCGCCTGGTCGTGGGCCGGGGGCATTGTATCTTCTTTTTGCGAAAATGGGAAATTGTGTTGTTGATTTCTGCTCCACTGAACTTTTTGGAATATCTTTTTTGCAGATTTGGAATCCAAGTGCCAACAGAGACAAATTTGCTCCCTCATATGTGGAGATGCTTCGGATCATTGGGGAAACGATAGATGCATTATTTTTCCAATTGCCTATACCAATGCATCCAGCTCTCCTTCCTGATCTGACAGTGCTCTTCTTGTGTAAAGTTGCAACCATGCGCATCTGGCGTTTGGTGATCAGCAACGAGATATGTGAGGCTAAGCTATGCTTCTTACTTGTGAGCCTGTTAAGAAATAGTGATACCTAGAGGGAACTAGAGAATATATGCTGCAGGGCAGGTATTAAAGTTGTTGCCCTTGTGCTGGTGCAAAGGCATATATATTTCTGAACAAATGCTACTCCAGAACAAACAATGCATTCACAAGCTACAAGACACCACTATTTTTTCTTCTTTTTTGGATCTCAAGAATGGATGCTGTGTTGTCAGGCAGTTCAAGAAAGACGGAAGAGCCTCTCCATCCACGCAATATGATTGTTTTCTTACCAGAATACATATATTGATATATACTGGATGATGACGAATATGTGTATTGGCTAACTCCTGGAGAAAGCGAAATTCTGTTTGCGTCTCATGGAAACTTAAAAGTAAACGATACGGAAATATATTCATCGTCATTAAACAAGTACATGCATGCACATCGTACGTGAAAAGAAAACAAATAAAACATCAACCACATACTCAACTGCTACATCAACTGCACAAGAGACACACGTACTAGTACAACGAACGAACGAGCGATTCCAGCAAAAACACAAGGGAAAATCATCATACCCAGGTGTATGCAAAGTTCTTCTACATTCAAGAATACCAATAGCGCTTCAACGGACGAGGTGTAACTAAACAGTGTCAAATTTCCCAGACTTTCAGATACATTTTGCAGCTTCTACTTGTATCAAAAGTAATAAAATAGGCTCAACACCTGAGCGGAGGGTGTTTACAAGTTTACATCCGAGCAAACATAAATAAAGAAGTAGGCTAGAGATAGTACCATAACATGACCATCCACTACTACACAATTGACTTTACCAAGCATTTTAAAATGCCTTTATAAATAAAAAATGCCTCAAAAACCTTTTAAAGGCAATTTAAAAATGCTAGAAAATTCAGGGTAGGGAAAAGTGATACAAGGCAATTTTGGAAAATGCCTCCAAAAAAACAAATTTCACGGCGTTTTTTTAAAACGCCTCAAAAGACCCACGGCGTATTTTTAAAACGCCTCAAAGGGCTGACTGCTGCGGTTAAAAACAAACCATTGAGAGCTCCCTGCCCGGCCAATCGCGTCGCGCTTTTTGGTCCCCATCTATCTTGGGCCGGCTCAACCCGTTCGAATCAGCCTCACAAATGAGCATAGTCTGATTTCTGACAAACACGGTTACGTAAGCGGTGGTGCATTTTAAACCAGTGGAATTATATTTGGCTAAGCAGTATGGGATTAAATTAGTTGGCACAGCTACAAAATACACAAATTGCGCTTGCAGGAGGTTTCCAACCCACGACCTACCAGCGCACCTGCCACCAAGCTAGCACAATTGATGTCTTCTAGGATGGAGCAACCAGGTATATAGGGTACAAGGAACTCTTGGGCGCCTGTAATACGCGGTCAACCGTGTCCACGGTCAATTTCCGACAGCTACAGTAAAGCTGTCGGAAATTGTCAGGTTTCTACTTTAACACAGTCAGGTTTCTATTTTAACACAGTCAGGTTTCTACTTACGGTTTCTACTACAACATAACTAACTTTCAACTTACAAAATTTCAGGTTTCAACTTCTGACAGTTTTTACTGTAGCGGTACTGTAGTAGTACTGTAGCGGTACTGTACGGTACTGTACGGTACTGTAGCGATACTGTGCGGTCGGAATTGACCGCATCCCAGCGGTCGACCGCGCATTATGGATTTCGAACTCTTGAAGCGTTTTTCCAAGTCGCCTTGGTATGCTAAAAATTTTAAGGCTTTTTTTATTATAATGCCTTTAAACCATATACTATCTAAGGCATTATGAAATCGCCTCAAGATGCTAACCTTTTGAGGCATTTTTCAAGTGCCTTTAAAAGATAGATTTTGAGGCATTTTCACAAATTGCCTTTAAGTAAATGCCTTGGAATCTCTACTGTGTTGTAGTGATCCAGAAAATAGTTTCCACGGCTTAGTAATACCAAAATAGTATAGAGGTGATAGCTTCGAATATCATGAGAGGCAAAATGCTAATAGATAAGCGAGCCTCCAATCCAACGCTTGAGCACCACCAAACATTACTAGTATCCCAAGCCAGAATGAAGGGACCAAGCAACAGTAACTCGCATCTTGCAGAACCCAACATCACACACGCCTGACTCGTGCCGGATTCTTTCAGCCTGAGACAGCACTACCTCTCGCATAGAAACCAGTCGGAGAGGCCATCATAGAAACCACCAGCTTCCCCGTCGGTAATCCACACGAACGACACACCTTGAAAGCTCTGTCGTGCCATCTAAATTGATAGGCATTTTTCCATCTCCAGAATCAGCAACACCATCTTCTCTTCTTTTATACTGTCGGTATGGCAAACAACTTGTCCTCGACAATGATCAGGCTATGACCCTTCAACAACTTGGACACTGACCGTGGCCTCAACTGACTCTTCTGGCATTGCAAATTGAAACCTAAGTGTGCAACGCTCGTGGGGGCTACATGTACGAATCCCATCTTCCAAATGATAAGCTCCGTGGAAGTGGAAGGTTTTCAAAGCCACACTTCATCTTCAGACTCTGTGTCGCCCTTTAGGCCCCCCCCTTCCAAGCTTGTGGCCCAGGAACAGGCCCGGCCTATGGGCGTGCGGCCGTGCGCCGGAACAGGGCCCCCAATTTCCAGGGCCCCCGAAGGTCACTGGCCCTGTGCGCTGGCCGCTGGAGTGCCGCTGGACTCCGTCCGTGCGCTGAAGTGCTGCTTGGGGCCGCAGTCCGCGGCTCCGCGCGAGCAGGCCTGCGCGGCTGCGCGCAGCGCGCGATGACGCAGCGCGGCGATATGTACGCATTTGCGATCGATCAGGTTGTTATAATTAGTGGCCTCGCCAGTTCGTCTTCTGTTCGTCAGTTCGGCCGCCGGTCCGCCGTCCGCGCGATGCGATAGTACGATCCCCTCGCCAGCCCCAGGACTCCAGGAGCAGTTCAAGTGAGGCAATTAGTCTGTTGCTAATTTTGTTCATATTAACAATAGGCATTAGGCAATTTTGCTAATTTTGTTCTGGTCTGGACCAAAACAAGGCACGAATTCATCGTGTAGAAGTGCATCTTATTTGCTCTTTAGGTGATATGCATGATAGTTCTAATTTCTAAACAGTCGGATACTTGTGAGATGTTTATCCTTGTTTACCTCAGAGTTACGAATACGAATGCAACAAGTATCTCTACGTTTGCTACCTTCTCAGTTTTCAATAATATCATCGTTACCCCTGTAATGGTTTTTTCAGCAAGGTTATTCAATTTGTACGTTCACTGGGCACTCAGCATCTGTTTTGTTCATATAATCATATTCAATAGCTTGTTGCTAATTTTGTATATGGTCTGGACTGTCGATTGCTAATTTTGTCTATGGTTTGGACTGTCGATTGCTAATTTTGTCTATGGTTTGGACTGTCGATTTGTTCCGCTGATTGCTAATTTTGTTGCTTAGCCATGATCTTACGGGTCCCTATTGCTAATTTTGTTGCTTGATAGCTTGACATGCACTATTGAACTAGTCTCTATTGCTAATTTTTGTTCTTTTTATCTTTTGTATACATGTGCATCAATTGGTCTAGACTCTATACGTGTAGTGTTCCAAGATCCAAGTCATGTCTTCTACAAATCGGTCTAAGCGTTGAATAGTATATGATTCTTGATATATCTCATTGCTATCATGCTATGTAAGACATTATGGCCTATAGCCCTATATATTATTATAGTTCTATTTTTCTAGTGAGGTAGGCCCTATTTTAGAGTTTTGGCACAGGGCCCCAGAATTTCCCGGCTCGGCCCTGCCAGGAAACTATAAGCTATTTGGAAGAAAAAACTTATGGCATTGCTTAATTTCTTCAGGAGCCATAAGCTTCTCATTTCTCCACTTGTAGCAAAAAACCTCAAAAGAGAGGCTTCATGAGCTTATCAGTCCTTGTGAGTTCTGTTTGGTTTACCTGATCTAAACCTCCCATCTCACGGTTTACCCTATTTTTCCTCATGCTCCTCTGTAATCAGGTACCATTTTCATATCTACAAGACCACAGAGTACGGAGAGTATGGATGTAGTTATCCAGCCGTTCGTTCAAAAAAGAAAGAAAACCGCTCCAGTTCTTGTTCATGTGCGGAACATACGGTTAGAGCCGGGTGTACACAAATACAGCAAAATAGATCCAGAAGCATAGCACGGAGACAAATCCACATGAAATTAACACATCAGTAATCCACGTGAAATTAAGACATGAGTAGGACTCGACGATATCACTCTTCGGAATGAGTCGACAAAAAATGATGGTGTATTTGGTGTATCCACTCGAGAAGGGCGGCACAGGCGCTTACGGCGTTGCGAGTCGCCACTACAACAACTTGCCTGATGTCCTCACGGTGGAAGCTATATATATGGCCGTGGTACATGATGGCCAAGTGATAACCACCAGATCCTGGCCAATATGCTGAAGGTAGGGGATGGCGCTCGCCTGGCAATCTGAGTATTTGGCATGAGATCCAGGCCAACCGCTTAGAGATTTGATCATATGTCTATCTTATAATACCACTTGATCATATGCCTATCTTATATTGCAATACACATCATATGCTACATTTTATTTGTATTTACTCTTTGATCATATACCACATTTAACTTATTTTGATTATTTTGTGCTAACTGGGCCTCATTTTAGACATAAATAGACCAAAATGCCTCTTGAGAAATTAGCAAATCTCCTCATCAGACCGTGCCTCTCCCTCTCTATTTCTCTCTTCCTCGTGTCCGGCAGCGAGTGAACACGACGCGTGAAGACACCTCGGTGTTCAGGTCAGCATTTCCCCACCCTATTTTGTTGTTTTCCTGTCCCAATTTGGCCAATCGGGCGAACAACAGCAACATGCTGAGCAGCCCCGGCCAGCGGGAAGCTGGCGAGTACGCGCAGCAGCACGGAGCTGCCGAGCAGCAGCCCCAACACTAACGTGAGCCCGGCCAGCGCGTCCACGACGGCCTTGCGCGCAGCTCCCTCACCGTCACCGGTAACTTGTACATATAAACCCCTCGCGCGCGGGACTTGGAGAAATATTCCCCAAATCCCGCGCCCGCCCTAATTCCCCAAATCGACCCAAGTGCCCTCGCGCGGACCGACGCCGCCAGGCCGCTGCTGCTCCTCGCCGGCCGGACGCCGCCCTCGCCGCCTCCCTCACCGGATGCCGCCTCCCTCACCGGACGCCGCCTCCCTCACCGGACGCCGCCCTCGCCGCTCATCTCCCTCCCAGCCGGCCCATCTGAAGCCGGCCGCCGCCGTCGAAGCTCCGTCCACCCGCAAGAGCAGCAAGAGCCAGCGCCGCTCCGGCTGCTTTCTTCTTCCTCGCCATCGCCGCTGCCGCTCTTCCTCTGCCACCGCCCACCGTCTCCTCCTCCGTCTCTAGGTAAACTCAGCAGGTCTCCTTTTTCACAAAACTGCATCCTCCTTACCACGTAGATATGGGTTTCCACCTTCTTTAGGTGCTTGCAGCATCTTAGGAACTTTGTTGTTCAATGTAATCGGAGAAGGGTTGTTTATCTTGTTTGATTCACAAGGTACTAACCCTAGTACAATGTCTAGACTTGTTTGTTCCAGTTATATACTAACTGACATTAGTACGTGTATTAATGTCTAATTTCCTAATCCATGCGTACCATTACTAAGTGTATTAACTCAGTACTTGTTGGACAGCAACAGAAGAATCCAATGGATAGAAGATGCTTCGCTTTTATTGACTGTTTCAATAGTTGTGAGAGAATGTGAGATATTTATATTTGATGAATGTGAGAGAATGTGAGATATTTATATTTGTGAGATGAATGTGACATGTGAAATGTATAGAATGTATGCTTGTGGTACCGGCCGTCGAGCCGAGGCAACGTTCGTTGCTCTGTTTATCTTTTCAGGGAAACTGAGTTCAACGTTTTGGCGAAATGTTGCTTCGTCAACGTTTTGTCAACGTTCGATACTCTATTTTGTTTAATTTTAGCAAAGGTCATGCCGAAATTTTGAATTTTTATTAATTTATTTCAATAACCTGCCAAAGCATCCATCAATTTGCACGCATAGGTTTTATCTAAGATTTCATAATCTCAATTGCAAAGAAAATTTTAATTCGCACCCTTGTTTGCTATAATGAATGGATAATAGAAATACGTAAGCAAACCTTTTCATATTGTTGTTACTATCATGAAAGCTTTCATAAGTCTAGTTTCCATTTTTGTGTTCAATAAGTTTCCAGTACGTTCGAAAATGGCTGGAAGTACCCCCTCTTCATCGCGGACACCAACGGATGTCCCGACATCGTCCCGAGATATCGAGGGGCGTGCGGAAGCTCCCCGGGACCTGGCCCTCGAACAAATATCTCAGGGGGCCGCCATCGTCAGACGACCCTGCTGCCGGGGATAACAACGAGTACGATTTGTCCCACGAAGAGTCCGGCGGTGCTGAAGACGCGACCGATCGTGACGAAGGGACCGGCCGTGAATACGAGACCGGTATTGAAGAAGAACAGGCGGACGGGGCTCCACCAGCCAAGCGAAAAAGGCGGCTCGCGACTAGGAGACCTAACAAGTTGAGTACGGACACCTTCGTAATCACTCGAGTGGACGATCTGGGTAAACCAGCCAGTCCTGTAAAAGCTGCACAGGGGTACTCAAACGCCGTAGGCTGCATCCTGCGTGAAACCGTGAAGATCACAACCCCCGACATAAGGACGAGAGAAACCGAGCATCTTCGAACTCTCCTCCTGGACAGGCTATTCAGCAGGTACTCCGTCCCGGAGGCCGACAAAAATAGAGTCGCAACGAAAGCCCTGAGCATGATGTCCAAATCCTTGAATACCTGGCGATACCATGCCAATAAAATGAAGGATCAAGATTTTGAGACCGTGATAAAGCCGAAATGGCCTACGATAGATGAGGCGGACTGGACCGAGTTCATTCAAACTCGCTCCGGCGATGAATTCAGGAGGAAGAGTGATTGGGGGAAGGACATGCGGGGGAAGATCGTGGGTGACCACAGACTCGGCAGCCGTGGTTACCAAGGGAAGAGGCCTAAATGGGACAAGGAGGATGCAAGGTTGATTGCGGCCGGGAAAGAACCCCCTTTCTCGGACATCCAGGAAGGGCGCGGAAAGGATTTTGTGAGGGCCCGCGCAAAATTTGACCCTGCGACGGGGAACCGATCTTCACGCACGAGAAAATGAAGGACGTGCACGAAGAACTGGTAACCTCTGAACCCATTTTACTTTATTTGTCCTACGTAGATTAATTTCCTAAAGATTACGTTTCTGAACGGTTCATGTTGCTTGCAGAAAAAGCTGAGCCAGCAACCTCAGAGCTCACAGGACTCTGTCGATAGCGACAGGTGGCAAGACCCTATCAACAAGGCTCTCGGGAAGCCGGAGACTCGTGGCCGCGTGATGGGCGTCGGGTATGGGGCTCGATGGGCTGATTACTGTCCCCAAACCCGCGAGGCTGCCCGCGAGCGGAGGAAAGCGAAGCAAGATAAAGAATTCGATGCGCGAGTGGAGGCGGCGGTGAAACGTATATTAGGGCCTATATATGAGCAGCTACAACGTCCACCCATGCATCCTTCTACGCAGTCGACGCCCTATAATCTGGATACGCAGCCGCCGCCCTTCACTGCTGCAAGGAGTAGTAGCCCCTCTGTCTCGGGCATTGGCCCCGGGTCGCCAAATACAATCGACGGCCTAACGGTAAGCGTCGTCGGCTCAACAAATCGTAAGGGTGTCGTACAGATTTCGTTGTTTGGACTCTAACATCGATGGCCCGTACATATGTTCCGCAGGTGATAACTCCGTGCCATCTCCAGACCCAAGTGCTCGGCTCGATGGTGACGGTCGCGTACGGTCGAGTCCACCCAATAACGCCGGAGAACAGGATGCACTGTGTGGATTTACCACCAAACATGGCGAGGGTGGAGTTGACTAAGGTGGTCGGCACCTTTGAGGACTTGGTTCTGAATGACCCCCCTGAAGAGGGATACGAGAAGCTAGGAGCCTACAAGGGGTTTTTTCTTAGGTGGCCGAAGGATGCGATAAAGTTGATTGAGATCTCCAATCGTCCAGCACCTTCGCCGAGCCACACCCACAGTCCATCAGCAAGACCATCTCCTTTGGGTATTTCCGCACCTCTATCCTACAGGGATCTGGAGATGGAGGATGCCGAGGAGGGCGCGGAGCATGGCATGCCTCGTGACGAAGAGGCACGAGAATTTGTAGATACGCCGCCACCCAAGCATGACGAGGAAGCCCAGACGAAGTTGACTCCTAAAACACTCGTGGGCGCAGCCAAAGAAGCGATGGCCGGTCAGAGGGCCGTATCCCTAGATACGCAGCGCACGAGCAAAAAAGGGGCGAAGAAGACACATGCTAGCACCGGTACTTACGATAGACAGGGTGGGGCGAGGTTGAAGAAATCCTTAACGTACGCAGCATCTTTCCAATCAGGACAGCGACCAACGGGTCATCAATGGCGGCCCTATCACGTCCCGGGTCACCCGATGGTACCAAAGGATGAGTTCGACGTCCTCCCAAACGAAATGAAGATTCTGCATGAGAACATTCGAGAGATTGAATTAGGACCCGATGAAACGAAGGATCGGCGGGGCGTGGATGGCGCTCGAGCCAGTGGACGTCCAGACGGTGTCACGGCGCTGCGGGACTACCGGCGTGCCCGCGGCCTGTGCTTCACGTGTGGGGAGCGCTGGGGGCGCGACCACAAATGCCCAGCAACGATCCAGCTACATGTGGTCGAAGAACTTCTTCAGATTCTTGAACTCCAGCACGATGAACCTGATGGCGCGGCAGAAGATCTCCTGGAACAGCCTATTGAGTTGATGGCCATCTCTAAGCAAGCAGTTGAAGGCACGGTTTCTCCACGCACAATTCGTCTTCACGGCTGGGTGCAAGGCCGGGAGGTTCTCTTGCTGGTGGATTCGGGTAGCTCGGCGTCGTTCGTCAGTGCTCAGTTGGCCGACCATCTGCCTGGAGTTCAGGACCTTGCTCACGCAATCCGCGTGCAAGTAGCAGACGGTGGTGAACTCTCTTGCTCTCGCCAAGTCACCAATTGCTCCTGGTGGGTACAGGGTCATAGTTTCTTGTCAAATCTTCGCATTCTTCCTTTGGGTAGCTACGATATTATCTTGGGAATGGATTGGCTGGAGGATCATAGTCCCATGACCGTGGATTGGGTTCGCAAAACTCTCCAATTCCAGCTCGCCAGCCGCACAGTCACACTCCAGGAGATCAAATCGGACAGCCCATCTTGTTCTCCAGTTAACTCCCAGCAGCTGGCCGGTCTTACCAAGCGCCAAGCCACAGCTCATTATATCCAACTGGCTCTGATCCGTGACACTGTAACAGCTCCATTGCCGCCGGATGTGCAGAACATCTTATCAGAGTTTGCCGATGTCTTCGATGAGCCGCGCGGCCTGCCACCGACCCGTGCGTGTGATCACACAATTCCTCTGCTCCCAGGCGCTCAACCCTTTGCTCTGCGGCCATACCGGGTAGCACCCGCTCTGAAAACCGAGCTGGAATCACAAGTCGCTGAAATGCTACAAAGCGGTGTTGTACAGCACAGTACCAGCCCATTTTCGTCCCCAGCAATCTTAGTGAAGAAAAAAGACGGCAGTTGGAGACTGTGCATCGATTACCGTCATCTCAACGCCATCACCTGCAAGACTAAGTACCCGGTTCCAGTAATCGAAGAGCTCCTGGATGAACTAGCGGGCGCATCCTGTTTCTCCAAGCTGGATCTTCGTGCTGGTTACCACCAGATACGGCTAGCTGATGGCGAGTCCCACAAAACGGCGTTTCAGACTCATTCAGGCCACTACGAATACAAGGTTATGCCCTTCGGCTTGTCCGGCGCACCGGCCACCTTCCAGCGGGCGATGAACACTACTCTCGGCCCGGTCCTTCGGAAGTCCGCATTAGTGTTCTTTGATGATATTCTGGTATATAGCCCAACCTTGTCAGACCATCTGCACCATCTGCGTGCGGTGCTCCAGCTTCTTCGGAACGATCAGTGGAAAGTGAAGCAATCGAAGTGCTCATTTGCGCAAAATCAGCTGTCCTACTTGGGCCATCTTATCAGTGCCGATGGAGTGGCCACTGAAGAGTCGAAGGTACTCGCGGTTCAGCAATGGCCAACACCAACATCGACTAAGCAGCTACGCGGATTCTTGGGTTTAGCCGGCTACTACCGTAAATTTGTCCACCATTTCGGCCTGATCAGCAAACCCCTCACTAACCTGCTTAAGAAGCATTGCCCGTTTGTTTGGGCGCCTGAGTGCGAGGCCGCGTTTGCTCGGCTCAAGAGCGCTCTCACCTCTGCTCCTATGCTCGCTCTGCCGGACTTCTCCAAACCTTTCGTAATCGAGACTGACGCGTGTGACAAGGGAGTTGGCGCGGTATTGCAGCAGGATGGCCACCCGATCGCATTCATGAGCAAAGCGTTGGGGCCGCGCAACCAGGGACTCTCCATTTATGAAAAGGAGTGTTTAGCAGTGCTCATGGCAGTGGATCGCTAGCGGTCGTATTTGCAATTGAACGAGTTCGTTATCCGCACCGATCAGAAGAGTTTGATTCACTTCGAGGACCAGCGACTCTCTACCCCGTGGCAGCAAAAAGCATTCACCAAGCTTTTGGGCCTTCACTACCGCATCAGCTACAAGAAAGGTTCAGAGAACCGAGCGGCCGACGCGTTGTCACGACAAGAGCATCCGGCTTCAGAGGAGTGTGCCGCTTTCACGGAGTGTGTTCCCTCCTGGCTCGAAGAAGTCACGGCCAGCTACGCCAATGACACCCAGGCACGCACTCTTCTGGCTCAATTGGCCATCGCGTCACCGCAGAACAAATTCTCGCTGCGCTATGGCGTCATCCGCTATGCCGATCGCATCTGGCTCGGCAGCGCCCCGGCTCTCCAGACTCGCGTCATTAGCGCTCTTCACGACAGTGCGCTCGGCGGCCACTCCGGGTTCCCGGTCACGTACTGTCGGATCAAACAACTCTTCGTGTGGCCTCACATGAAGCGCACTATTCAGGACTACATCCGGAGTTGCTCGGTCTGCCAGCAAGCCAAACCAGATCGGACCAAATACCTCGGATTGCTCCAGCCATTACCAGTTCCAGACGCGGCGTGGGAGGTCGCCACGATGGACTTCATCGAAGGTCTGCCCAAATCCTTCCGTTACAATTGCATCTTCGTGGTCATGGACAAATTTTCGAAATATGCTCACTTCTTGCCGCTTCATCACCCATTCACTGCCTCACAAGTTGCTCAAGTTTTTATTGATCAAGTGTACAAACTGCACGGCCTGCCGCGTGTGTTTATATCCGACCGAGACAAGGTGTTTACAAGCCAATTCTGGCAGCAATTGTTCTCCCGCACGGGCACTCAACTACATCTCAGCACCGCATACCACCCGCAATCAGATGGGCAAACGGAGCGAGTCAATCAGTGCTTGGAAACCTTTCTACGGTGCTTTGTTCACGCCTGTCCGAATCAATGGTCCAAGTGGCTACCCCTGGCTGAGTTCTGGTACAACACAAGTTTCCATTCGTCTCTTGGTCAGACTCCTTTCACCGTGCTGTATGGCCGGACTCCTCGGCAGCTGGGTCTTTCATTGGATGATGTTGGCGCCAACAGTGATGTTCAGCAGTGGCTGCAGACTCGCGCGACCATGACTGCCCTGGTCCATCAGCACTTGAACCGAGCTCAGCAGCGCATGAAACTGCAGGCAGACAAGAAACGAACTGAGCGTACGTTTGAGATCGGGGACACGGTTTTCTTGAAGCTCCAGCCGTATGTCCAAACGTCGGTGGCACCGCGCGCCAGCCACAAACTGTCTTTCAAGTATTTTGGCCCGTTTCCGATCGTCGGCCGAGTTGGCGCAGTTGCGTACCGCTTGCAGCTACCGGCTTCTGCGACCATCCACCCGGTCTTCCATGTGTCCCAGCTCAAGCGGGCGTTGGTTCGTGGGGAACAGGTATTGCCGGTCCTTCCTTCTTCACTTCCTTTGTCTCAGGTCCCGGCTGCGGTTCTCAACACTCGCTGGGTGCGCCGAGCGAACAAGATGGTCAAGCAATTCTTCGTCCGTTGGTCGTCCACTCCAGCCGGCACCGAGACGTGGGAGGATGCGGAGGACCTGCGCCGGCGTTTCCCTTGCTCACCGGCTTGGGGACAAGCCGGTAGTTCTGGAGGGGGTATTGTTAGCGACCCGGAGAAGACAGCAGACGACGATCCGGCTGGCGGGAAGGAAGCAGGCGTGGACGCGGGAAGCAACGAGTCCATGGAAGCCGGGTCCAGGAGAGTGAGGCGGCCCAACAGGCGTTATGTGGGGGAAGAATGGGCCTAGCGTGGAATCCAACTGGTGTATAAGTAGAATACTGTAGCGTGTGAGTGAAGCATCCGAGTGATCACATTTCTGGCATTGTCTCTCCTACCTCCGACTCTGTTCCTCTCTCTCTCTCGTTCTTGCTGTTACCAGATTTGTAACCGAGTACTGTCACTTGAGTATCGATCGGAGAGAGTAGCTAACACGCCGCTAAGGAGTACGGCGGACGCCGCCATCGGCGTGCACTGCACAGTGTTGCGACATCATGCACAAGCACAGGCGCACCCGCGAGCGTGCACAAGCTGACCACCGCTTGTAATCCCTCCCCTACCAACGGAACCGAGGTCGCCGTGGACGAAATCGACGTCAACGCGGCCGACCATGTGAGGAGAAAGAGGGTCGGCCGGATATGAGGCGGCTACGGCGACATCCCTTTGGCCCAAATCGAGCTCCACGTGCTCTGGGACAATGTCGTGTGAGCATGAAGCTCCTTCGCCGCCGGTGTCGTCGCGCGTCACCTTCTTTGCTGCCGGACACGAGAAAGAAACTGAGAGGGAGACGTACGATCGGATGAGGCAGTGAAGAGATTTGCTAATTTGCCATAGGGACATTTCAGTCTTTTCATGTCAAAAATAGGGCGTCAGCCGAAAATGATTAAATTAAGTTAAACAAGGCATATAATCAAACAATCAATGTAAAATGGGGCCATATCATCTCTTGCAATATAAGATAAGACACATGATCAAGTGATATTATAAGATTGAACATATGATCAAATCTGTCAACTCACGTAGTATGTGCTGGACATGCTCAACTGGAGAAATATTTGTAGCTGGGTTGACTGCTTAGTTCCTTGCGGGTGTAATACACCCTGATTGTAAACCTGCTGTTCTAAATCAATAAAGCTCTCCCCCGTGAATGCCCTAAAAAGAACATGTTGTCTTTCGGGATGGGAGGATGAACACAACAATATCCATCATAAAACAGATCGGAAAGAACTCATGAAAACTTATATCAGAGTGTACGTCAAAATTCAGGCCCGGGCCTATGGGCGTGCGGCCCGTGCGCCGGAACAGGGCCCCCAATTTCCAGGGGCCCCGAAGGTCACTGGCCCTGTGCGCTGGCCGCTGGAGTGCCGCTGGACTCCGTCCGTGCGCTGAAGTGCTGCTTGGGCCGCAGTCCGCGGCTCCGCGCGAGCAGGCCTGCGCGGCTGCGCGCAGCGCGCGATGACGCAGCGCGGCGATATGTACGCATTTGCGATCGATCAGGTTGTTATAATTAGTGGCCTCGCCAGTTCGTCTTCTGTTCGTCAGTTCGGCCGCCGGTCCGCCGTCCGCGCGATGCGATAGTACGATCCCCTCGCCAGCCCCAGGACTCCAGGAGCAGTTCAAGTGAGGCAATTAGTCTGTTGCTAATTTTGTTCATATTAACAATAGGCATTAGGCAATTTTGCTAATTTTGTTCTGGTCTGGACCAAAACAAGGCACGAATTCATCGTGTAGAAGTGCATCTTATTTGCTCTTTAGGTGATATGCATGATAGTTCTAATTTCTAAACAGTCGGATACTTGTGAGATGTTTATCCTTGTTTACCTCAGAGTTACGAATACGAATGCAACAAAGTATCTCTACGTTTGCTACCTTCTCAGTTTTCAATAATATCATCGTTACCCCTGTAATGGTTTTTTCAGCAAGGTTATTCAATTTGTACGTTCACTGGGCACTCAGCATCTGTTTTGTTCATATAATCATATTCAATAGCTTGTTGCTAATTTTGTATATGGTCTGGACTGTCGATTGCTAATTTTGTCTATGGTTTGGACTGTCGATTGCTAATTTTGTCTATGGTTTGGACTGTCGATTTGTTCCGCTGATTGCTAATTTTGTTGCTTAGCCATGATCTTACGGGTCCCTATTGCTAATTTTGTTGCTTGATAGCTTGACGTGCACTATTGAACTAGTCTCTATTGCTAATTTTGTTCTTTTTATCTTTTGTATACATGTGCATCAATTGGTCTAGACTCTATACGTGTAGTGTTCCAAGATCCAAGTCATGTCTTCTACAAATCGGTCTAGCGTTGAATAGTATATGATTCTTGATATATCTCATTGCTATCATGCTATGTAAGACATTATGGCCTATAGCCCTATATATTATTATAGTTCTATTTTTCTAGTGAGGTAGGCCCTATTTTAGAGTTTTGGCACAGGGCCCCAGAATTTCCCGGCTCGGCCCTGTCAAAATTCATAAACTTCATAGGACACCAAGTCATAAAGCAACGTACAATTATCCTCACATTACAAGAAACGCAGTCTTGGAACATAACCAGACTATTTAAACAGCTAAATTTAACCAAAACCCAAGTGAGAATAGGTGAGAGGACAGAGCGGATGTCATGCACTCATGCTTTCATGGAGGAGATCCAAACCTACTCTTCTTGTCCCAACGGAAGAAGAAGCAAGGGAAAAATAGAGAAACGAACATGATTTACCCCGTGTAATAGCTTATTACTCGTGTACTTAATAAAATGAAGGGTTTCCTCTAATCTAAAAAGAAATAAGATGAGAAAGGTCTGTCTTTCATATTGTCTACCTAGAAATTCACATGCAAGCATGGACGGTCCTGTTCTGATACATGTTCAACTTTCATGCACCTCGTATCGAGGAAACATGGCAATAGTCTTCGATGTACATCTGTTGGGCACCGGCACATCTCGTTAAATAATTGCGCATCTCACCCAGAAAAACAAATGCAAAACACGGTCCAAATCTTGAACAGATCAATCTAATCTTTCACTTCGAGCTCAAATTTAGGTGAAATTAAAAGATTAATATAACTTTTCTAAAACAAAAGGTAACACTTCAATTTCCAAAACTGAATCGATTGAAAATTCTATATAGTTTGCCAGCCAGGTTTGCAATGCAGAAAGATGGAGTGAATTAACACCACAAACGTCACAAACAGATCATGTGCAAAACAAATAAGACATTGTCCTATTTTGCCATGACAGAACTACAGGCATAGCGCAAGCAATCGGTAAGCACAGCAGTCTTCCTATCCAGCTCTCTATAGGCATTTTTTTGATTCAATCGACTTAAAACGGCCTCCAACAGACTCTCCATCCAGCTCTGCATCGCATCCTATTCTGCATCCGGCTCTGTCGCTCGCTAGAAGTGGCGAAGGTCATTCTCTCCCTATCCCCCAACTGTCGTCCCTGGATCCTTCCATCCCGCCACCGCCACTTCCGACATCCACCGTGCTCCGTCCCGCCGTGGTTGCATGTGCTGTCACACTAAGTCTTATCTATTTTCTTTACTGCCCTAAAAACCCAAATGGTGATACTCCATGTTGGACTTGACCTCAAATTTAGCTTCTGCCCACTAGCTTAGCTGACCAGGTCCAGCTTCTTTCTAGTTCTGATCAGCTTTAGTTTTTTGTCAGTAAGCTTCAACACAAGCAAATAGGGTCGGAAACTTGTGTACTCCCTCCGTTTCAAGGTTTGCACGCACGAGATAGATATCGTGAAATAGAGATAGTATTTGCTTTCTTTCTTAGTAACACAAACACGACGACTATCCGAGATGATCACCTGAGCTACGCAGGCATGAATCAACTATGTATTGTGGTTAATAAAGCGGGAGAATTACTAATTTTCAACTCTAAATTAGAATTTGGAACTTTTCTAGACAATACTATCAGTTTTCTACTTGGACAATACTTTAAACATTGTGCTCAAACAGTAAAAATGTTTGACTAGAACACTACAAACATTATATTCTGACACTATGAGCTCTCCACTCCGACAATACTACAAACGGAAAATGCCCTTCATATCGAACAACGTATGATTTTAGATTCATAATATATTTTTTATTGGGTATTGCTTTATTTATCCAATATTCATTCCAGACAGCTGTACTTCACCTAATACTGACATAGCTTTCGAAAGGAAAGGAGAGGAATAGGTAACAGTGCAATCGGTCCTGTACTAATCAATCATCTTTTTCGCAATTTCCACCAAACAAGTCACACTCCTTTTCCAGAGTACGACAAAAGGAAAAGAAAGGAATACGAGACTCTAGAGCAATCGGTCGTCCACTAATCAAATCATGTTTTTGGTCGTCCACTAAGCAATTTCCACTCCTTTTCCACTACTAGACTAGAAAAGCAAAGGAAAGGAGCGTAGCAGAAGCAAACCAAGTGACACTCCTTTTCCAGCCAAACCAACGACCACGCACACCTCCAGAGCATCCACGGAAGCAGCGGCGCTACGTCCCCTTCTCTTCACCAGCTCCGGCCGCCACTCCACGGAGAAGCAGCAGCAGGAGGGGCTCCATCCTCTTCACCAGAGGACGGATCTGGCTCGGTGAGGTAAGGTTTTAGTTTTTTTCGTTTTTGCGACAAAGGATTTAGTTCTCGAGGGAAGGATTTGGGGGAACTGATCTGGTTTCCTGATTTGGTTCTTGTTGGCTTTCTTGGGAAACTTTATGTAATTGAAGGTGATACGCAACAAAGCAAAAGGAGAGCGAGATCCACCGATCTGGCCATGGAGCTGGCGACGGGGGCCATGGGCTCCCTCCTCCCCAAGCTGGCCGAACTCCTCCAGGAGCAGTACAAGCTGCAGACGGGCGTCAAGAAAGACGTCGAGTCTCTCTCGAGGGAGCTGACGAGCATCGAGGTTGCCCTTAGCAAGGTAGCGGAGGTGCCACGGGACCAGCTCGACAAGCAGGTCAGGCTCTGGGCTGACAATGTCAGAGAGCTCTCGTACGAGATGGAGGATGTCGTCGACAGCTTCATGGTGCGCGTTGAGGGCTCTGACCCCGCTACCGATCTCAAAAGCACCAAGAGGTTCAGAAAGAAGATTGCCAACTTTTTCAAGAAGGGAAAGACTCGCCATCAAATCGCTGACAAGATCCAGGACATCAAGATCCGAGTCAAGGAGGTGGCCGAGCTGCGTGACAGATACAAGGTTGACGATGTCCGTGCTAATCCAGCTGCCGCAACCACCGTCGATCCACGCAGGCCCGGGCCTATGGGCGTGCGGCCCGTGCGCCGGAACAGGGCCCCCAATTTCCAGGGGCCCCGAAGGTCACTGGCCCTGTGCGCTGGCCGCTGGAGTGCCGCTGGACTCCGTCCGTGCGCTGAAGTGCTGCTTGGGCCGCAGTCCGCGGCTCCGCGCGAGCAGGCCTGCGCGGCTGCGCGCAGCGCGCGATGACGCAGCGCGGCGATATGTACGCATTTGCGATCGATCAGGTTGTTATAATTAGTGGCCTCGCCAGTTCGTCTTCTGTTCGTCAGTTCGGCCGCCGGTCCGCCGTCCGCGCGATGCGATAGTACGATCCCCTCGCCAGCCCCAGGACTCCAGGAGCAGTTCAAGTGAGGCAATTAGTCTGTTGCTAATTTTGTTCATATTAACAATAGGCATTAGGCAATTTTGCTAATTTTGTTCTGGTCTGGACCAAAACAAGGCACGAATTCATCGTGTAGAAGTGCATCTTATTTGCTCTTTAGGTGATATGCATGATAGTTCTAATTTCTAAACAGTCGGATACTTGTGAGATGTTTATCCTTGTTTACCTCAGAGTTACGAATACGAATGCAACAAAGTATCTCTACGTTTGCTACCTTCTCAGTTTTCAATAATATCATCGTTACCCCTGTAATGGTTTTTTCAGCAAGGTTATTCAATTTGTACGTTCACTGGGCACTCAGCATCTGTTTTGTTCATATAATCATATTCAATAGCTTGTTGCTAATTTTGTATATGGTCTGGACTGTCGATTGCTAATTTTGTCTATGGTTTGGACTGTCGATTGCTAATTTTGTCTATGGTTTGGACTGTCGATTTGTTCCGCTGATTGCTAATTTTGTTGCTTAGCCATGATCTTACGGGTCCCTATTGCTAATTTTGTTGCTTGATAGCTTGACGTGCACTATTGAACTAGTCTCTATTGCTAATTTTGTTCTTTTTATCTTTTGTATACATGTGCATCAATTGGTCTAGACTCTATACGTGTAGTGTTCCAAGATCCAAGTCATGTCTTCTACAAATCGGTCTAGCGTTGAATAGTATATGATTCTTGATATATCTCATTGCTATCATGCTATGTAAGACATTATGGCCTATAGCCCTATATATTATTATAGTTCTATTTTTCTAGTGAGGTAGGCCCTATTTTAGAGTTTTGGCACAGGGCCCCAGAATTTCCCGGCTCGGCCCTGGATCCACGCATGCTAGCTCTATTCAAAGACCAGAGAGAGCTCATTGGCATCGAAGGGCCAAGGGAGGAGCTAATCAAGAGGCTGACAGGTGGGGATGATGGTGTTACCAAGCAGCAGCTCAAGATACTCTCCATCTTCGGATTTGGAGGACTTGGCAAGACTACTCTTGCCAAAGCAGTCTACGACAAGCTGCAAGGGGAATTCATTTGCAGGGCTTTTGTTCCGGTCGGCCAGAATCCTAGCCTGAAGAAAGTGTTGATGGATATTCTCCGCCAACTTGACAAGGACTCCTATTTGAATGCAACAATGTTGGATGAGAGACAGCTCATTGAAGAACTCCGACGATTGCTTGAAAACAAGAGGTACGCTCCATCCATCCTAATATTTATGTTGGTGCAAGTTACAAATATATTTTGGACCTATTTGGATTAAATGTTAGTTCACTCAAAACTGGACTTATTATATATAATATATTTAAATTACGAAGTAAAATTTATGGGAACTCCAATAGAATGAACTCAATTGCATGTGTTTTTAGTAGTTTCCATGCCTCCTTTGTTTATTCACTTATGACTTAATTGTTCCGTGGCTCGCCTTGTTGTAGATTGAATAATGCCACGATATGGGAGCATATATTTCTCAAACGACTGGTAATAGCAAATTCGTTTAGATATATAGTTTTACTAATGCACGGCTCTCACGGTGCCATGTCAATAGGTATCTCATTGTCATTGATGATATATGGGATGAGAGTTCATGGGAAATAATAAGATGTGCATGGATTGAAAGTAACTGTGGAAGTAGAATAATGACAACTACTCGTATTTTTGAAGTTGCCAAAGTGGTTGGCGATGTTTACAAGCAAGAACCACTTTCTCCTAGTAGATCCAAGGAATTATTCTATACAAGGTTATCTATTGGCAAATGTAAAACCTCTTATGATCAGCCAGTTGAGATATCTGAAAAGATTTTACAGAAATGTGGTGGTGTCCCGTTAGCTATCATTACAATAGCTAGTTTGCTGGCCAGTAAACCAAGGGAGGATTGGTCTGAGGTGTATGACTCTATTGGTTTTGGGTATGGAGATAACAAACAAGTTCAAAACATGAGAAAGATATTGTTATATAGCTACTATGATCTACCATGTTATCTCAAGACTTGTTTATTGCACCTTAGAATATTTCCTGAAGATTACGAGATCAGAAAAGACACTTTGATATGGAAGTGGATAGCCGAAGGTTTTGTCCATGAGAAACCAGGGATGAGGTTATTTGAGCTGGGAGAAGGATACTTCAACGAGCTAATAAATAGAAGTATGATCCAGCCAATAGAAAAGTTGCCTGAGAGCACAGTATATGCTTGTCGTGTGCATGATTTAGTGCTTGATATGATTTATTCCTTGTCAAACGAAGAGAACTTTGTTGTTGTATTGGACAGTAATGAGCAAGACACATGTCCACAAAGCAATGCTCGTAGGTTAGCCGTCCAAGAGAGGTATATATATCAAGACGACCCTATGGCTAACACACCCATGCCTCAAGTGAGGTCTTTTAATGCCACCATGTGTCGTCTTAGTATGATGCCGTTGCTTTTAAGCTTTCACTGCTTACGGGTTCTAGCTTTAGAAGATTGTTTTACTTTTGATCATCCTTATCATGATCGTCCTTATAATCTTGAGCATCTCGGGAGGTTACTTCAACTGAGGTACCTCGGGCTCTCGTTCCACACGCTCCCACCCTGCTTGCTCTCGGACATCCCGACTATTACTGAGCTCCCGTCAGAGATAGGGGATCTAAGGTTTTTACAGGTACTAGACTTGAGGTTTACCGAGATAAAAGAGTTGCCACGCAGTGTTGGTCTGCTAAGGCAATTAAAGTGTCTGCGCCTTCCTGATAGCTTCGCAGGAGTGTTGGATTGGATCGGGAACCTAACATCTTTGGAAGAGCTATGGTTGCCTAATGTCTCCTCAAACTATGTGAAAGAGCTAAGCGAGCTAACAGAGCTGAGAGACTTTAGGGCCGGATCAAAAGCGTCACCCACTAAGTTGTTCAAAGATTTGATGGAGTCCTTGTGCAATCTGCAGAAGCTCCAAGTCATTAGTGGTTTTTTTGAATATCCGCGTATTGAGATGGCCAGTTGGGAAGGCTATGTGCTCCATCGGCACCTCCGTCGTTTGACCCTGTACGATGTCGTGTTTCCTAGACTACCATCATGGATGAATTCCGAGCGTCTCCCGTACCTCTCCCAGGTGCATCTAGAAGTGAATGCCGCACTGGAGGCACAAGATGTGGAGATCCTCGGGAGGTTCCCAGAGCTTGTTAGCCTCTATTTGTTTACCCATGGCGACGCCTTCCTTCTCGATGTGGTGGGCGGTGGTGCATTCCCCAAGCTAAGATACTTCTTCACGAGGGCGGAGCTTAGGTTTCTGCAGGGAGCTATGCCCAGCCTTGAACATGTTGTGTATTCCGTCGTCCAGCAAGGCAGTCACTTGAACGGTCATTTTGCTAGCATTCAGAACCTCCCTTGTCTTCAGAAAGTCGAAATCACATTCGAGTATGCTAGTGAATCGGACTCTCATGAGATTTACGGCTACTCGGTCAATTCTTTCGAAGGGATCCTTTTTCTTAAGGAGGAAGAGGCAGCAAAGGCAGCATTGAGGCACGCAGTGATGGTTCATCCCAACAGGGCCACACTTAAGGTATGTACGTAGAGCTAGCATAATTAAGGAGAAATTAAGTTTTCTTTCTCTCTTCGCCTAGCTAATTGATCATCTTTCTTTCTTTCGTAGTTATTCCCCAGCATGTTCGCCTTGGCAGCATCCGATTCTGAGACGTGCTACGAGGTACTACTTACTACCACGACACTAGTGCTATATATTTCTTTTTTTTCTTTTGATGGTACTAGTAGTATACCATGCGCATTTAACACCGTCAAGTACTACTCATCATCATACACACAACAACAGCATAATTAAGGTGAAATTAAGTTTTCTTTCTCTTTTCGTGTAGCTAATCGGTCACCTTTCTTTCTTTCGCAGTTATTCCCCTAACCTATCTCCGGCTAAGGACTCAGGCGAGCGAGTGGAGCGTGGCAGCAACCTCTCCTGTCCACGCCTTCGTGTATTTCTACAGAGTTGTAATTTTTTATATAATTTTTATAATTGACAACTGAGATATGTCATTGCTGTAAAAAAACATGTGTATAAAACATTGTAATTTTTGGACTTTTTTTCCTCTATACACGAAGAGTAATCTTATCACTTCATAACAAAGAGGTCATCACAACAATCTATCGAGCCCATCCTTCTAACCAAAGAAAAAACTGGTACATCTCATCCAACTCTCATCCTTCCAACCAACAAAAGAATTGACTCATCACTTATATAAAAAAACTCATTTTAGTTGTTACAGGGTGTCGATCAGGCTTTAAGACAACTCATTTTAGTTGGTGTTGCCGTCTTATGTTGGTCCATTTGACTATGCCGTAATGATGTAGTGTTTGACAAGAAGAAATTATCTAATCCTGTGCAGGTTATATATTTGTGTACCAGCTAGTTGCGATTATGGTCTATATTGTAGCGAGCAGACCATAAGGAGCTTTTGATGGAGGGTGCCAAACGCCTGGAGTTGCTTATCAGGGAATTTATGTTTCGGTTTGGGTGGCGAATATATAATAGACTATGTAGTGTTTGATAGCTTTTGCATTGCTCCATTCAAGAACACCGATAAGCGCTTCAAAGGATAAGGTGTAACCTAACCAGTGTCAAATTTTCCAGAATTTCAAATACAGTTTGCAGCTTCTACTTGTACCAACAGGTAATAAGCTATGCTCAACACCTGAGCGGAGGGTAACACAAGTTTACATCCGAGCAAACATAAATAAATAAGTAGGCAGAGATAGAGTTCCACAGCTTAGTAATACCAAAATAGATAGAGTTGGATAGCGTCGAAATATCAATGAGAGGCAAAATGCTAAATAGATAAGAGTCTTCAATCCAAAGCTTGAGCACCACCAAACATTACTAGCACCCCAAGCCAGAATGAAGGGACCAAGAAACAGTAACTCGCATCTTGCAGCCTGAAGACAACATTACCTCGCGCATAGAAACCAGCCCGAGAGGCCATCAAAGAAACCACCAGCTTCCCCGTCGGGTAATCCACACCAACGACAAGCCTTGAAAGCTTTATCGTGCCATCTAAATTGATAGGCATTTTTCCATCTTGAGAATCAAGCAACACCATCGGTACGGCAAACAACTTGTCCTCGATAATGATCAGGCTATGACCCTTCAACAACTTGGACATTGACCGTGGCCTCAACCGACTCTTCTGGCATTGCAAATTGAAACTCAAGCGTGCAACGCTTGTGGGGGCTACATGTACGAATCCCGTCTTCCAAATGATAAGCTGCACGGAAGTGGAAGGTTTTCAAAGCCAACACATCATCTTCAGAGGCTCCCTTCCAAGTTTGTGGCTCAGGAAGCCATAAACTGTTTGTAAGGGGAAACTTATGGCATAACTTAACTTCTTCAGAAGTCATAAGCTTCTCGTTTCTCCATTGATAGCAAAAAGCCTCAAAAGAGGGGCTTCATGAGCTTATCAATCTCCATGATACACATTTACCTCCAAGTTCATAGGTAGTTACCCATAACTGTCACTCCTATATAAATCAAGAGAAGTGCTTCTATACTCTTCTAACCTAATTTTTGCACGATTTTTAAAGCGCTGCACTGATCTCAAAGCAGCAGCTAGTGTTCAATGGGCTGGCCCATATCCAAAACCTGCCCACGCGCGCCCTCGCACCACCCACCCGACGCCTCCCTCGCACGCCGCCGCGCCCTGCCGCTCCCGTGCACCGCCGCCTCGCGCGCCGCCGCCCACGCACGCCACCGCGCCCCTGCCGCCGCCCTCGCGCGCCGCCGCGCCCTGCCGCTCCCGTAGCATGGATGTGGCCGCCATCGCCGTAGCATGGAGACGGGGCACCGCGGAACTCGTAGTCCGCTTGGATGTGGTCGCCGTCGCCGTGGCCGCTGCCGCAGGTAGAGGGGTCGCCGCGGTGGATTGGATGTGCTCGCCATCGCCACCGCAGAGAGAAGGGTCACCGCGGTGGATCGGGTGTGTTGCCGTCGTCGCCACACGGGGATGAGTCGCCTCAGAAGGAGAGGAGGCGACGTGGAATTTGTCGCCGGAATTGCTGTGACGGCGCGTGAGACCAACGGCGCGTGAGGGCGGCGGCGCGCGAGGGCGACAGGGGAGCGAGGGCGGCGGCAGGGGCGCGGTGGCGTGCATGGGCGGCGGGGCGCGAGGCGGCGGTGCACGGGAGCGGCAGGGCGCGGCGGCGTGCGAGGGCTGTGACGGCGCGTGAGGGCGGCGGCAGGGGGCGGCGGCGCGCGAGGGCGACAGGGGAGCGAGGGCGGCGGCAGGGGCGCGGTGGCGTGCGTGGGCGGCGGCGCGCGAGGCGGCGGTGCGCGGGAGCGGCAGGGCGCGGCGGCGTGCGAGGGAGGCGTCGAGTGGGTGGTGCGAGGGCGCGCGTGGGCGGGTTTTGGATATGGGCCAGCCCATTGAACACTAGCTGCTGCTTTGAGATCAGTGCAGCGCTTTAAAAATCGTGCAAAAATTAGGTTAGAAGAGTATAGAAGCACTTCTCATAAATCAACTCTTAGGGGTTTTCTTCTCTTCTACATAAGGGGTTGGTGGTGCCATGTTCATCTAGAATCTTCAATGTAAATCTCATTAATATACTTATACTTTTCTTGAACCACGTGTACTTCTAAATGTGAGGTGTCAAAATAAGTCAAATGAGTTCCCTCCGCTGACATGAAAATACGAGGATGTGGTAGGGGAAGGGTAAGAGAAGGAAAAGTGGAAGAGGAGTAGCGGATGTCATGCGCTCAAGCTTCCAAGGAGGAGGAGGTACAAGCTGAAATTGTCCTAGAAGGAGGGGAAAAAGAAAGAAAATGAACGTGTTCTCTGTTGTCCCGTTGGGGAAGAAAGGAACAAAGATAAAAATGAACATATTCCCTTGTGAGTTCTGTTCGGTTTACCTGATCTAAACCTCTCATCTCATGGTTTACCCTGTTTTCCCTCATGCTCCTCCGTAATCAGGTACCATTTTCATATCTGCAAGACCGCAAAGTACTTCCTCACGCTCCACCATAAGTTCCATCCGCATATCCACAAGACCACAAAGTACAGAGAGTATGGATGTAACTATCCTGCCGTTCATTCAAAAAAGAAAACCACTCCGGTTTTTGTTCATGTGTGGGAACTTATGTCTCTAGAGCCGGATGTACACAAATACAGCAAAATTAAGCATAGCACGGAGACAAATTCATGTGAAATTAACACATCGGTAATCCACGTGAAATTAACACATGAGTAGGACTCAACGATATCACTCTCTGGAATTAGCCGACAAAAAATGATGGTCTGTTTGATGTCCTCACGGTGGAAGCTGTATATGGCCGTGGTGCATGATGTCTCCTCGAGTTGGCCAAGTGATAACCAGATCCTGGCCAATATTCTGGAGGTAGGGGATGGCGCTCGACTGGCAATCGCAAGTATTTGGCATGAGATCCAGGCCACCCACTGAGTGGAGGTGAACTCTCGTGAGAGATTTGATCATATGTTATGTTATAATACCACTTGATCATACTATCTGATATTGCAACACATCATATGCTACATTTTACAATGACTCTGTGATCATATGCCACATTTAACTTATTTTAATTATTTTCTGCTAACTGGGCCTCATTTAAGACTTGAAAAGACCAAAGTGCCCCTTGGCAAATTAGCAAATATCTTCATTGCCTCACCAGACCGTGCCTCTTCCTCCCTCTCTCTCTCTCTCTCTCTCTCTCTTCCTTCCTTGTGTTCGGTAGCGGTGAAGGTTATGCGTGACGACACCTCGGCGTTCAACTCTGTGTTTCCCCACCCTATTTCGTTGTTTTCCCGTCCCGAATTGGCCGATCTGGCGAACAACAGTGGCATGGTGAGCAGCCCCACGGGAAGCTGGCGAGCACACGCGGCACGGAGCTGCCAGGCACCAGCCCCAGCGCTAACTTGAGCCACCTAGCGCATCCACGACGGCCCTGCACGCAGCTCCCTCACTGCCACCTCTCCTCCTACCGCCGGTCACTACCTCGCCCACCTGCCTGCCTCGCTGCTGCCGAGGAGTACAGCGGACGTCGCCATCGGCGTGCACTACCACGTGCACCGCGCGCTGTTGCGGCGGCATGCACGAGCACATGCGCACCCATGAGCGTGCACAAGCTGGCCACCGCCTGTAATCCCTCCCTGTCGACGGAACCGACGTCGCCGTGGACGAAATCGATTTTGGCGCGGCCGGCTAGGTGAGGAGGAAGAGGGGCCGGCCGGATTTGACGCGGCTGCGGCATCGTCGCTTTGGCCCGAATCGAGCTCCCCGTTGTTAGCATTAATCTTGACATGTGTTGCAGACGTGCATGTGTGCACAATGGGTGTGTTGCATGTCACGTTAGCATTAGTGATGCGTGTTAGTTTACATGGGTGTTAGCCTTTTGTATTTGTGTTAGTGGCCGAATGATTTGGCCAAGTAATTAGAGGTTGCATGCAATGGTGCATGCTTGGCAGTAGCCCACGCTGAGATGTGGAGTTAGTTTTAGATATAGCCGGGTCATGTGGATCTTGGAGTGATTCTAGGATTAGTTAAGAGCTAGTGCATGCACATACGTGATGTTAGTTGTGTGTGTGGGCTTGGTGGTGACCGGGTGATTAGAGGATAAGAGAGCACGATGTAGTAGTGGCGTGAGTTGTGTGGCTTGAGTGCCAACCCCCAGTGTATATATGTTGCATATTGAGTAATGGAAAATGGGCTGTGAGGGCTGAAGAAACAATGTAACCCCGGTGGTCACCAAGGAAGTGTCTCTTGGCAAAGCCATTGTGTTCTTCTTCCTTGGTGCATGTGTGTGTGCGCGCGTGTTCTGGTCTTGTGTGTGTGTTCTTTGAGAGAGAGTAAAGAGAGAACGGGAGCTGTGAGATTCAGCTCCTACACCCGTGCTCCAGGACGATGTCGTGTGAGCACGCAGCCGATGTCACCTTCGCCGCTGCGGAACGCAAGGAAGAGAGAAACAGAGGAGAGGGACGATCGGACGAGGCAGTAAAGAGATTTGCTAATTTGCCACAGGGACATTTCGGTCTTTTCATTAAAAATGGGGTCAATCAGCAGAAAATGATTAAAATAAGTCAAATAGGACATATAATTAAAGAATCAATATAAAATGGGCATATCATCTGTTGCAATATAAGATTAGACATATGAGCAAGTGGTATTATAAGATTGAACATATGATCTCTCAACTCACGTAGTATGTGCTAGACATATTTATAGCTGGGTTGACTGCGCTTAGTTCCTTGCGGGTGTAATACACCCTCATTGTAAACCTGCTCTTCTGAATCAATAAAGCTCTCCCCCGTGAATGCCCTAAAAAAAATGAAGTCTTTCGAGATGGGAGGATGAACACAACAATATCCATCATAAAACAGATCGGAAAGAACTCATGAAAACTTATATCAGAGTGTACGTCAAAATTCATAAACTTCATAGAACTCCCAAGTCATAAAGCAACGTACAAGTATCCTCACATTACAAGAAATGCAGTCTTGGAACATAACCAGACTATTTAAACAGCTAAATTTAACCAAAACCCGAAAAGAGGGAATGGGTGAGAGGACAGAGCGGATGTCATGCACTCATGCTTTCATGGAGGAGGAGATCCAAACCTACTCTTCTTGTCCCAACGGAAGAGGAGGAAGCAAGGGAAAAATAGAGAAAATGAACATGATTTACCCCTTGTAATAGCTTATTACTCGTATAAATGAAGGGTCTCCTCTAATCTAAAAAGAAATAAGATAAGATCTGTCTTTCATAGTGTCTAGACAGAAATTCATATCCTTGTAATTGCTTACTACTCGTATACTTAATAAAATGAAGGGTCTCCTATAATCTAAAAGGAAATAAGATGAGAAAGGTCTGTCTTTCATAGTGTCTAGCTAGAAAATTCATATGCAAGCATGGACGGTCCGGTTCTGATCCACGTTCAAGTTTCGTGCACCTCGCATCAACGAAACATGGGGATAGTCTTCGATGTACATCTGTTGGGCACCACATCTCGTTAAATAATTGCGCATCTCACCCAGAAAAATATATCCAAAACACCGTCCAAATCTTTTACAGATCACCTAATCTTTCACTTCGAGCTCAAATTTTGGTGAAATTAAAAGATTAAACAAAATGTAACACTTCAATTTCCAATACTGAATCGACTGAAAATTCTATATAGTTTGCCAACCAGGTTTGCAATGCAGAAATATGGCAGTGAATTAACACCACATACGTCACAAACAGATCATCTGAAAAACAAATAACACATTGTCCTATTTTGCCATGACAGAACTACAGGCATAACGCAAGCAACCGGTACTAAGATTAGCAGCAGGCGCAGGCAGGAAAAGTGTACACATTTCAGAGTACCTCAAATATCATAAACTGCTTAGAACTCAGTGACAAACCAAAATATAATAATCTCACATTACATAAAACCCAGTCTATTAAACAGACTATTAAACAGCTAGATTTAACAAGAACCCAAGGATTCACATCTCCAACAACCATAGCAACCAGAACACATCAGGATTCAGAGGACCTCATCATCCCCGCAATGCCTAGATGCCATGATGTGTGATGATGCTTAACCCGCCTCACACCACCTACTTCGATCGCTGCCTCATCTTTCGGCGCTTCCTCTTGAGCCTCCTCATTCTCTTCTTCTTCCACTGCACATTATAGCAAACATACAACTCATCAGTACACTAAGTCTAATACTCAAGTAAATCCACGAAGAACATAACAGTAATTCCTCATCCTCATGACAATAAACAGAAGACAATAGTAATTTACGTCTTTATACTTTTGGAATCAGAAGTATTTTGAGTGTTTCATTGTAAATCATCACGTGGTTATCATAAACACGGACCAATTGTTCTTCCTCATGTTCCACGCTATCTCAATTTTGTTAAATGATCAGAATATAATAAACTAGGAGTCTCTACAGCATGTAATTAAGTAACAAGGATAACACGATTGTAAGAGGAACCTATGTGCAAACAAACAACGCAAATTTGCAGCGGATTTGGCATTCAGAATGAGTAGGAGGATTTTCTCATCAAATAGGTCAGACAACAATTGTCTTCCTCATTATGCCACAAACACAATTAACCAAAAACAGCAAAGAGAAAAGAAACGAGCAAAAAAGAAATCCTAATCAGTGTTCTCTCAGACAAATGCCTCGATTGTCCACATGGCTTAATAGAATGGATTACATCGGACTCGTCATCTTTGTTCATCATCACAGAGAAGCCACAAAAAAAGATCAAAACAATTACAATTTTATCAAACAAACTATCCTTAGCACACTAGATGCAAGTTGCAGAAGAATCACAGGACAACAGGTAAAATTAACAGTGTTCTCTCAGACAAATGCCTCGATTGTCCTCATGCTTTAATGGAATGGATTGTATCGGACATCTAATCAGTGTTTCATCATCACAGAGAACCCCAAACCAAACGAGCCGCAAAAAAAGCAACAATTCAGTAAAAACAAGCACATCTACTGGACTATATTATCGCACACACGACGCAGCAAACTACATCTAGATAACAGCATCACCACAGGGGGCAAATTCACTCAGATCGCATCGCGCAGCCATATCGAAAGGCAGACGAGAGCATCGGCGAGGAACAAACCTTGGCCCTCATCGCGGCGGCGGCGGCGGCGGCGGCGGGGGATCTCGCGCTCGCGGTCTCAGTGACGGCTTGCGGCGGCGGCGGAGGAGGTGTGGAAGAAGCTGGCGATCTCGATAGATGGGTGGCGGCGAAGGCCCTCGCCTCCTATTTATAGGGCGAGGGTGTTGGGGGAGGCAGAAAACCCTAACCGGGCTGGATAGATGGACGGCTCAGATCAGCCGCTGCTCCGATCAGGGCTCTGCCTAGTGGGCCCGTTGGGCCTTCGAGCCCAAGTATTTGGCCCATTAGGGTTCTGCTCCGATTAGGGCTCTGCGTAGTGGGCCTGTTGGGCCTTCGAGCCCAAGGAGTTGGCCCATCTTGTGGAGGGCGAGACGACCTGCCTCCGCCTCTCCAGCTCGTCGGCGCCGGCGCCGGCGCCGGCGCTGGGGGACGACGACCTCCTCTCAGAGATCCTCCTCTGCCATCCTCCCTCCCCCACGCCTCCCTCGTCTGCAAGCGCTTGCGCCTGCTCGTCTCCGACAGCGGCTTCCTCCGCCGCTTCCGCGCCCACCACCGCCGCAGCCCTCCCCTCCTCGGTTACTTCCAGGGAGGCGCGAGAGGATTCTCCTTCGTCCCTACTCTGGAGCCCCCCAACCGCTTTCCATTCGAGCGGTTCTCCTTGCAGTTCGACGACGCCGACCACCGCTTCATCCTCCGCTGCCGCGATGGCCTCGCACTAATCCTCAACCAGACGCGTCTCCAGGTCATCGGTGACCAGCGCCTCTTAGTTGTTCCCCCGGGGTTGGACGACAGTGAAGGCACGGAGATGCGCAACGGGGCGGTGCTTCGCACGGCCGGAGATGTCCACGGCGGTTGCCATTCGAGCCCCTTCCAGGTAGTATATTGGTAGGCAGCGAGGAACAAGGTTCACAAGCGTTCGCATGCGTTTACTCGTCGGATATGGGGTGATATCATCTCAACACCCCTGGTTTCCATGAGCATTCCCGTCATGGTTTCTACGCGCATTCCCGGTGCGCTGGTTGGGAATTCCCTTCATTGCTCGTTTGTTGGGAAACCGCCTAGCATCCTTGAATTTGATTTGGATAGGCAGCAGCGCTGTGATTCCGGTGCCACTGAATATTGTGGAGGCTTGAGCGCCCAATTATGGAAGAGGAATACCGATTGTGATGATGTTGGTTCATGGGTGCTGGGAAAACTATTGAATTGGAAAGCTTCTTTCCCTGAGTTCAGGGAAGAGAGCGTACGTGATGATAATGGGGTTTTCTGAGGACAATAATGTGTTGTTCCTATGGGATTATTTCGGTTTCTTCATGGTCGAGCTTGAGTCAATGCAGTTCAAGAAACCACCCATACAAATGTTCATCTTTCATTTTCGTCCATCCACAAGTGCCTAGGCTGCAGGTAATAGCATGAGTTTACATTTCGGGTAACCAAGTTATTTTTGACAATTGGTTGATGGAATGCCTTTCACATCCTCAAGTGTTAAACTAACAATTTAGAATAAGGTTGTGCCAGTTGTTTCTTTTCTGCTCAATAAACTCTTGAACATAGAGCGATGTTGTTTATGATGTAATTATTATTGAACTATGCGGTTCAAGACAGAGTTAGCATACAGTTTTTATCAGTTTATGCTAGGAACGATTAAAACTATGAATACAAAGATTGGCAAATTCTTTTAATAACCATAAAACTAAATCTATTTGTTGCTTATCTATTGTCGTATGCAAGAATTGTATAATGGTAGTATTCATGCATAGGTCCAGTGGCATTGCATTTTTTTTTCATCATGAGATAAATAACAGTTGGAAATTGAAGCCAACTACATAAAAACTAAGCCTGAACCAACTGAAATGTTCACATGGCTAGCTCAATCGGCACATTACGAAGCTCAAAGCTAGTTACATCCTTTCATCCAATATTTTTATTCTATTGGTCTTGCTAACAGCTCGGTAGATCCCCGTTCCTTTCCTCATGGTCTGCTTTCACCTACCTCCTCTTTTATCTACTGAAGTTCCACCACCTCTCTCCTGGATGAACCCTTTTGTTTACCCTCGGTTGCATCCAGCTGCCTTGCTACCAGTTTGCCTCCAACTTAGTGTTCTCACGTTTTGGCCATTTCCTTTTTCTAGTGTGGGGACCGATGACTTTGGACCTTTCCCCTTTCCCTATTTGTGCATGTTCTTGCTCATAGATAAGAATGCTGTCACACTAAGTAGTAGCAGAATGAAATACTTCTCCTTTCCTGTGCTCCGTGGATATTTGTCTGTTCTACTATTACCAGTTGCTACATTGGCATTTTGCGTGGCATGTGTATCAAGTCCTATTGTGATTTGAAAGTTGTTCCCTTCATGGAAAGAATTGATAATTAAGAATACATGAGCATTCAGCTTCAAACGTCCTGCATGAATGCAGGCCTATAGCTGTGCCGTTTCACATTTCTGCTCATTTTGCATTGTTATAATACATACCTATTTGTGAAATAGTGGTTTTCACAGGACTCGAAGAGCATGTCGTCATTAATGTTATAGTACTATTTGTCTTGCTGGGTGCAATTATTGTAGTTTTATAGACAATTTTATTCTAGTTTAGGTGTTTTGGTTAAATATTTTATCAGCATATATCCCTGTCAGTCTATCTTGCATCTGTTATTGGCCATTAGCCTCTACTAGTTTTTCTGGTCCAAACTAAATATTGCTAACTTGCTATTGTTTGTGTGTGATCCAATTTCTTCAAGTTTGATCACTGTAGATGTTTAATAATTCATATTGACCGCATGAACAAATGATGTCACTAAACTCATCATAAAATGCTTTCACCATAATACAGTTTTATATTTACTACTACCTTCGTTAGGAAATAGGTGACGTTTTAGAAAATGTGCAGTCAAACTTTTCTAATTTTGACTAATAATAGGTTAAGATTAGTGAGGTGAAAGTAGTACCATTAAATTTGTCATGAAAAATATTTTTAAAATACAACTTTTTATAATTTTTTGCTAACATATACATATAAAAAGTAACGGTCAAAAATTAATATTGGAGACAGTGCCAGTGTCTAAAATGATAGTTATTTACGAACAAAGGGAGTAATATGTTATCTTTAAAAGTAGTGGTCAAAGTTTGACACTGCACAGAGTTTACAAAAATGGCATCTATTTTGGGCCAAAGGAAGTATTAATTAATAAGATAGATGCATAATCCCTTGCTTGAGGCTTCTACTGCATGAATTGATTAATTCAACTTGTTAGTAACTGGCTAGTTCTTACATTTCTAAAATGTTTACATATTACCTAGAAACCAGATGTTTCTGCTTTCTACTCCATGAGCCCCTCATATGCCCATGATAACAAAGGATATTCCGAATGATTTGATAAGCTAGGCAGTTCAGCATTTGAAGCACTGATCATTTGATTTCTACTGAGATCAGATGTAGCCAAAAAAGTGAGAACATGTCAACAATGGAAGCTGAAGGTGTCCCAGTAGAAATTAATTGTACTTCCATTGCTGCTTTTTTTTCTCTGATTCTGATGTCGGTGTTGTCTAATAATGCTGAGATGATTCCAGTTTGGAGGTTTTGGTATTAGTTCCACAATGATGAAATTGATGTTATGTACTGTTTGAACCATACCAACATTATGAGATAGTATAGCTTTATCGGATTTTGCATCACTTATTAGTACAAATTGTTTGACTGTTGGCATTGATTGTTCTGCAGGTACCAAGAGCTGTATTTTGCCGAGATGCAGAAATGGGTTATGGGTTCAGGTTCCGTCAACATGGAAGTTGGACCTCTATGTCGCATGTACTGGTCAACTGTGAAGTAGACTTGTAAGATTTAATCGTCTAATTTGCCAACTTCCATCTATTGTCTAATTTCTGTAGTTCAGCTGGCATGATAACACAGTGACTTGCTTCGATTATTAGTACCTTGTGGTCCATCTATGCATCTATTTCTAATGCAGTAGCATTTGCTCTTGGCTCTGTCAGTTGATTACTTATACCTTATGGTTCATTTGCTTTATATCTTCTAAGCAAGCACATCTTCTGGCAAGAGATAGATGATATTTTCTGTTGCTTGAGCCCTCATTTCCTCTGTTTCTTTTGGCTAGAGATCGAATGTCTTCTTGGGTTGATGATTGATCTGTCAGTAATGGTCTTCTTGTGGGTCAGATTTGCTTGAAAGAGACTGCTGCTCTCCCCTCGTATGATATCTTTTGACCCAGCTCTGAGTTCATGTTGTCTCAGCTCTGCTAGTTGTTTGGTGTGGCGATGTGGAATCTGGAGCATCTCTTAGTTATTTTTCTTTTAGGCTTGGGGCTTTACTGCATGAAAGGGTATGTTTTTTTAGGCTAAGAAGCTTTTGAATTGGGGGTGTGGTTTGATTGCATAGTTTCCTTTTTCCCTGAATGGATAGTTTTCTGATAACTTTTCTGATTAGTTGGTTGCTCAAGTATTTATTTATTAAAGGCGTCTCGAAAAGTCATTCTGAATATGCTTCTTTTATGGCAAGAGGTGGATGATCTTTCCTAGTGCTTGTGCCCTCATTTTCTCGGCTTCTTTGGCGATAAACCGTAGGTCTTCTTGGGTTGATGTTTAATCGGTCAGTATTGGTCTTGATGTTGTCAGATTTGCTTGAAGGAGATGGTTTGGGTGAATGTTTGTGTAGACTGGCTCAGCATGTTGCAACACCTCCAACACCCCTACACCTACAGACAGGTTCAGTCTTGCTTCCTAGGACTGGCAAGGTGCGAAACAGAATGATTCCGAAGAGAAATAAAGTTTTCGTGGCAAATCGAGCAAGTTTCCATCAGATGTTGTCAACACAAATTCGTGTCCCTTTTACAGGATGAACTTCAAGCAGCAAGCAGCAGCCATATTAAAGATTTCATCTCGAAGAATAGTAGTAGTATAGTAGAACTACGTGCTAGTAAAAAGTAGTAAAGACCATGTCAGGTGATTATATATGCAGGTTTTGCTAGTTCTTTCATCTTATCAGATGACGACTTCATTCAGATTCGGATTGTCGTTCGCTCCGGCAGCGGCGGTAGGAGGCGTCGGCTGCGCCTGGGCGGGCGCCGCCACCCGATCAGCTTGAACGGCATGCCTGGCATGCCGCCACCGCCCGGCATCGGCATGCCAGGGATGCCGTCGGGCATAGGCATCCCCATCCCGGGCATGTCGGTAGGGTTCAGGAAGCCCTGATAGCACTCCCCGCTGTCACCGGCCCCGAGGCCGGTGGCGGTGTAGGATGTGCCGAGCTCCGGCTCGAACTCGAACCGGCTGATAAGGACAGGTCCCACGGTGCGGTCTCAGCGCCCACCGCGGCCTTGCAACCTTCTTTTTCTTTTCTCTCTCTCCTCTAACTCAACAAAATCATATGTGGCACCGCTAAGGGAAGACTGACATCATCCTATTGGAGATGGCCTAAAAGAACTATGGAGCATGTCCCTTTAATACGTGCATGACCTTTTTCTTTAATATATCCAATGCATGTTTGTTTAATCCTGAAAGCTATGGCTGTTGTTTATAAGTTTGCACATGTGCACAACAGCAGCTATGATCCAGGTTTAATAATGAACATGCACTAGTACAGACGGGTATACTCCATATACATCTATATATATGTGTGTGTATATATCCTATAGAATGTATTTTAACCTTTGAGTTATTGTGCTACCATCTGTAATGTACTTAGGTTCTATCTATTTCCCGTACTGTTTTTCCAGTACATTCTAGCGTAATGTTTCTATATGATCCGACCTTTGAGTCTTAAAGTAACATCTACTCTTTATTTTAGGATGCCCAGGAATACTCGTGCTTGCTCCTCAGCGGTCGTATATGGTTGGGAACTCTAATCTCATATGGTTGTCTCTAGCGAATTGTCTTGGATATTTAATATCCTTGACGGATTTCAGGAACTTATGAGATAAGGGGTCTTTTACAACACAGCCTTTATAAGAATAGAAAAAAGGATGCAGCAGCAGGCTTTGCGAGCAAATTTTTTCTATTGAGAAACGTTCTTTGCGAGCAGGTTTCAAGTGTGCGTCGGTGCTAACAAAAATAATAAAATAACGGTCAAGCCAAGGATTGAGTTGCTGCCATAAGGGGCCGCATTGTCGGATAAATGGTGTATACCAAAATCTGTAGTTTCGCGATATGAGCCGTACGTACTTAATCTAAAGTCTTGTGAAACATGGGCTTAAGTCTTGAGTTTTCTGCTATTTTGTATAGAAGATGTGGAGTTCTGTGAAATTTATTCTTATGCTGATGATCGATGGATGTTGGCTGCGATTCTCTCCAATTTAAAAGGAACAAAAGGGAATGCAATGCTGGTGGCCTATCTGAACTTTGTTGCATCGGCTCCATTCAAAGGCCTAAAAAGATGGATTTAATTGACCAGGTTAAAAAATTAGTTAGGCATGAGGCAGATAAAGGCTCATCCTCACCTTCTTTCGGTAGCATGATCCGAGAGAGCCTCCTTCATCTGAGGCACCAACTAATTGCGCTTCCTTTCTCGAAAGGAATAATGAAAAATGAAATCATCATGCTGCAACAGTTAGGTCTTTGAGCTAATGCGCAACTGAAAAACAGTGTTGGAAAGATCAGGCAGGGATAAGATTTGTATGAATTGCTTTACACATGGCAAGAGTACCAGCGTAAAATTCGAAGTACGTGGGGTACTAGTTTGCACTACTACAGAATTCATTTGTCCAGACGGTTCGGAAACACCGGGCGGGACAGTTTTCCGAACCGTCTGGACGAAACAGTCTGGACAAATGAACTTTGTCCAGACGGTTATTGAACCGTCTGTACAAACACGTAGTACAGACGGCTCCACACATGAGCCGTCTGTACTACTATCTGGCACAGTGCCTCCGAGGCATTTGTACAGACGGCTCCCAACATCAAAACCGTCTGCACAAATGCATAGAACAGTACTTCAAAAGCATTTGTACAGACGGTTCCATTTTCAGAACCGTCTGCATAAATTCATTGTACAGACGGTTCTACCCCTGGAACCGTCTGCACAAATGCTGTGTTAGGAGAGCGTTGCTGCCGCGGCAGCAGAAACTACCTGTTTCTGCTGCGCGCGGTAGCAGTGCGGCAAGGCGCCATGCTGCCGCCTGGTGCCGCGGCAGCGGAAAATGCTGATTCCGCTGCCGCGGCAGCAGTGCTGCAGGGCTACGGTAGTGCCGCCTGCTGCCACGGCAGCTGAAACGGACGTTTCGGCTGCCGCGACAGCCGTGCGGCAAGGCGGCCTGCTGCCGCGGCAGCGGAAATGGCTGATTCCGCTGTCGCGGCAGCAGTGCTGCAGGGCTACGGTAGTGCCGCCTGCTGCCACGGCAGCTGAAACGGACGTTTCGGCTGCCGCGGCAGCCGTGCGGCAAGGCGGCCTGCTGCCGCGGCAGCGGAAATGGCTGATTCCGCTGCCGCGGCAGCAGTGCTGCAGGGCTACGGTAGTGCCGCCTGCTGCCACGGCAGCCGTGCGGCAAGGCGACGTTGCGGCCGCCTGCTGCCTCGGCAGCGGAAATGACTTATTCCGCTGCCACGGCAGCAGTGCGGCAGGGCGACAGTGCTACCGCCTGCTGCCACGGCAGCGAAAACAGAGGTTTCTGCTACCGCGGCAGCAGTGCGGCAGGGTGACGTTGCTGCCGCCTGCTGCCGCGGCAGCGGAAACTACCGTTTCCGCTGTCGCAGCAGCCGTGCGGCAGTGTAACGATGCCGTGCGGCAGTGAAAACGCTAGAAACAAAGTGATCAATCACGGGCATAGCATACACAGACACACAATGTAATCACTGATCTTAGACATAACATTCAGAAGTAAACTTAAAAGATCATTCTCGACAACCACAAAGTCATTTACATGCATTGTTAGTTAAAAAAAACTCTCAAGTCATTGAGGAGCAATTTGAGGACAATGGAACTCTCCGGTCTCCTTCAACACCTCTCTAAATATGAAAGCTATTAACCGTTTTTGAACAATCGAGACGCCCTCAGTGTCGAGCTCATCTGTAGGGAACTTCAAAGTCTGCACAAGGAAATTAAATAGCTAGGTTAGGCACGACGTCCGAACGATGAAAAATAGAACTACATATAGTGTAATGACACTAACCTCCAGATCTACCGAACTAGAGCCAACGATCTGCAGCATATATGTCGCCACATAGTATCCACAGAGATTGCTGCCCGGCGGCTGCTTGTGGCACTGTAGAAATCATGGTTACGTGCAGGGTAATTTAGTTTTACCGAATACATATTAGAACGTGTGAGGTGATTATTCTTCGGCGAGGGAGGAATTATTACCGGGAAATGAAATCGGTGGGTAGGTTCGATATTTGTTGTTTTCACAAGCCCGCCCTTGGCAACATATTTCTTGAACGCCCCGTTGAGCACCGTCGTCAAATCTGCGTACTTCTCTGGTGGGTAGTCCCTAGAGTCGAAGTACGTGGCATGTAGACGTTCTGGCTCGAGGCCGACGAGCATCCAGTGGAAGCCATAGTTGTACGGTAGAAGAATGGCACGCTTAGTACACTGAACGAGCATGGCGTCCGAAATGTAATCCTCGACCTCGTTCGGCTGGAATTGGACCATTGTGCATATGACCACTCCCGGATCGAGAAATCCGATATTAGGGTTATCTATCCTAGTCTCTTGAATCATATGTCTGCACATAAAAGTAATGTCATTGAAAGAGCGTATCAATAAGTTAGGCAATTCATTTAGCTTAAACAGTGATTGAGAACACTTACAGTGTCCAGCATCTTAATAGGCTGGCATCGAGGGCGTCATGACGGTAGAGGTCTGATAAATCCGAGAACTCAATAGTAAAGGTTCCACTTGCATGAAGGAAATGTTGCCGCTTGTACGCGGCGCAGATATTCTGAGGAAGCTCTGTCTCCTCGTTGGACCTCTTCATGTAATAATCGTGCAAAATCGTGGCTGCCCAGCCAAGTCGCTCTAACGCCGCCCATGTCACTAGCGGCTGCCGTTCCGTGTATTTTCTTATCTCGGGTTCTTCGTCTACCTCTTTGCCCTTAGCCGACTTTGTGCTATTTCTGGTGGCCCTACGCTGAGCTTGAGGAGCTGTTTTGGCAGCCTGTTGGCTAGATCTGCTAGATTGTTGAGATCGTGCTGAGGTGGATTTCGCCTTCGGTGGAGGAGGACGGCGTGAGAAATCTTTACCATAATACACCGGAGACAGCGGCCGTGGAGGAGGTGGAGGGGCAACCAGGGAAATGTACTTCTTCGGCCACTGGATGAACGAGTGGAGGGCCTGCCCCAGTGTCGTGACGTCGTCCTCCGGCGATACAGGAAGTCTGAAGGATCTGCAATTCGTATGCACCATGTCCACTGCCACCTTAGCTTTATCCGCCGCTAGCGGAACTCCGTGCACCGTCATCGTGCTTTCTGAAGGTGGAAATACTAACCCCTGGCCAGCCTCAAGCATATCACCGGGGCCAAAACTGCTGGGCACGAGGAGCTTGCACTTGGTTGCCACCGCTATCTCGTCGAGAGGGAATCTTTCATTGACGTCTTCAGGCAGAATAGGGTCGAAATTAGGTAAGTCGTCGGCGCGGTCGTCATCTCGAACGTGCTGCGGTGGGGATTGTTCTTCCACGTCTTGGCCATTCTCGTTTTCCACAGATGCGCAGCTACTCCGGCGCCGACCATGTGGGGATGAGGCTGCGGGGCTGCGTTCGGCCCCGGCGGCTGCATCCTCCTGTCTTATCTGCCGTACCCGTTCTTCGACCCTTGCATCGATCCTCTCTTGTAGGCCTGCAAATATTTCATCCATCAGCTCTTGCTTCATCCGTTCACGCTCGGCTGCCGCGCGCTCTGCTTTTGTTCTCCTCCGACTCCTGTACTGTCCCGCATCGTCCGGGAATCCCAGCTTCCATGGAACCGTCACCCCTAGGCCACGCGTTCGACCCGGGTGCTCTTTGTTTCCCAGAGCCGAGGTTAGTATGTCCTTCTCCCTGGCTGTTTGGAAAGTTCCTTGGGCGGATTGTTCTGATAGTCGCATGATGTTTTCAGCCACTTGGACGGTTTCGGGCTTGTTGAAGGCGACGGTGCCATCAGCCGAGATGTTGGCCCTCGCGCGATACCAGTTCCGGGCCCGCCTCTCTGGGATCTGAGAGAACGGGGTGTCGCGACTCTCCTGAGACGCCCGCTCGTCCTCTGTTCTCCATTCCAGCTCTTTGCGCGCGTACCCCCCGCTTCCAAGCCTGTGGGGGTGAACGTTGCATGCCTGACGGGCCCTGTTTGCCTGGCTCTTCTGCACGAATTCCTCCGACGTGCACCTCTCCACGAATTCCGCCCATTGATCCTCCAGGTACCCGTAAGTGTTCGGGTCCTGCCTGTAGGGCATAAGATCGTTCTTGACGTACGTGTTGTACAGTTCGCTCTTGAAGATCTTCCACGCTTTGCCCATCTTCGCTTTTGCCTGTCTTTCCACGGCCTGCTCGGTACCTTCCGGGAAGTCGAACTGTCCTTGGATGGTGTTCCACAGGAACTCTTTCTCGTGATCCGGCACTGACGGCCAGCTGGCGTACGTTATCGGGATCTTTTCCCTCGCCAGTGACGCGCACGCTCTACGGAATGCCGCCTGAGCCTGCTGAGGCAATACGGGCACACCCTCGGCACTGACTTGAGTTATCGTGAAGTGACCCGTAGGCATTTTATTTTTGCCTCGGCCACCTCGCTTTCGCTTCTGCCCACCCGATTCTTCGGTTTGCTCACGAGACGAGGCTTCTGCAGGTTCGGAGGGCATCGGTAGAGGCGGTTGAGCCGGTTGAGGAGACACGTGCGGCTCGTCTTGTCGGGGAGAAGAGGCCACCGGCTGTTCACGTTCATCTCCTCCGGACGCCATCTTCAAAAGACGAAAAATTCAGATATGCCGTACACAGACTAGATTGTAGACATTTTCATATAAAGACACATACTTTATGAATTAAACAACCTCGTAAATAGTGCTAATGTTCGTAATCTCATCATAAATATCTTCCTGAACTCTTTTATACATGAGGGCTACATGAGTTATATATGTCTTTGCCTCCGACTTTGCTTTACTCTCCGATGACTTAGACTGACGCTTACGACGGAGCCACGACGAACTGTTTACTATATCTGCCATAGTCTGGCGCTTTGCATCTTCCCTCCATATCTTCTCCATTCTCTGGATCGTGCATTGTATTTATACTCTTTAAATCTAAATGTACTCTCTATTTACTTCTTTCTCGTTTATTACTCTCACCACTTTTCGTTTTTTCTTTTACATCTCGTATCTCGTTCATTTGAGCTTTCTCTCAAGTTCTTCTCACTCTTATATCTCGCACAAATACTCTTCACAACTACTCGTATGAATTCATTCTCTATTCAATTCATTCGTTTATCTAGATAAAGTTATTCTGTTATCACTCTTCTCCATTCTCTCGATCGTGAAAACAAAGACGATTTGGTGTCTCCGGTGCATGTACTTAAATAAGAATAATGAAGGGGGCAAGGTGAAGACGGAGACGGTGAAGACGGAGATATACATGTACAACTTTCCTCAACATACAGTCAGATTTGCAATGTCATTATCGAGAGTAAGTATTGATAATACAAAAGACCAAAGTGAAGATAACGAGAACACACGTAGCCAACATATAGTAATTTTATCACTCATGGCCTTCTTTAATTCTTCCCAAGTTTTGATTGTCCATCTATCTGGACCACACTTCGATCAGTAGCTAGCATAGTCTATGAACTCCTTGGTGGCTCTTGACACTTGGTTACGAACCATTAGGACCTTCTAAATTTCAATCTCCATATGTTGTACCCAATCAAGGTATTCCTCCAAATCAGTGCTCCCATAGAATGATCAATAGTCATACTTACAATCTGCCATGATTAATGGCACAAAAAGATGTATATTGGCACAAAGTATGTGGAATCACTCAATCTCACCATTCTAAAACAAGTGTGATCTTACCATTCCGATGAGAATTCAAAAATGCAACATACACTTGTGATAGCAGAGAAGTACAAGGTGATGATTGAGCGAATTCAAAAGTGTGAGTCAAAGCACAACAATGGGTTATAAGTGCACGTAGCAGCATAATTTGTCAACTTTAAATATAGCTCCAAAACAAGGAGGTATTAGCTGAACACTTTTCAATAATACTTTGTTTCTTTCTCTTGTTTTTCTATTTTTTTTGTTCCAAGCGAACAAGATGTAAACATGAGCTCTAACAATTTTTTCCTTAAGTGCACAAACTAACGATGAATAGTCCTATAGCACAGCTAGTCTGAACTCGGATATACATGTTCATGGCTTATTAATAATTAGCATGGTTGGTTCACTAGTTGACTTAACAGGTTAACAAGGAGAAACCATGTTATCAGATCACACATTTATAAAAGAAAGGTCTAATCCACTGGACATATATCTACTGTGTTCCATAACCAACAAAATAATAACAAATCAGCATATATTTAACAAAACAAACACCTACTGAGACGCTTTCAAGGAATGCTGGAAAATTATGCAAGAATATTTAATATTCCATTTCTTTGTGGCAGTGGGAGATCACACAGAAGTTGTAGATTCCAATAGAAGTTGATTAATCAGTATACCATATAAACTGCAAATGGTACAACAAGATTGTCTTAGTTACAGTCCTTACCAACACCAAAATCCCAACTATCCGCCTGATTAAACAAGGACCAGGAATCATATAGTGTGTTCTCAAGAAAGGTGAACACGAGCAACAGAGGTGAGATTGCGTTGAACAGTCCACAAAACATTATAATCCATGGATGCACAAATGGCCACATAAGCAATGCTCACCCTGGAGTAGAGGATCGAGGGCTGCGGTGGTCAGGGGAGCTCGAGGAGGTGATCGGAAGAGGCCGGCGGTCGGGGGAGCTCGGGGGCGGCGGGGTGCTCGGGGGGCCGGGGAGCTCGGGGGCGGCGGGGAGCTCGGGGACGGGGAGCTCGGGGGCGACGGCGGCGTCTGCCTGAGGGCTTCGGGGGCGGAGAGCTCGTCGGCGGCGGGGAGCTCGGGGGCGGCGGGGAGCTCGGAGGCGGCGGAGCTCGGGGGTGGCGGCGGCGTCTGCCTGAGGGCTTCGGGGGCGGAGAGCTCGTCGGCGGCGGGGAGCTCGGGGGCGGCGGGGAGCTCGGGGGCGGCGGGAAGGTCGGAGGCGGCGGGGAGCTCGGGGAAGAATAGGGCTAGGGACTTAGCGAAAATTTTGAAACTGGAGGGCGGCTGTCGAAAGAGGGGATTTATTATAGAAGGTAGTCCAGACGGTTCGCAATACAGAACCGTCCGGACTAACAGTGCAGACGGTTCTCCATATGGACCCGTCCGCACTAACGTTAGTGCAGACGGTTCTCAATATGGAGCCGTCCGCACTTATGTTGCAGGCGGGACCCTGCTACATTAGTGCAGACGGTTCGCAATATGAAGCCGTCCGCACTAACGTTAGTGCGGACGGCTCCACATGGAGGACCGTCTGCACTAATGTAGCAGGCGGGACCCTGCTACATTAGTGCAGACGGTTCTCAATGTGGAGCCGTCCGCACTAACGTTAGTGCAGACAGGTCTCAATATGGAGCCGTCTGCACTAATTAGTGCGGACGCTTTCCAATATAGAACCGTCTGGACTATTAGTGGACCGTGCAGAGCCGACGCGGGGTGGGACTTTTAGTCCCACCTCGCTAGTTTACGGAGGCATCGACCGGTTTATATACCGTTCTTTGAGCGGGGCTGTCGAGCTTCTCTCAACTGAGCATATTTGTCAGATCCTCCGCCAGGCCACTGGGCCGCAGGTCAGTACGGGCCTGTGCCCGAGTCGCCTGTGATGGGCTTGATTTGGGCTTCGGCCCATGTCGCCTGTCATGGGCTTGATTTGGGTGCAGGCTTTGGAAACCAAAACCCCAGTGGTAGGCTTGTTTTTTTCCTTTTTTTACCTATTTTTATTTCATGTTGCATTTAATGGCATTTTTCTTTGCTAAACCTTCTCAAATTTTTACCATAGCCTCTAGGTGTCATATGATGAAGCAATGGAAAGTTTCATGTTTTTCTGACTTCGTTTACATTTTTTGGAATTAAAAAACCAATAACCTCCATGTTCGGGGTCGAGCCTCGGCACCTTGATGTTTGGAATTCCTTTCCTTTTCTTGGGTAAGGCCTAAACATAGACTAAAGACTACCATTAGGATTTTTCAACCCAATTTTACCAACTTTTTCATGCACTTGCAGTTCAAATTTGAATTATATTCGCTAAATGCCTAGAAATGCACTAAATGACTTAAATATAGCAAACGAACCCCGAAAAATGCCAAATTTTGACATGGAACATGTAATGGTATATCTTGAGGGTAGAAAAAATTTCAAGGTTAACCGATGAAGCAACCATCACTTTGCCTTCAAATCTGACCCGTTCCCTCTCAAAATCTAGATTCTTCCTCGGAGATCTTGGGGTTTCTAAGTAGTATACGTCACAACTTTTGCAAAACCTTCTCAAATTTTTACCACAGCATATTGATGCCATATGAGGGCACCATGCCAAGTTTCATGTTTTTCTGACTTCGTTTGCATTTTTCTGAATTAAAAAACCAATAACCTCCATGTTCGGGGTCGAGTCTCGGCACCTTGATGTTTGGAATTCCTTTCCTTTTCTTGGATAATGCCTAAACATAGACTAAAGACCACAAATAGGATTTTTCATCATAATTTTGCCAAATTTTTCATGCACTTGCAGTTCAAATTGGAATTATATTCGCTAAATGCGTAGAAATGCACTAAATGACTTAAATATAGCAAACGAACCCCGAAAAATGCCAAATTTTGACATGGAACATGTAATGGTATATCTTGAGGGTAGAAAAAATTTCAAGGTTATTTATTACTAGAAATAGGGTTATCTATTACTAGAAATGACTTAAACTTCTGAAAATCATAGAAAATGGGCAAGCAAATGAGTATAAAAATTCACCAAACTTCAGGGATGGACATAAATAGGGGAACATTAACTTCATGCCAAATTTCAGAATTCTTGGAGAAGGATAGGACCTAGCTCTAGTTCAAATCATCGAATTAGGTCAAACCCTAGCTTTGAACTAGAACCCTACTCAAATGAACTCCAAATCAACTCAAACTTCTACAGAAGGTTCCAAATAATGTTATAAGGCCCCTGTAAAAAGTTCATAATTTTTGGACAAATATTTATACATAAAATGACAGCAGGAATGAATCTGTATAAAAGAAAAAGAAAAATCTATAAAGGAAAAGAGGCCGAAGCCTGTTGGGCCGCCTCGGCCGGCCCGTTTACCCCCGCGCGCGCCTTCCACCTTCCCGCGTTCCGCCTCTCCCACTGGAAAGCGCCCCCCACGCATTAGTGCAGACGGCTCCATATTGAGACCTGTCTACACTAACGTTAGTGCGGACGGCTCCATGCGGAGAACCGTCTGCACTAATGTAGCAGGGTCCCGCCTGCAACATTAGTACAGACGGCTCCATATTGAGACCTGTCTGCACTAACATTAGTGCGGACGGCTACATATTGAGAACCGTCTGTACTAATAGTGCAGGCGGGACACTTATTAGTGCAGACGGTTCTCCATATGGACCCGTCCGCACTAACGTTAGTGCAGACAGGTCTCAATGTGGAGCCGTCTGCACTAATTAGTGCGGACACTTTCCTTTATAGAACCGTCTGGACTACTAATGCACCGTGCAGAGCCGACGCGGGGTGGGACTTTTAGTCCCACCTCGCTAGTTTACGGAGGCTTCGACCGGTTTATATACCGTTCTTTGAGCGGGGCTGTCGAGCTTCTCTCAACCGAGCATATTCGTCCGATCGTCCGCCCTGGCTACTGGGGCCGCTGGTCAGTACGGGCCTGTGCCCGATCGCCTGTGATGGGCTTGATTTGGGCTTCGGCCCATGTCGCCTGTGATGGGCTTGATTGGGTGCAGGCTTCGGAAACCAAAACCCTAGTGTAGCCGGGCATTTTTTCATCTTTTTACCTTTTTTAAATTTCATGTTGCATTTAAAGGCAGTAATAATGTGTAGTAAACTAAGGTTTTATATTACTCTCTTCATTGGGAACTCATAAAATTGAATGCAAAAAATGCCTTAAACTTGTAAAATTCATACAAACTTCATATGAACTCCAAACGAGTTGAACTTTTTTTATAAATTAGTCAAGTTACTAGTTAGATTGATTAGTTAAGTTAGCTAGGGATAGTTGGTTTAGTAATTGGTTAGATGAGTAGTTAGTTGTTAGTTAGGGCTGTTAATCAGTGGTTAGGTTGGTTAGTAAATAGCCAGGGTTAGTTATTTAGTTGTTAGTCAGATTGGTTAGTTGTTAGCTAAGTTAGTTAGTTGGTTAGCTGGTAGCTAATTAGGTTAATTAGTTCGGTTAGGGCATGTTTAGTTGCTTAGTGATTGCTATTTGTAATCCATGCAGTAAGTTAATAGTTAACCAGTGTGTTAATTGAGCTCTTTAGCTGTGTCTATGGCAAGTGGGTCCCGCACATAAGAAATTGGAAAAAGAATTAAAGAAAAGAAAAGAGAGTGTTATGACATGTGGGTCCCCTTGTCATAGTCTTGGTCAATCTTGACCCGAATTGACCAAGGGTCCCACCTGTCATTCTCTGAGGCTAGGTATGGGGTAGGTGATAAAAGTATTTACTGTTTAGTTCTGTTATTCTTTACTGAGAAAAATACAAAAAAGGATTTAAATTGGTTTAAATCTTGTAAAATTCGTAGAAAATTCATCTTAATTCAGGAAAATGCAAATAATATATCAAAATGTTCAGAAAAATGAGATCTATTCAATCATATCATATTCATCCATGTTAGGAAAAAGGAAAATTGCTAAAAACTCCAATTAGGGTTTCCCCGATTAGCCGGAAGCTTCGGATCGCGATAAGTCAAGCGTCCGGACTCCGATTAACCTGATTCCAGTTGCGTTAGTTTGCAGTTCGAATCCTCTAGCTCATGGCATACATTGAATCTCATGCTGAAGTTCATCTTTTTACCATCTGCTAAATTTCATGTTGCATTTAAAGGCAGTAATAATGTGTAGTAAACTAAGGTTTTATATTACTCTCTTCATTGGGAACTCATAAAATTGAATGCAAAAAATGCCTTAAACTTGTAAAATTCATAAAAACTTCATATGAACTCCAAACGAGTTGAACTTTTTTTATAAATTCATATTTTCATATGTACAATTTCATGGTACAACTATTTTCATATTTTTATTACATTAATAGTTCATACAAAAAACCCTGGTGACGATACATAACAATCGGGTTAGATCATAGAAAATAACCTAATCTCCTTTAACAACCAGCCCTTCTTGATGATCGACGCGCAGATAGCAGGTGGCCCCGAACGGTAGTTGTTCTTCGTTGAGCGCGGTGCCGTCTCCAGGAGGGTACTCATCAAATTGATTGTACTCTTCCTCGTCCACGACATTCTCAACTCCGACAATCCTTCTTTTCCCCTGAAGGACTACGTGAAGTTTCTGATTTGCCGGGTCTTGGACATAAAAGACCTGAGTAGCTTGTTTAGCGAGTACGAATGGTTCCTCTTTGTATGCGGCACGTTCGAGGTCCACTGTAGTCATGCCGTACTTGTCGACCTTAACACTTGAGAGTGCGACCCAACGGCACCGGAAGAGGGGGATCCTGAAACGTACATAGTCGAGTTCCCAGATCTCCTCAATGTACCCGTAGTACGCACACACCCCACGTTTGTCCTGGAAGGCATCTATGCGGACACCGCTGTTTTGTACCGTGCTCTTCGTATCCTGTGCTCTGGTATAAAAGGTGTACCCATTTATGTCGTAGGCTTCAAATTTCAGGATCGTGTGACTTGGCCATCTGGCCAACCAGCCAATATTCTCCTCTGTTGTACTATTAGCACTTCGAACCCGCAACCAGTTGTTGAAGCTGCGGTTGTGCTGTCTGGTAAGCCAAGCCTCCGTACGGCCTGGATTCTCTCTGCGCAGCTCGTCCTTATGCATGTTGATATACGGGGCAACTTCAGTCATGTGTTGCAAGACTGCGAAATGGGCTTGAGATAACGACGCGTAGTCAGGGATGAGTGTTTTCCTTCCTATGGTCCCTTTGCCATCCAGTCTCCCCTCGTGGCGAGACGTAGGCACACCTATCTGTTTGAGCTGGTCCATGTAATCGACACAGAACTCGACCACCTCTTCGGTTGTGTAACCTTCGACGATGCTGCCCTCTGGACGAGATCTATTTCGTACGTACTGCTTGAGAATTCCCATGTACCGCTCAAACGGTTACATCTGGCGTAGAAATACCGGTCCACAGATCTTTATCTCTCTCACGAGGTAGACGGTAACATGGACCATGATATCAAAAAACGACGGAGGAAAGTACATCTCAAGATGACATAATGTCTTCACCAGATCGGCCTGCAACACATCTAGTGCTTCGGGATCGATGACCTTCTGAGAGATTGTGTTGAAGAAGTAGCACAGCCTAGTGATTGTGTCTCGGAGATAGCTCGGCTGGATATTTCGGATTGCAACAGGAAGCATCTGTGTCATCAACACATGGCAATCGTGGGACTTCATGCCGACCAATTTTAGATCTTCCATCGAAACAAGTTTCGAGATGTTGGCGGAGTAACCGGACGGAACTTTCACACCTTGCAAGCACCGGCATAGTTCGGTCCTCTCGGCCTTTTTCAGGTTATAGCAGGCCGGAGGAAGCCTTGTTCTGCCTTGTTGGGAGGGCTCAGGTGCCAACTCGGGCCTGATCTTCATGTCTACTAAATCGAGGCGTGCGTTGAGGCCGTCCTTCGTCTTCCCTGGAATATTGAGTAAGAGACCAATCAGGCTGTCACACACGTTCTTCTCTACGTGCATAACGTCGATGCAGTGGCGAACTTCAAGGTGCTGCCAGTAGGATAACTCCCAAAATATTGATTTCTTCTTCCACATGCCGCTGGCCTTCGCTTTTTTACCACTCTTTCCAAGGACAACATCGATATCCTTAACCATATCGTACACCTCTTGCCCGCTGTAATGCCTTGGACATAAAGCTCTCTCCCTCGTCCCGTCAAATTGGTCCTTCATGTTGCGGTACGGGTGATTCCTCTTAAGGAACCTACGGTGGCGCATGAACACCGTCTTACGGGAGTGGGCCAGCCACCTACTCACCGTACCATCCAAGCACTGAGGGCAAGCCTTGTCTGGCTCTTTACTCTGGCCCGAAAGGTTGCGTAGGGCAGGCAAATCATTGACCGTACAGAACAACATGGCGTGTAGGGTGAAGTTCTCTTGTTTGTACGCATCCCATACCTGCACCCCTTCGTTCCACAGTGTTTTCAGATCTTCCACCAAAGGTCTTAGGTAGACGTCAATATCGTTCCCAGGTTGCTTCAGCCCTTGGATAAGCAGTGACATCATGATGTACTTCCGCTTCATACACAGCCAAGGTGGTAGGTTGTACATACTAAGAGCAACTGGCCAAGTGCTGTGTCGGCTGCTCATGTTGCCGAAAGGATTCATTCCGTCCGTACTCAACGCGAACCTTATATTCCTCGGCTCTGCACCGAAGTTTTCGAAGATCATGTCGATGTTTCTCCACTGCGCGGAATCGGCAGGGTGTCTTAGCTTTCCATCTTTCTTACGGTCCTCCGAGTGCCAGCACAACAATTTGGCCTCTTTTGGGTTCGCGAACAAACGCTTTAGACGCGGAATTACGGGCAGGTACCACACCACCTTAGCGGGAATTCCTTTCTTCGGCTCGATGGAAGACTCGCTGTCGTCTGGTTGGCTCTTACGGTTGTAACGAGATGCTTTGCACACTGGACATGAACGCAAGTTCGATAATTCATTACGGTACAGGATACAGTCGTTCCGACATGCATGTATCCTTTCTACCTCCATCCCCAGGGGACAAACCACCTGCTTTGCTCGGTACGTGTTTTTGGGCAGCTCGTTACCATCCGGAAGCATCTCGGAGAGGAGACCTAGGAGCGCCGTGAAACTCTTGTCTGACCAACCATGGCTGGCTTTCAGTTGGAGCAGCTCGAGCACGGATGACAGCTTTGTGTATTTCGGCTTGCAACCCGGAAACAAAGGTTTCTCTGAGTCCTCAATCAAGTACATGAACTTGTGTAAGTCTCTCTCAGTATTAAAGTTCACGTCGGCATCGCGCAGCATCTGATCCAACCTATCATCGTCCTCTGCGCCACCACAGTCATCGTCTGCACCTACTTCCTCGTGGCGGCCACAATCATCGTCTGCAACTACTTCGTCCCCATGTTCTCTCCTTTCGTTGACTTCGGGTTCTTCGACGATGCCAACGTCTTCCTGTGACATGTTCTGCTCTTCACCATGTTTGGTCCAACACGCGTAGTCCGGTTTGAAGCCCCTAATAATCAAGTGCGCTTGGATCTGTAGCGCTGAGTTGTGTCCGAGAAATGATCTCTCATTTCTACAGTCGCAACAAGGACAATATATATATTCAACACCCTTCTTCAACCTATCATCCTCGGCAACTCTCAGAAAATTCGTCACACCGTCAAGGTACGCTTGGTTCGTACGAGAACCGTACATCCACACCCGATCCATCAAGCTACACGCGCTGCACAACAAGGAAATTAGTGTTAGATTGACCTAATAAAAGAAAGCGACCTAGCTTCTCATCGCGAAAAAGGAGCTTATCTAGAAATCGTACTGCAGTTTAAGGGTTTAAGGGTACAAACATAAATATCAAAATGCGGAACATCGGCCTGAGATGAAATGCATGTCACCGAATAGATGACATAAAATAAGGACTAATGCAAATAGAATCAATTTCATCGGAGTCCGGACGCTCAAAATATCGCGATCCTAATTTCTCCGGCGGTTCCGGAAACCCTAATTTGAGTTTTTAGTCAATTTAATTTTTTCTACAATGCAAACACGAATCAAAATGACATAATTGCGTAGATCTTATTTTTCTGAATATTTTGATATATTATTTGCATTTTTCTGACTAATAATGATTTTTCTATGATTTTTATAAGATTTAATTATTTAAATACTCTTTTTGATCTTTTCCTCAGTAAAAATAATAAATAAATAAATAAATAAATATTAATATATTCTGACAGGTGGGTCCCACTGGTTTTTGTTTTATTTTTTTAATTTTTTTTCATTAAGTCGCCTGAGGTCCGGCGGTCGGCCGGGACGCCGCCCGAGCTCGCCGGCGGCAACCGGCGGTGGCGGGGGACAGCGGCGGTGGACGTGGGAGGGCGGCGGCTTACCGGGAGGCGGCGGAGCGAGGCAGGCGGCCGGCGGTGAGGTGGAGGCCACGGCCGGCGGCGGGAAAGCTTCGGGGCGGCCCTAGCGGCGGCGGCGGCGGCGGCAGAGCGTCGGCGGGAGGCGGCGGCAGCTTGGGGAGGTCGCCGGCGGGCGGCACGAGCTCCGGTGGCGGCGGCGCTTGCGGGCGGCTCGAGATGCCGGAGTGAGTAGCTAGCGGGAGTGACGGAGTGGGAGTGAGGGAGTGACCGACTACATTAGTACAGACGGCTCCAGGTTGGGAACTGTCTGTAAAAATAGTACAGACGGCTCCCAACTGGGACCGTCTGTACTGTACTGGTTAGTGCAGACGGCTCCCAACTGGTATCGTCTGTACAAATAGTGCAGACGGTACCAGTTGGGAGCCGTCTGTACTGTATTTATTAGTCCAGACGGCGCCAAACTGGGACCGTCTGTACAAATAGTGCAGACGGTCCCAGTTGGGAGCCGTCTGGACTGTTGTGCACAGTGCAGACGGCTGCAGTTTGGAACCGTCTGCATTATTTGTACAGACGGTTCCCAACGGCAGCCGTCTGCACTGTGCCGTCCCGCTTGTTCGGCATCCGTGGTCGTGATTTGTGCAGACGGTTCGTGTTGGGAACCGTCTGCACTAAGAATTGTGCAGACGGCTCCCTGTTGCCGTCTGTACAGGTGGCGTCCCGTTAAATGCTATCTGTAGTAGTGTTGGTACGGAGTTTTTAAAAGGAAAACATAAATCCATATTTTTGCCTCAACTATTTTGGTGTCTACATTTGGTGGCTAAACTTTTGAGATCCGACAAGTTTGACTGTTAACTATCAAACCGCATGGATTTTTCTCCTCAAACCATTAAAAGTTCGTTTTGGATGACATTGTAGTGGTTTCAAACATGTGATAATTCAAAACAATAGGAACAGAAAAAAAATCAGAAAAATCAAAAAAATAGAAAACTACGAAAAGTAAAATCAAAGTTTGCACAAAAAAAGCAAATGTTGGGAAATAAGAACATTCTGAAAAAACATAAAATTTCTTGATATAGAAAAAAAAGTCATACATACGGAGGCATTCAAATATCGAAATCAAGGCTAAATATGGTGCTTTTGACTATTGACCGCATTTAACCATATTTCCTCATTTTTCATGAGTGTTCATATGAGTTCTCTTGAATGTTTTGGTTTTTCAAGAATACTTATGATTTGTTTTCCTTTTCCTATAGTTACATTTTTTGAGAACTCCTAGATTTTTGTAGTAAATTTTTTGGAATATTTCATTCTTTCTAATTTATTGGACTTTCTCCCTTTTCGTATTTTTCTGAATTTTAAAGAAAAATCCTATTTTTTTCATGCTGTTTTAACTTTATTGTTTTTGAACTTTTTTGAATTTTTTCACGTTGACTAGTCTGCCGTGTGTGCAAAAACATTGTCACACTATCTAAAATCGTCTTGTAATGGTTCGAGAGACGAAATTTGCAAGACTTAAGGTTAAACTTGTCTGATTTGGAGGCTAGGGTATAAATACATGTGACCGTACATCTCAAAATCTATATCACCGTCCGAGTTCGTTCTTTCTCAGCAAAGACAATTCTGGCTCCATACCGACCAACGCGGGCCGCTGAGGCACGCTCTCCGGCTTCTGGAAGCAGCTACAAATACGTTTGATGTGGATCTAGCACCGATCTCGAAGAAGGGGTTTGCACACACTAATGATGTGGATCTAGCACCGATCTCGAAGAGGGGTTTGCACACACTATGTTTTTGAGACCTGGTACAACTAGGTTAATATAATGCCGATGATCCAGGACACCACTTCCGCATGGTAGTGAGAGGGCAAATGGATAAGTTAGAAAGGTGAGTGTATGATAAATAAAAAAAGAAGAGGGGAAAAACATTCAACGGGTTGGCACTTCACCGACCTTCTAATGACATGCTGATGAATTCCTTTGTTATATTCGATTAATTAAGGGTGCGTTTGGTTCAAGGGCAAGGTTGGATAGGACATAGCCATCCATTTTTATAAGGATGGGATGAGCCAATTTCTTGTTTGGTTCAGTGAATTAGATTGGATTGAATGGATCAATCCCATGTTTGGCTAAAACTGGATGAACTCAATGGGGATGGGCCACTGACATGTGGGCCCCATTCATCAGTGTCCTCTCTCCACCTCTCTCCATCCTCTCTCTCTCTCTCACCGGCAGGGGAGCCATGGGCGGGGCGGAGGCCGGCGGCGTGGATCTCGGGCGGGGCGGAGGCCGGCGGGGCGAAGGCTCCGGCGGGCGGAGGCGGAGGCTCGGGCGGGCGGGGCGGAGGCCGGAGGGGCGAGATCGGGCGGGGCGGAGGCGGAGCTCGCGCGGCCGGCGGGGAGCGGCGGGGCAGAGGCGGAGCTCGCGCGGAAGCGGGGAGCGGCCGGCGCGGAGGCGGAGCTCGCCGGAGGTGGGGAGCGGCCGGCGCGGAGGCGGAGCTCGCGCGGAGCGGACGAGCCCATCCGGCTTTTTTTCCCGAGTCCCTCTATCCAGCATCTCAGGGGAATATTCCCTTGGGTGGATATCCTCATCCATTCCCATCCATTGAACCAAACACGGGATATCCACCAAAAAATGGGATGGGATGATCCCATCCCACCTCATCCCTCAAACCAAACACACCCTAAGAAAATTTGGTTTAGCGTGTTACTTTTCACTTTAGATGGTTAAGAGTCATTTTGTAGAGAACAAATATTTCAATTGGCATTCACAAAACCGTATTGTTTCAAATAAATTAATTTTTTATTTTGAAACAATTTTAACACAATGAAGACAATGCCGGCACAATTGTGCTGGCCACTGTTTTAGTTAACACAAAAATGTAAAAAGAAAAAATCGGAAATAGTCATGTTACATACTGATATATGTTGAGCCGAGATAACTTTTGTTTGTAAGAAAATGTGTTTACAAGAAATGATTTCTTCCTGGATGAAAGCATGTTGTATTACTTTGCATCCTGAACAAGGATAATGAAATTTTGTTTAGCTATACGGAAGTGTTTCGTATGAATACTGCAAGTATTGCAAATTGTCCGCATGATCATTGGTTCAAGATAATTGCAACTGTTTCGTTCTTTTTTTCTTTTTCTTTTTGCATAGCGTAATCTATCCTTTGCAGCTGTTTCTGAGCAAACATCCCACAAGGGACGCGCAGGGTATATATTCAAACAGTTAGCTTTACATGCCAGACCAATTTTTAACAAGTTTTATGAGCCTGAGCTGGCTCGGTGCCTCCCTGGTGAGATCCTCCACCGGATCGCAGGGCGTGCCGATTTTCACATAACTAAACCCATGCATGCCCCTCACTGCACGGTTGACCATAAATGATGCATAATTAAACCCCATGCATGCTTCTTACTCAGTCCATCCTTTGATTGAGTCCATCCCTATCCAATTCTACTCTATCTACCTATAAATACCGTACTTACCATTCAACACACACAAATCCATTTATCCATCCGTGCTCTACTCTCTTTGCCTCGTCTCTTTGAGCGAACTTCATATGGTAGTGACGAAATGGGAACGGCGGTGCTGTTACTCGTAGCGTCTCTGCTGTACGTGACAGCGTCGGTGCTGCGCGCATCACACATCGTTTACCCGGAGCTCCAGTCGCTGGAGGCAAAGCAGATCGACGAGAAGCTGCGCACCGGGTACCACTTCCAGCCTCCCAAGCATTGGATCAACGGTAAGTGGATACGCCCTTCTCCCATGATTTTTGGATGTACGTACCTTGCAGTTATCCTGCATCTTTGTGGTTTACGTCCTTGTTCTGTGATCGATTAGTGCAGTCCAGTGTCACTCATTTTTCTTTTATCTCCTCTTTGTTTTTTCGCCTTGTTTGGATGGCATCGTACGTTTCAACTTCTCATGACGCAAACAATCAGATCCGAATGGTACGTACACTCTTTCAAATTCATCCCGACAAGGCAAATGAATTAGCTAGTTTGCATGCATTTTGCATGGCATTGTGTGATCCAATATTTCATATGGATGGACGCAGGGCCAATGTACTACAAGGGGCTGTACCACCTCTTCTACCAGTACAACCCCAAGGGCGCCGTGTGGGGCAACATCGAGTGGGCGCACTCGGTGTCGACGGACCTGATTGACTGGGTGGCGCTGGAGCCTGGGATCTACCCGTCGAAGCCATTCGACGTTAACGGCTGCTGGTCAGGCTCCGCCACCGTGCTGCCCAGCGGCGTGCCGGTCATCATGTACACCGGCATAGACCCCGACGAGCACCAGGTGCAGAACGTCGCATACCCGGCCAACCTCTCCGACCCCTTCCTCCGCGAGTGGGTCAAGCCTGACTACAACCCCATCATCAAACCCGATCGCGGCATCAACGCTAGCGCCTTCCGTGACCCCACCACCGCCTGGTACGGGCCCGACGGGTATGTACATCTATAACAACCTCTGATTCCTCCTATCCTATCCGTCCACGTCACTGCAGTATATTATATAATAGATATATTTGTATATGATTTGTACATGCAATGTGCTGCAGACACTGGAGGCTGGTTGTGGGTAGCAAGGAGAACATGATGGGGATCGCGGTGCTGTACCGGAGCCGGGACTTCAAGAGGTGGGTCAAGGCACATCACTCGCTGCACGCGGGGCTCACTGGGATGTGGGAGTGTCCGGACTTCTACCCCGTGGCGGTGGCCGGTGGTAACCGCCACCACCAGCGGGGCGTGGACACCGCCGAGCTACGTGACCGCGCCGTGGCCGAGGAGGTCAAGTACGTGCTCAAGGTGAGCCTGGACCTGATGCGGTACGAGTACTACACCGTCGGCTGGTACGACCACGCCAAGGACCGCTACACCCCCGACCCATCCTTCCCGGACAACGACTACGGCCTCCGCTATGACTACGGCGACTTCTACGCATCCAAGACATTCTACGACCCAGCCAAGCGCCGCCGCGTGCTCTGGGGCTGGGCCAATGAGTCCGACACCGTCCCCGACGACCGCCACAAGGGCTGGGCTGGCATCCAGGTCCCGTACAATACGTGCCCGTTGCACGAGCAAATTGTTACGTTTATCACGTGTCGATTGTGTGCACGTACTGATGCATGCGTTGCTGATCTTCTCAGGCGATACCGAGGAAGATCTTTCTATCACAGAGCGGGAGACAGCTGATCCAGTGGCCAGTGGAGGAGGTCAAGTCATTGCGGGCCAAGCACGTCAATGTCAGCAACAAGGAGGTCAAGAGCGGCGAGTACTTCGAGGTCACCGGCTTCAAGTCCGTGCAGGTTAGTGCACACTGCAAACACAATAGTCATGAAGAGTTTACACGATGCAATGCATGATGTATTTTTGTGTTGCGAGTGTGCAGTCAGATGTGGAGGTGGCGTTCGCGATCAGGGACCTGGACAAGGCGGAGAAGTTCGACCCAGCGTGGCGGACGAACGCGCAGGGGCTGTGCAAGAGGCTCAACTCGCGCATCACTGGCGGCGTGGGCCCGTTTGGGCTGTGGATGCTGGCCTCTCGGGACCTTAAGGAGAGGACGGCTGTCTTCTTTAGGGTGTTCAAGGACAATGACACTAAGCACGTCGTCCTCATGTGCAATGACCCTACCAGGTAACAGATAACTATTTGATACAAAAATGACAATCCACTAAGTACAAGAAAATCTTTGTACTATCTATACCATACAAGGTCCTCAAGATTCGTGTTGAAATTTTTGCAAAAGAAATTCCTAAGTCCATCCATTTCTCACTATGCTGTAGATTCCATTTTATATGACACACCCCAACTTCATTCATATTTTATGCATCAAACAAAATTCATACATAATTTATGCTTCCACTACGGCGACACTGTCCTCGTGCTACTGTCGCCTGAAGACTCTAGCAATGATCAGGGGAGGCCAGCAGAGGCGGCGGTGGCGACTCATCCGGCGACAGCATGTTTGAAGAGAGAGATAGAGCGAGAGAGAGACAGGATGAAATGATTGAAGAGAGAGAGAGAGAGAGAGAGAGAGAGAGTAAGGTGAAGTGATCTTAGATTTCAGAGACTAAAAGATAAAATGTGCTCTCATATTATGTTGTATAAATCCCAAAGCAAACGAACAGCAGATATAGTACCTGGACGCTCCATGTACCGGTGGAGAAACCACTCTCCTCTCTGATAAGCTGAATTAGAAGGTTTTCGTTTGTCACCGGCAAAACATTTCTAATGTCTTGTTCCCCAATGATCATGATCAATCAGGTCGTCATACGAGTCGCAGATCTACAGGCCCACCTTCGCCGGATTTGTCAATGTCAACATAGCCAAGAACAAGAAAATTGCCCTCAGGACATTGGTAAGTGCACATGGTCAGTCTATATTCATATTCATACATATCATTGTAGCAATTAATGGTCTAAGGATGTTGCACACTTTGTTTCAGATCGACCACTCCGTGGTGGAGAGCTTCGCTGCCGGCGGCAAGACGTGCATCCTAACAAGGGTCTACCCGAGGAAGGCCATCGGTGATGACGCGCACCTCTTCGTCTTCAACAACGGCGAGTCTGACATCAAGGTCACTAACCTGCACGCCTGGGAGATGAAGACCCCAAAGATGAATGCGCCGCAGCAGTAGCAGCAGCCCGAGGAGTAGGAGTAGCCTAGCCATTAGCTAGGTAGCTTCGTAATTTAGCTGAGATTAATTAGGAGGCTACAGATTTTGCGTTGTAGGGAGGGAAATGGTCTGGTTTGTTCCAGGTCATCTCAGGTTGTTCTCCACTGCGAGTAATTGTATTTTTTTTAGTAGCATTGAGGAAACTACTGCTGATAAGGAATGAATAAAATTTCAGGGGATGCATGTTTAGTCTTAAACAATTCTTAGTTTCATTTTGCTCTTATGAACATTGGCCGATATTTTGGCTTGATATTTCGGCATTCAAGTGCATTGCTTAACTTCTTCGCCTATTTTTTAGCCACTAGGGTGAGTGGAAATGAGCCAAAACAGAGTGCAAAAATTAGCGGATGAAAGCTGAGCTACAAGATGAGTTGATACCCGAGTTTGAAGAGATGCTTGAGGCTCAGTTGGCAAGGGAAGGAGCCACCATGGAGGGAAAGTATAGAGCACAATAAGAAGGATTTGGACACCTCAACCCTGGTGCCCGTCAGACTAGCTACACGTTAGCTATCCCTGAATGTCTTGATGAAAGTATTCCAGAATGGGGTTAGGTTGGATCATGGTGACCGGGACTCCAATTTCTGAATCATCTGATGGTTTTGACCACTGAAATTGCATGTCGGAGGCGTGCAACACCAACTGAAATCTAACAACTTGGCCGATTGCTCGGTAATCTATCTAATGCAGATCGATTTTCATGCACATGACTTGGTTGGGTACTCAGTAAATAAACTATCTAATGCAGATCGATTCTTATCCAGATAATGGTCTATACTGCAGGATAACAAGATTAGATCAGATGTTTGCTGGCGTCAGAACATTGGAGTTAGTTATCAGGAAATTTATGTTCTAGATTGGGTGGCCGTGGTAGTAGGGTATGTATTAGGGCGCATCTTTTCCTTTTTACGCATCACGGACATTTGTAATGACTCTATAATAAATTTTGGATTATGTGCATTTCATGGTGTAGAGGTTGGAGACTTAGTAATCTAATGTAATGCAAGATTGCTCGTATGCACATAAAAGCATAATACATGCTCCATAGCTTCTAAGGCCCAAACCTGCCATACCATTGATACTTAACCTGCACTGTTGGACCATATTTTAGGCAGAATCTGAGAAAGAGCATGGATAGCATTGATCCAGAATCCAGACACACGGCAGTTAGCAATTCAGGTTTCTTGATGGTCATAACTCACAAATGCCTATTTCCTTCCTTGTGGGGACGTAGGGGAGATGGTTAAGTTCAATTCAACATCACACATTGTTTGCAGTTGTAACCTATATGTGCATATCAACATTTTCTTTGGGAAAAAGCACAATGATGACTTTCAGCTCAACTTCCAATTTCTGGATTCAACTTATGGTCTCACTAATTTGTTGAGCAGCATCCCACTAGTAGAGGGTAAAGAACACTAAATGGGTCTTTCGAAGTCCAAACAACAGAATAAATGCATCGCAGTTGAATTTAAACCGGTGAGCAATAAACCGGCGTTCTGTTCAGGAAAGTACACGGCTCTCAAATGACAATTGACAGTACAGGTCTGCAGCCACAATTAAGCAGAATTATAGTGAAATTCACTCTATAATCATGAGTGCCCATCTAATAATCTACTCGCTCTTCTTGTAACTTCATGTTCCCTTTCGGTATCCTGCTCAAGACGCCTTGGTCGAGTTTCTGATACTGATCTCGGAGCAGACCAAGAATGCTGTAGAGGAAGTCGTCGACTTGGTCATCGTACTTCTCATACATCACAGGAAGCGGTGGGCACAAACAAATACTGTTTTCATTAATACATACAGCGGAAAAATGCATTCACAAAATGGGAACATCATGTTGTTTCTCAGTGGCGAAAATGCGAGAGAGAAATAGGAGGTTACAGCCTCTTACCAATGTAAATGACAGTAAGGAAATTGAACCAGCTCCCAGCTACAGCAGCAGCCCACGGGCCGACAATTGCCTGACATAAAACATAGCGTGACGTTAAAACGTCTGTTGATGATGAACAAACAGAATATCTACTTATGCAGGATTGGCTTTCTTTATAGTTTCCTATCTAATACAATGATCACATGATGGAGTACCAAAAGAACCCAGAAAAGCTTCACGTACCAGTACAAAATGCCTCAAGTTTTTTTCACAAGACACATCTTGAAGGAAACTCAGGAACTTATTTACTTGGGCAGCAATCGCAACAGCAATGTTCACAAACAGCTCATCCGGCAATTCAACACGGGGTACTTCAGAAGATCTAAAACTAGACAAGGTATTTTCTATTATCATGTAACAGATCAAAAGGCACTGTTCAGAAGCTTTATAAAAACCACACCCGCTTAGCCTCCTTGAGAAGTTGAACCAAACAAATTGAACAACCATCCCAAGAACAAGGGAAAATGAAATGATTATCAATAAGTGGTAATCAAGCCACTCGAAGAAAACCCAAATAGCTGTTGCGAGAACCAAAACGCTGGAAGATATCTTCTTCTTCCTCCATAACAACACATCAGCAGCTACAATCACGAACGAAAAGCATCACGCATGCCCACACAAAGAAAACTTAAATACACATGAGCAGATCACATACACTTTCCACCACACTCCATGGAGGGACCTCTGACGACCAAACAGCTTGCTCTTCACCTCTTCAGAGACTGAACCTGGATCGAAATGCCCAGACTTGTGCTTAGGGAGCTGGCCAGCAATGGTATCCATGATGCTGCTCATGATTTTTTCAGTTGCATTCTCAGAATGTCCCGACATCTTCATGTATTTTGAGCTCGCTGCAGAGTAGGAAGGTATCTTAGACAATATGATCCAGTCATACCTTAAACATGTATATGACAGACCGAGCTGACAACAGCACACACGAGGAGACAGAGCAGCGAAACATGATCGAACATTTTAGTCTGATCAAAATTTGGCCAATATGCTTGCTTTGACAGAATCCATTGCAAGTTTGGAACTATACATTCAACATTTCGGGCTGAAGCGTGTACTCGCTTACATTTATTACTGTTTGCTAGGACACCCACTCTGACAAGTAGCTTCAGTCCCACCCTCCTCCCATCCCGATCCATTGACATTAGTAGCACGCAGCAAGAGAATGAAGAAAGAAGGTAAAAGAAACAGACTCAAACACTTAGGTGGTAGAATGTAGGCACTCACCTTCCGGGTGAGGGTTTGGCTGTTATCCCTTGTGCATCTGAAGAGGAAGTTGTGTTTATGATCCGCCGAGACGTCTCTGGTGGTAACCAAGCCATGGACATGCAGTGGCCGCTTGAGACCAGCTTTTAGGTCGGTGGCTCCGATGGAGAAGATCTGCAAGCTACTATCAGGAAGAGCATTTGACGGGATGGGTCTAAATGTATGGCGCATGGGACCAAGTCTGCATGCAACAAGGCAAATTAAGTGATGGAAAGATACTTAGATATGATAGCAATACTAGCTTGTTATTATCAGGAAACAACAGACATTCTCCATCCAGGCTAAGTAGATATCCGCACATGTTCATTCATCTTATCATCTCCATCTATATATGGGTTTATTCCTAATTTGTTATGCAATGCAAAGAGAGTCTCTCATCTACTGTAATAGCAATGCTACAGTGCCATCAGTTCGTCTTCTTCCCGGCTAAGGGGGTGCGTAAATCTAATCTAATTTCCAGACAGACAGATCCCGATTCCCTTTACCTGTGCTGAAAAACAAAATAAATTTCAGACAAGCTCCCAACCCTTCCTGACTTGTCAGCAACAAAGCAACCGCATATAAAGTTCTGTATCAAGAAGCGATGCTATTAAACTTTATTCAATGCAATCTCGTAATGTTTACACGCTTTTCATTTGGCTGGTTTGTTAGGACGGACGGCAGAGCGCCTTGCGAGGACAGGTCTACAACACCCCCACGTACGACCATGAGCAGTGGCACGAGGTACTATCTTGGATTCGATCAACAATGACCCCCCTCGCCCTGTTGTCCGTTGGAGATGACTTCATCGATCGCTGATAATGCTCCACCCCACCGTCACTACGGAAGGGCTTATCCTCGTTGATAATACTCACATCATGCTGGATCTGAACTTCTGAAGCAGTGTAATGTTGCCATCTTTAACAAGGAGAGGTCTTTCATCGTGTCACTGCTCGACATAATCCGTGCAGAAGCACGGCTATGGGCTGCAGCAGGAGCAGTCGCCCTTCAGACGTCACTGCTGCCGGAGCTTAGCGTTGTGTTTGTAATCAGCCTACTCATAGGCTTGTAAAAACTTCCCTCCTATCAATACATTGAAACGCAAAGATTTTGCGTTTCTCGAAAAGAAAAACGTCCACGCGCTTGTATGAAAATATATACCATAAAATCATACATGTAGTAGACTATGATATGTATTTTGAAGCCAGTTTCATGTTATTATTCAGTAGCAGGAAGACAACTGAGATGGCAATGAAAAGATAAAACTTAGTTAGCTCGGTACCATATCGCAATATCAGTCGGTGAATGCTGGATATAAAGAAAGATTACGTGTGTTATCTTAATAAAGTGTAGTACTTTTCGCCTCTGTCGCTTGCTAGACAAACAAACTCACCTAAACGACGACGGAGACCGTACACGTTCTGTGGCAGCCCAGCTGTAAACAGCTAGCTTGCTCTTTGCAGCTTGCAGTGCCTCTGTCTCCTCCTGACTCCTGTGCCGGTATTAGTATGTGCCCCAAAGGAAGGTCTACAGTCACCAACCATGGCTGCAGGCACGCATGGTCCACTGGCTTTCGTGCACTCAATTTTTCTGTTGCTGCCACCCAGCCAGCCACGCATCATGGGACTATTACGTTCAGAGAACTGGAATTAATTAGGCAGAAGAATTTAAGGATGCATTAAGTTTTGTATTGCCTGGCTGAAATGACAGCTATATTTGTACGAACATTAGACCTTCTGTTACATAACCAAGCTTGGTTCTAGTGAAGAATCAGATCATGAGGGGCAGATAAGCTGAGAGAGGAAATGGATCCAACTCATGTGGTGATCAGAGAGAACTGGAAATTCAGCTCGGGTGATCAAATTCCATGGCAAAGTGCGATTTGATCGAGCGAAAAAACCTGATCGATGCATGTTAGTCTTTCACATAGTGGCTGGCACTGGCCGGATCAAGTAGTTCGCGCGAGAAAGAATGATGAGCATCATCGAGTGCGGCCGACTGAGTGATCGAGTGGGTGTCAGCCTGACATTGGTTGGCAATGGCCATGGAAGATAGATGGATGGATCCCATTCATTTGCAGCTGAACTACTTGACCTTGGAGCACACCAAATCTGGGCACTGCAAAGGTACGTACGCAGTCTACTCACTGTGCCAGCTGGGTGTGTGCTGCCTACTAGCATCTGCCATGTCGTTACCTACTCGATCTACCAGTGCATCTGTAGATGGCACCTTACGCTGTCCTACTGAAAATGCATTGCTCTCTCTCTCTCTCCCTCTGAAACAAGAACATATCATGTATGGTACTGTGCATGATTGTCTCTTGAGTTAGTGCAAAGCTTTGCTGAAAAATCTATTCAGGGCCTGTGGTTGTTGGCATGCCAACGCGCGCCAAAGCAGCACAGAGGATGAGAAAGGAGATGTGGCCTAGCCAGAGAGCCTCATCTTCTTCCAATAACTAGTACACTACAGTGCTAGATCACGCAGCTAGCTATCCTTTTTGTCTTTTTGATATGTACGGATGGATTAAAAGACGACCAACACGTAATTACTTTCAGAAAAGAAACCGACCAACACGTAATAAGTCCTTCTCAGGTCAACATATATGTACATATAATCATATATATAACTTGCATTATATAATATGCACGAGAAGCAACTTGATGGGTGCGCTAGCTAGTGCCAGTTCAGCTAATTAAAGAGTACTCTGATGATTTTGCCTTTTATTTTCAAAAAGAGGCTTTTAATTTGGTGCGATGCAGAATGTATGTAATTGCTAGTGGCGAAAATCGCGATCAAGATTGATTAAATCAAAGTGTAGATATGAAAACAACATGTATCCTACATCTCAAGAAATCAAACTTACCCAAATGACTAGGGAAAAAAACAATATGAGTTCATGCGTCAGTATTTGGGGGTACAATAACTTTAATCCAAAGTTTTCATAATAATAACAACATTTTTATTTGCTCAATTTAAGGGGCCCCACCCTATGGATAGTATACATCACCTTCGCTGGTTTCCTCCACCCTATGTCGCCTTCTCTGCTATCAACGTGATCACCATCCCTACTCTCTCTTAGTCGACCCACCGCACAAGTAAAACATGATGTAAGTGCGCACGAATATTGCATTTCAACGCGAGCCAAAGTTGGGCTTAATTATTGCCTTAGAGAATAAATGATACTAGCAAAGATGCTATGAAAATTTCTCCATTGTTGTTGTCTATTACCGTCCAAGCCAGGGAGGGGGCGGCGAACCCCTTGTTGAAGTAATAAGGGGAGAGAGACAGAGAGAAAATACCACTAAGAAAAAAAAGGAAGATAGGTGTCAAAAATAACCTCTAGTCAATGAATTCGTCTATTGAACAAACCTGACAGGGTAGAGTCGGAAAGCTAGGGAACGATATACCATTTCTAGATCAATAATACCACCACATAATTAGTCTAAAGAAAGGATATTAGGGCCACCACCTTCGAAATCACGAGATGCTACACACATAACACGTACCAATTTCTGGTTGCAAACTCCCAGTTGGCCTTGTGCTAGAGCTACATTTTTCCACACATGGCGAAACCAAAAATGGTTAGGGAGAAAAGGCATTTCAAGAGAAAAATGGTGTGGAAGCAAAAGCAAATGACGGCCACGAGCCTGCGCATCTCATCCATCTTTTATATTCTTCTTCAGTTTCCCCGTCTCTCTCTCTCCCTCCCTCTCTCTCTCTCTCCCCTCGCCCTGTTTCTCTCTCCTCTCCGCCGCATCCCCTTCTCCTCCCCCTCTCCAAACCCTAACCCTAAACCCCTCCCCCCCCCCTCCCCCTCCACCTCCCAATCCCTGCCCTCCGTCTGCCCGTCCCCGGCGTCCTTCCTCGGATTCGCTTCCCCGCGCTGATTCGATCGATGTAGGTGGCGTCATCTCGCTGCCCCCGTGTACCACCCGCGCCCCCAGCCCACCCCAGCCCACCCCAGCCCCCCCCACCCCACCTCGTGATGGCTGCGGGTTGACGGCGAGGTGTAGGAGGGGACGTCAGGCGTAGATGGCATTGGGAGATCTCATGGCGTCCAGGCTCGTGCACTCGTCCTCGTCCACGTCCACGTCCTTGTCCGCGTCCTCTGCCGCGCTGCCCTTGGCGGCGGCGACGGCGACGGCGGCCGCGCCGAACCACCAGGTGAGCCACATGGACGGTGAGCTCCCTGCCGCGAATGGGCCGGAGGAGTTGCGGAGGGGAGACGCCGGCGAGGAGGAGGATGAGGGGAAGTCCGCCGCGGCACTGGTGGCATGCCTGCCGCAGGTGGTGGTGCTGTGCGAGCAGCGGCACGAGGGGTTCGATGAGGCGGCCGCGGTGCGGCCCTCGACAAGCGGGCTCGTCTCCAAGTGGCGGCCCAAGGATCGGGTAATGGATATAGCTCGTGTGGCTGCTCCTCCTGCTGTTGTTCAATTCTTCGTTAGATTTGCCTCGGTTGGCGGTTGTTGATTGAGCTAAAAATGGAAAACTATGGGGTAGGTGCTGGACTGCTGGCTGGGTTAAGTGGCTACCTGCAAATTTAGTACCTTTATTGTTTTTGGTGTACGGATGACGATTTGGTTACAGCACTTTGGAGATGTAATGGGGTCTGTGAAGCTATGAAATTGGTAACGCCACAAACTTTTGACAACGTTAAAATGAGTTATGATCTATAGTCCTGTGAGCGGGATAATCGATTCTGTGAACCGGCTATCCGGGCTGCAATAGAGTTGTTATTGTTTGCTTCAAGTTGATGCAATTTGCTTCCCAAGTTCTTTGAGAAGTTGATGCCGTTTTGCTTTGTCACGCTGTCTGTGCTTTATGCCTTTATTAATAATACAAAACGGAAACAGTATAGGTGTTGCTATGTTATCGTATTAATTCTTATTCGTTATTTCATTGCCTAATTAGATGTGGCACGATGATCACCAGCTTGTCTGTAATTATGGTCCGGATAAAAGTTCAAATAAGGAAGTGTCAAGTAACAGTATTACTCTGGCCTTTCCTAACAGAGCATATAATTTTTCTATGATGATTATGTTGGCCTTTATCTACATATAGAAAGTTTTGTGGCAATGAATTTTCTGATTTAACCAACAAAACCCATCTATTTTTATATAAAAGTAATTGAAATTACGCAAGACCTAAATATTTTAGAGTTTTCTGAATCCAGTACCCTCGATTGCATTCAAATAGGATACCTGCACCCCTGTCGAAGTGACGGTGCTTGTTAATGATGATTGGCATCATGTTGCTAAGAGGGATACTTAGCGTCAGCGTTTTGCCTGTGGTGAAACTATAAGTGAAAGCAGGGAGTGGGGTAATGGACAAAATATGGATCAATGTGGTAAGTTGTCGTGGCAAAGTTGGCTACCCAAGGTATAGGTGTCACTGAAGGCCTAAGAAATTCCCAGATTTGGCGTGTGACTGTGTGATCACACAGTAGTTCAGGAGATGTCACATTGGGCGTATTGCAATGGCATCAATTATCAGATAAGAAGTATATGGTGTTTCAATTTATGACAATGGAGATACATGATGTATAGGAAGGATGGGTTTTTGATGATAAAGATGAGGTTGCCATACTTAAACAATTTAACATTATGGGCCTTGGAATCTCTTCTGGGATAATTCATAATTTTAGGAGTTGTCATTAGCTGATTGCTTTTGGACAAAGCAACGTACAACTTATGTATAATGCAGATGTTCACCTTCCTAGTTTTTTTCAGAACTCTGTATAAGCTCTTTGTTTAATGAGAAGCACTTGGTTCTATAGAAGTCAGTATTGATAGAAGTTCATGTATTCCCCTTCATACAAATTAAATCCCTATCAGGTTTGGCAGATTATGTTTATTTATTTGGACTATAGCATTGTATTAGACTTTAGTAACCCAGTGTGTGCCATGAGCTTTGTGAAAAGGATGTATGCTAAATTATTACAATTTGACAGAGGACATATCACATATGTATTATCTAAATTGTGCCACAGTTGTGGTTTGTTTATATTCACTAAAAGTAGGTAATGCTGATCAATAAATAGATTTACTACTGTAATTGGTTGTCTTGTTGGTCAGAGTATTGGGCTGTGAAGCTCATACCTTTGTGATTTCTCCTTTTGGTTGCTTTAATATTTTTGTACTCTACTTTTTTGTCTAACCATTAAAGGGTGTCATTTTTGTAAGCTGTTCACATTTTGTATATGCTATTTACTAATAATGGTCTTGGTAATGCAGATGAAGACTGGATGTGTTGCACTTGTATTATGTTTAAACATTAGTGTTGATCCGCCGGATGTAATTAAAATTTCCCCTTGTGCAAGAATGGAGTGCTGGATAGGTAAACTTTTGGTCACGTATATATGCTTATTCAAGTTTGTAATAAGCTGAGAAAACAACCTGTCTGCAGTTGGTAGTTCTGTTTCGTGTTTGCAGTATGAAGCTCCATAATTGGTTTAATTTCACTCTATTACTCGTCTTAGAAGTTAGAACACATTTTCTGTTATTTTTTGTTAACTATTATTATTTTTCACCTTCTCACTCAGACTGCTTTCTTTTATTTTTTACTTTTGCATTTCTGAATGCCAAAACAAGGCTTTATTGTTAATTGGAGGCGATTGCAGTAAAGAAACTGTCTGGTACCTATTTAGAAAACTACCGCTGAATGTTCTATTCCCTTTTACCCAAATGGAATTTAATATCGCAGACAATTTTTAGCTGACTCCTGTCCATCCCAGATATATGATATGTGAATTTGGAGTTAGCAGTTGGTGTTTTGTTGCAGAGGAGCTAAAGTTTTCTAGTTTACATTTTAAGATATTGTATTGGTGTTTGGTTGCTGTCTAAGATTTCTGGGCTGCATTTCAAGATATTGTATTTCTAGGTCATGGATGATATGAACTTGATTGTATTTGTAGGTCAGTGGAGGATATGAACTTCATTTATTAATAGCTGTGATGATTATTTGTTGAGAATGTGAAAGTGAATACTCTTATTGCACTTCAGTTTCTTGGTGATCTGCTCATAGCTTTTCTATTGCTTCATTTTCAGATCCATTTTCTATGGCACCTCCAAAAGCCCTTGAAACTATTGGAAAAACATTACACTCACAATATGAGCGATGGCAGCCTAAGGTGAGCCACTATTTTTTTTGTAATTAGATGGCGTTGTGAAAAACTGATCTCGTTGCTTACATCTTCATGTCCTAATGATGCCTGCAGGCTCGTTACAAGCTTCAGCTGGATCCAACAGTGGAAGAAGTAAAGAAGCTTTGTAATACTTGCCGCAAATACGCCAGATCAGAGAGAGTTCTTTTTCATTATAATGGTCACGGTGTACCAAAGCCTACAGCCAATGGAGAGATCTGGGTGTTTAACAAGGTGAGTGTTAAGACATTGCATAGCTTGCTGCATTATTTATCCATATATGTCTTTAACGAAGTGCCCTTTTTGCATTTTGGTGCAGAGTTACACGCAGTATATTCCGCTTCCTATTACTGATCTTGATTCATGGCTGAAAACACCTTCTATTTATGTTTTTGACTGCTCAGCAGCCGGAATGATTGTGAAAGCTTTTCTAGAGGTATGACATAGTTCCTTCTAATTCTTGTATTTTCATCTGATACTTGAAGTCAGAGGCCAACATGATTTATGCATTTTCTATCTGTATCATGGACCACATAATATTCAGTATGTTTCCTTATGTTCACTTCAGCGGCTAGACTGGAGTACTAGCTCTTCTGCATCTTCATTGAAGGATTGCATTCTCCTTGCTGCCTGTGAGGCACATCAAACTCTTCCACAGAGCGCAGAATATCCTGCTGATGTGTTTACAGCTTGCCTCACCACACCCATCAAAATGGCATTGCACTGGTTACTTCTCCTCTCTCTCTCTCTCTCTCGTGTGGTTGTTAATCGAGTATAAAGTTTCTCATGTTGTATCTGTATACCACTTATCTTGTATAATTTCCATTTTGATTTAAACTGACATATTGTCCTGACCCGTGAACATGTCTATAAACTATGCAGGTTTTGTAAGCGATCATTACTCCGTGGTTCTCTGGATCACACTCTTATTGACCAAATTCCTGGAAGGCAAAACGACCGTAAAACACTTTTGGGGGGAGTTGAACTGGATTTTTACTGCTATTACAGATACTATTGCATGGAATGTTCTTCCTCACGGTACAGAAGGTCATTTGAGTTCAAAAATAATATCAGTGAGCATTGCTTTTATGATGCAAATTTCACTGTGCAGATCTATTCCAAAGGCTTTTCAGACAGGATCTTTTGGTCGCTAGTCTCTTTCGCAATTTTTTGCTTGCTGAGAGAATCATGCGATCTGCAAATTGTTCTCCAATTACGTACCCGTTGTTACCACCCACGCATCAACACCATATGTGGTAATTAACTACGCTAGTTGTTCTGTTTCTGTATTAGCCTCCTTTTCTGTATTTTCCATAATTTGCTAAATTTTAGGGATGCATGGGACATGGCTGCGGAGATTTGCCTTTCCAAGCTTCCTCAATTGATTGCTGATCCTAATGCAGAGTTTCAGGTTTTGCTACTTGTTGTTTATTATTGACTAATTTAACATTAAAAATGTCAACACTTTTTATTGGTATTGTGGTGCTATTTGTGTATTATCACTTCAGTACCATCACTTTGTTTGCCTCCTTTCTCAAATAGCCGAGCCCATTTTTCACGGAACAATTGACAGCATTTGAAGTGTGGCTTGATCATGGGTCTGAGGATAGGAAACCCCCTGAACAGTTACCCATTGTTCTTCAGGTAAGGCATTTCTCTGACCAACTATTCTTGAGGCTAGTAATGCTTTCGTTATTTGAGATGGTAACAAACTCTCCAAATAGTGGCAAGAGGCATCATGTGGATAGCCAAGCGACTTTCTGTCAGCCATGTGTATTATCTTGGTTCTATTTATATAATTGTGTTATCTTCATGGTTCCCGATCTCATGCTATCAGTGGTAGTGTGGGAGAATGTGTTACACCTTTACTTGTCAACTATATTCTTTTCTTGTTTCCCTGCTCTTGATATGTTCGTGTTTTGTGTAGGTCCTGCTTAGTCAATCACACAGATTTAGAGCGCTTGTTCTGCTTGGAAGATTTCTTGATATGGGCCCTTGGGCAGTTGATTTGGTACGGAGTGGACCTCTTCTGCATGCCTTTTTTTGGTACAAAGTGCTGGTTATTTATTCTCCTATTGAGACTTCAAACTCTGGCACTTCATTGTTTTAGGCCTTGTCTGTTGGTATCTTCCCTTACGTTCTCAAACTGCTTCAAACAAGTGCGATGGAGTTGCGTCAAATTCTTGTGTTCATATGGACAAAAATTCTCTCTCTTGATAAGGTATGCATTCTACTTAGAAATTTCCACAGTCGTTCCTATTGTCTTTGAAGATCAGGTGTTTACTAGTTGCTCTTTTTGTTTAAATTGACAGTCATGCCAGGTTGACTTGGTGAAAGATGGAGGGCATGCATATTTTATCAGGTTTCTTGACAGTTTGGATGCTTACCCAGAGCAGCGTGCAATGGCTGCTTTCGTTTTGGCAGTTATTGTGGATGGGCATCGGAGGGGTCAAGAGGCTTGCATCAATGCAGGTCTTATAGATGTTTGCCTGAGACATCTGCAACCTGAGAATCCTCATGATGCACAGACAGAGCCTTTGCTTTTGCAATGGCTTTGTTTATGCCTGGGAAAACTCTGGGAAGATTTTTCTGAGGCTCAGTTACTTGGTCTACAGTCTAATGCACCAGAAATTGTTACATGCTTATTGTCGGAGCCTCAACCTGAGGTATGGTAGACTTCAGGTTGTGTTAATTCTTCCTTATGGCTGCTTCATAACATATGCACTAAGTAGCTGGTCTTGCCAGGTCAGAGCCTCTGCTGTTTTTGCACTTGGAAATCTCTTGGATATTGGATCTCCATTGCTGAATGGAGGTGACGACGACTCTGATGATGATGAAAAAGTGAAAGCTGAAATAAATGTTGTTCGAAGCCTTCTTCAGGTCTCTTTTGATGGTAGCCCTCTTGTTAGAGCTGAGGTTTCTGTAGGTACGTCGATTCGAAAAATATGTTGTACTTCCTAGACACTCTTTTTAGTAATATTTTGAACATAGTAGATTCCTTTTATCTTTGTGACAATCATTTTGAGTCAAGCTGATGTCTTCCAGCGCTTACCCGCTTTGCGTTGGGCCACAACAAACATCTCAAATCTGTTGCTGCGGAGTACTGGAAACCTCAAACCAATTCACTGCTAAAGTCACTACCATCGTTGGCTAATATTAATAACCCAAGCAATGTTTACAGTCCCAGCAACTTTCTGCAAGGCAGCAGCGGCCTCGCTTCTCATATTGGTCCTGTGTTAAGGGTTGGTAGTGATAGCAGTGCCACGGGTCGTGATGGAAGAATTTCTACAAGCAGCCCGATTGCGACAAATAGCATCATGCATGGGTCTCCCCAGTCAGATGATTCTTCTCAACACTCTGATTCAGGCATATTGCTGAAAGAGAATGCAAGTAATGGTGGTCTCAGCTACACCAGGTCAAGGTCTATTATTGATAGTGGGATTTATTCCCAATTTATATCGACTATGTGCTCTGTTGCTAAAGATCCTTACCCAAGAATTGCAAGTATTGGCCGTAGAGCACTGTCCCTCGTAGGGGTCGAGCAAGTGGTCATGAGGAATACTAGATTTAGCAGTGGGGGTGCACATCCAGGAGAGACATCTGCTCCTCCTTCATCAAACATTGGAATGGCACGTTCTTCTTCCTGGTTCGACATGAATTCTGGTAGGTTATAACTTCTTTCCTTGGAATGTGCTTGTAGTACATCTCGCCTTTTTTCTGTGCACTAGGCTGTTAGGGGGAACAAATTAACTATTTCATTGATCCCTTTCAATATTTTGCAGGAAATTTCTCAATGGCATTTAGGACTCCTCCTGTTAGTCCCCCTCAGCATGATTACCTTACAGGGTTGCGCCGAGTGTGTTCTATGGAGTTCAGACCACATGTTTTGAATTCACCTGATGGCTTAGCTGATCCACTCTTAAGCTCTGCTGCATCCCCCAGTACCAGCGAGCTTAATATACTTCCTCAATCAACAATTTACAAATGGAGCTGTGGCCACTTCTCCAGGCCGCTTCTAACTGGTTCTGATGATAATGGGGAATTAAGTGCTAGAAGAGAAGAGCGAGAGCGAATTGCATTGGATTGCATTGCTAAGTGCCAGCGTTCCTGTACGTGGATTGACACCATATTTTGCATTGAGTACTGTTTTTTTTTAATTCTCCACTTATTTGTTTTTCATTTGTGCTGTTTCTGCTTTTCCCTTTTCGTGGTTGGTGGGAATAGCAGCATGCAAGATGACCAGCCAAATCGCTAGCTGGGATACAAGGTTTGAGTTGGGTACAAAATCAGCATTGTTGTTGCCTTTTTCTCCAATCGTTGTTGCAGCTGATGAAAACGAGCAAATAAGGTAAAAAATTAGTATTAGAATCTCATGAGAATCGAAAATTCTAGTGCTTCAAATGCACTACTGCAGTTGTCTAAAGTTTTATCCTTTTATATCTCATGCCAGAGTGTGGAACTATGACGATGCTCTACCAGTGAATACTTTTGAAAATCATAAGTTGTCTGACAGAGGGCTGTCCAAACTTTTGCTTATCAATGAGCTTGATGAAAGCTTGCTTTTAGCTGGCTCAAGTACGCCTCACCTCTTTATGGTTTTTCTTTTTGTATCTGTACATATGTACCGTTGTGATATCTGGTTTCATATTGTAGGTGATGGAAATGTCCGGATATGGAGAAACTATACGCAGAAGGGAGGACAGAAACTTGTAACTGCTTTCTCATCAGTTCAGGGCCATCGAGCTGCTGGTCGCAGTGTTGTGATTGACTGGCAACAGCAATCTGGTTATCTGGTGATATTCTGATGTCTTTTTCCAATGGTTTGTATCCTATTATGCATTTAATGTTGTCCTAATACCGGAACTTACTCCTTTTGTTGTACAATAGTATGCATCTGGTGACATGTCTTCCATCCTTGTATGGGATCTTGACAAGGAGCAACTTCTCAGCACCATCCAGTCATCTGCTGATAGCGGCATTTCTGCTCTGGTGAGTTCTGGTTGCCATATGCTATTTGAGTAATCCAGATAATGATATGAAAAATTGTTCTTTAACTTCTCTTTTGCTCTATATTATCTGTGCTCATTTTCTGGTCTACTGTTCGTTCTTTACACTTGCTGACTTACCACTTCTACTAATCAGTGACTACCAGTATATATTGTGTTTAATTGCTAACCTTAGGTTGTATGAGATCCAATTTCATATTGACTAGTTCAACTGTGTCAAAATTAACCATGTGGCGGAAAGGAATTCGGATATTTGCATTTCTCTATGGAGAAAATGGAATCATCAAGGTTTTTGTGTTGCTTTTTGCAGGAACAACTGGTATTTTGTTAAACAATGTGTGCTAGAGTAAATAAATTTTTTGCTGAATATTTGCTCAAAAATAGATTTCAAAATTTTACTTATCCCAAAAAAAGAGCAGTGCATTTCAGTTGGTTTTGTCAGCTTACCTTGTTGTTGCCCTTTATTCATGACGTAAGGATGACCTTTAATGCTTTAACAGAATTACATTTGGTGGTTTATTTCTTAAGAATATATGTATTTTCGTTCCATAGGTTTGAAATCAGCTGTTTGATTGCTTTGTGCATACCATTTGAGCTATCGCTCAAGTTGCATTAATCAGGTTTGCATCGTGTTCTTGTGCATAACCTTCGATTGTTGCTTCTGTTTCAGTGTGCATCTCAGGTTCGATGTAGTCAGTTTGCTGCTGGTTTTATTGACGCATCTGTGAGGATATTTGATGTTCGTACTCCTGATAAGTAAGTAAAGATTGTTCTCCATCCTTTGGCCTTCACGATGTTTGATGAGATATTATCCATAAGTTTCGTGCAGCAGATTCAGCTTCTGTGGCCTTGACCCCCATTTATTCTTCTTCCTTTGAATGTTTATTTTTCCAATGCTGTAGGCCAGTCTATATGGCAAAACCACACGCCCCAAGAACTGAAAAGGTTGTAGGTATAGGATTTCAGCCTGGATTTGATCCATACAAGGTAAATCCTACACTTCTTTATATTGTTATGCTCTTTATGCCATTATATTTTTAATTTTCAATGTTGTATTTTTTAAAGAAGGGTTTGTTCGAGATTTACAGAGCTTTCTTGTGTAATTTTTGTGATTACAGATTGTAAGCGCATCTCAAGCTGGAGACATTCAGTTTCTCGATGTTAGAAGGGCAGCTGAACCCTACCTCACTATTGAAGCTCACAGGGGTTCATTAACAGCATTAGCTGTTCATCGGCATGCCCCAGTTATTGCAAGCGGTTCAGCTAAGCAGATGATTAAAGTGTTCAGTCTTGAAGGAGAACAACTAACGATCATCCGCTACCAGCCATCTTTTATGGGCCAAAGAATAGGCAGTGTAAACTGCCTTTCCTTCCATCCATACAAATCACTCCTGGCTGCTGGCGCTGGTGATAATGCTCTGGTCTCTATCTATGCCGAGGACAATTATCAAGTAAGATGAGGTTTACATCTTGTGACATGCAATGATGATGCAATCAGTAGGCCCTATGATTGGCCAACTGATGGATCCGCACCAGGTCCAGCTACAAGATACGAGATGATAAAAAGCCTGGTCAGCGACATGGTGGTGGTGGTAGTGCTGCGGCTTTTGGTCCACATTGCTGTTGGGCATCTACATCTCTGATCGGCATGTGCACTTTGTAAGATACAAAACAAGATTCATTAGCCTCCCTTGCAGAAGGTTGTGAAAGTGAAAGGCCGTTCTGGTCCCGTCAGTGAACTCGGAGGCTTTCCAAATAATCATACCTAGGCTAACAGAAATGTAAATAGCCGTCCCCATTTGGATTGTTGTTCTCTTAGCTTTCTTCCTTTCCCAAGTGTAAAAAGGTTTGCCGATGCTTCATATCATAAGTCAGGTTTGGCGGGGCCTACCTGGGCAAGTGGTTGTTTATATGGGCCCAGGGAGAATGCATGCACATGTCTCCTCACAGATGTTCTTCAATAGATAGATGCACTTTTCCAGCTAATATAGCATTAGGTGAGTTACTATGGCTTGCTTGAATCAGTGTCCTCCAAGTCATTCGTTGTAAGCATGGGACTGTCATCCAGTGTCGTCACAGTAGGGCTTCATTGTCCATTTGTATATATTAACTGCATCTGTACAGTTGTTAGCTTTCTTCTCAGACGTAATGCTTGCAAGCATGTTGTCCTTGGTTGTATGCTAAGTCGAAAAAAAGCTTGTCTCCTTTATGCACACGAAGAGTTGTGGTCTCTAAATAGTTTTTTGACTTTCCATGTGGTTCATCTTATGGTATGGACTATGCTCCTGGTCTTTGGATATATAGAATTTTTGTTGAGAATCTGGGGACGTCACCATGAAGGAACTGGCAATTAAATTCTGGGATTTGCTGACATGAAGTTTTGTTGAGATCTCATTTTTCCAACGGGAGGCAAGTTGCCTCCATTTAATTAAGCTGAAAAAATAGGTGAAAATCAAGATTACAACTCATCTAAATTATGGCACCTGGCCACCAATACAGATTCAATACACATCGTCGAGAAGGTCCACCCGTGGAGGTTGCCCACAAATGTCATCATCGTCATCCGTTACTCTTGACTCAGTGACTCCGGCTTTACCGCAAACGTGCACAAACACACTGATTATCGCAACGGTTACACCAAGTCCGTGCTGACCCTGCAACATAGTCAGCTAACGAGTCAAAAACAAGACACCTTTGATTTTGGTGATCAGCATCGCAAGAGAAAGTTGCAAGCCTAGCACCAACCCACTGTGGCAGCCGGATAACACTGCTAAGAGGAACGATGCACAAAGAAACGTTGCTACCACACCGGACAATCAATGACGAAGACCATGCCACAACCCAACTCCACTTGCCTCCATCATCATTGCCGCATAGATTGCAATGCCAAAGGATCCAAGGCAACCGCCCTGACATCCAGGCGAACAAGCCCACCAACCACCGGTCTTCCTACCTGTAGCCGGCTCCAAAATGACGTCTTCAAAAAGAAAAACGATGTAGAAATGCCACCATCGTCCAATCCAGAAAAATGATTATTGCTCTTGCATGGTGCACAGTAAAGAATCGACGCTGATGACCCTCACCAACCTAACATTCACTAAATCTCGTGACAGTGACGCCTGCTGCCAAGGATTCAGAAACTGGTTACTGAAAAAATACGGAACCCTGGTCAGTACTGGTTATGGACCGTAGCAGGTTTTCTATTGAGAAGTTCCAATGAGCAAATTTTAAAGTCACATTTGAATTTGGCCAAGTTACATGTTCAGATTCAATTTTCTCGGTTTTGGGAGGCGAGAAGAATGGATATCACTGTTGCATGAAATGAATAGAAGAATGTGCTGATACGAGGTTGCAAATCGCAGTGAGTGAGTGAGTGCTTGCTCTGCATCTCGGGTTTTTAGCTGCCACTGCGGACACCGTCCCCAGACGGCGGCGGCGAGATGAGCGTGACCGGCGGCTGCCCGCCGCTGCCGGAGCCCGACCACCACCGCCTCCTCGCCACCCTCGCGCGCCACGGCCGCCTCGCCGCCGCCGCCACGCTCTTCTCCGCCGCCGTCCGCACCACCGGCGCCCTCAACACCCTCCTCGCCGCCCTCTGCGCCTCCCCGTCGCTCCTCCGCGTCGCTCCCTCCGTCCTCCTCCTCGCCGCTCCCACCGCCGCCCCCGACGCCGCCACCTTCCGCATCCTCACGTCCGCGCTCTGCCGTGCCCGCCGCCCCTCCGCCGCCGCCAACCTCCTCCGCTGCATGCCCTCCCTCCTCCTCGACCCGGACTCCCCGCAGTGCCGCGCGGTCCTTTCCTCCCTGTGCCGGTGCACGCCCGCTCTCGACGCCGCGGCGTTCTTGCACGACATGCGCCGGTGGGGCGTCCCGCCGAGCAGGGCCGACCACCGCGCCGTCCTCCGCGCGCTCCTGCGGGACGGGATGGTGACGGAGGCGTACGAGGCCGTGAAGGAGGGGATGGACCTCGACGGCGTGTCCCCCGGCGTGGCCGACTTCGAGATGGTGCTCCGCGCGTTCAGCGAGCGCGGGGAGTTCGACGCCGTCGAGGAGGCGTTCGACGAAATGCTCCTGCGAGGGCTCGTGCCGGGCGTGTCCGTCTACAACGTGTACCTCGCCGCGCTGTGCAGGAAAGGGGACCTCGCCGGCGCGCGCCGGATGGTGGAGTGCATGGGACGCGCCGGCGTCCCGCCGGACGTCACGACGTTCGGCGTCGTGATCGCCGGGTGCGTGTCCGCCGGGGACGCGTGCGCGGCGAGGGAGGCAGCGCGGGAGGCGGTGCGGCGGGGCCTGCGGTGGGACTCGCCGGCGCTGGCGGAGCTCGTCGGCTCGCTCCGTGCCGGCGGGCACGTCGCGGACGCGCACGAGTTGCTGCTGGAGGTGTTCCTGCACGGCGGGTGCGCTCCTCGGGTGGATGCCTCGACGTTCGCGCAGCTGATATGCCCGAGCGAGGACTGCGCGCTGCCGAGCTTGTAGGGATCGCGTAGGCGGCGGTTAACCGCCGGTGTTGTAAGAGTTGATCAGACCACCAAAGAAAGAAGAGAAATTGAAATGCGCATTGAAATACCCTGAAGTTCTAAAAGATGAAATTTTCATGAATTTTGTGTATGCATAGTACGTGAATCAACAAATTTTCATACAAAAATACGATCATTTGAATCCCGCAAAAATTATACTAGTTGGGATGGCCTGCTCCACAGACGATTGAGATGAAAATGCGGGTAGAATTTTCGAACTATTGGATTTTGATCCAAGGGCGAAACATCAGAGTGCACCTTCCTCAACCTGCCAAGTCATCCTTTCTCTCACATGGACACTGCCGCTAGATTCTCCTAAGCACAACAAGTTTGCCACCATCTCTCACTGCCTCCTCCTCGTTGATCCCTCCTCCAACGCCAACTCATCATCTCTCTTCCCTCATCTCGACCTATGACAATACCATGTTGTATTGCTGTCTCGCCCTCACAATCTGTCTCTACCATTTTTGTCACGCATCTCTCTAAGTTAAGAAAGAATGAGTATGTCTGCGACGGCGATAAACACCTTCACCTTAAACCCTAACCCCTAACATCTTTTGTTAGACCACCGATCTGATTTTACCTTCGTCACTGGGAAGATGAAGTTCGGAGCACGAATCACGAGGGAAGATCCTGCGGTTAGTAAATTGACTGAGATTTCGAGTGTGTGTTATAGCGAAGCCGATACTCATCTTTTTACCTCCTATACGAATATTTCAGTGTGTACTAGAAGCCCTAAAGCCACACGCACACACCGCCGCAGAAGGAGGGAAAGGCCACACAGAATCCTCCTCGCCTCTCCCCTTGACGGCGGCTCGGTGGGCATGGACTGCGCCGGCATGGCGGCGCCACAGGAGGCCGCCAACGCCTCTCCTGCGCCCAACGGCGGCGGCGGAATCAGTAAGTCCCCACACGCCACTGTGTGTTCTTGCTCTATGTTCGTTCCTCAACTAGATTCCCGGAAGTCCGGAACTTTAGCTAGTTCGTACCTCGAGATATTTAGGGGATCATATCGAAATACGACCCGCCATTAGCTTCTCCTTGGGTACCTAAACTGGCTACCACTACATTTCTTGCAGAAACTTGTCACACCATGTTAGCAGGGAACAGTTCCCAAAATAAAGTTCCAATTTTTATCTCCAAAATCGCAATAATTATTGTTTTCTGAGCAACGGCGCGCTTGATTTTGGCCCAGGGGTTGAGAATTGCTACGTCTTCAAGAGCAGGCTGCAGGAGTACGCGCAGAAAGCCGGTCTCCTGACGCCGGAGTACCACACCCTCAAGGAGGGGCCTTCCCATGAGCCCATCTTCAAGTCCACAGTGGTGATTAACAACACCAAATATGACTCGCTGCCCGGATTTTTCAGCCGAAAGGCTGCGGAACAGTCAGCCGCTGAAATCGCTCTCATGGAAATCGGCAAGTCCGTAGCGTTACCGACCAATGCGAGCATACCAGCAGTTGTAAGTTACACTTTAATCTTTTCTCAAGTCTGGTTGTGCTTATGTGAAATGGTTAGAAAGATTTGTGTGTGTGTGTGTGTGTGTGTGTGTGTGTGTGTGTGTATAGAAGCAAGTACGTGGATGGGTGGCGATCTATGTTCTTCCTCGGTGCTTGGGGAGGAGCTAACCACTTCCATCATGTAGTGGAATCACATTTCTGTGCTGCTGCCTACAACGTTTACATGATTCTTTAAATATCAGAAATCTGCTTCATAATCTGGTCATGGTGAAGCCCCCATTGAATGGCTTGTATGAATACTAATAACTCATGTGTTAATTCCTGTTATTAACCTTTGAATAATGCCTGCTAGTTTGGCTGTAGTTTCTTAAGGTGCATAGGAAAACTTTTTTCCTTATTTCATGACTTATGGCAAGTTTGACATTATTGTTGTTTACTCTTTTGTTTTTTGGGAACCAATTGCTGTTTACTCTCATTTGTTCATCTTTATTTTTTTTGAAAGGAATTATTCGTATTTATTCAAGCTCCTCATTCTACTAGTGTCTTCTCTAAATATAGTAAGCAGTTAGTAATGAACGTGCTTGCAAACTCCTTTTGCCTCAGTTTGTGAACCATGTACCATGAAAAGGGGAGGTTTCACTTGTTCGAAAAAATAAAGGCATAGCTCACAGTACAAGTATTAGGTTTTTGCTATCATGTCCAAAGCCATGCCTTATAGAATTCAAATGTGCTTAGTTCTTAGGAATTTAGGTTGACTAAATTAGAATAGCATGTAGTCTCTTCGCTGGATTGCTGAGCCTTTTTCACACATCTTATTATGCTTTCCAGCAAGAAACTGGCCTATGCAAGAATCTTCTTCAGGAGTATGCTCAGAAAATGAATTATGCTATTCCATCTTATATTTGCACCAAACAAGCTTCCGGGGTAGCTCCTTTCATATGCACTGTAGAGATTGGTGGAATACAGTACATTGGGGCTGCAGCCAGGACAAAGAAAGAGGCAGAGATAAAAGCTGCCCGAACTGCTCTTCTTGCAATACAAGGTATTTTTTTTTAGAGGTGTTTTTCTTGTTCAATCCTGGCTATTCACTGTTGAAATTGTATTGCTTTCCTCTTTTGTGTGTTGGGTTGGACATTGGATCACACTCGGGATTTATTTGGTGCAGGTCAATCAGAGGGTTGTGCAAATGGTGCTGCAAAATATATTGTTGTTCCTGGCAAAAGGCAAGGTAAGGAGCCAGAGAAAAAGCCAATTGAAACTCCCAAACCACTTAAGGTCAAGAAAGGTGGTTTCAAGAAGCAACGGAACAAGAAAAAGTTCATCAAGAAGAATGGCCAAGCAGTTGATGTGCAAAAGGATGAAGCTAGAGTTCCTGGAGTTGCTCATCATTCTGATGTCCCCATGCAGCCAACAATAACAACACAGGAGCCATCCGGCGACACTGTAATGCTGCAGCCTGATGGGGAAGGCAGAGGAATAGAACAGGAGCCACCCAGGGACGCTGCAATGCTGCAACCTGATAAGGAAGCTAGAAGAGTAGAACAGGAGCCGTGCAGTGACACGGCAATGCTGAAATCTCATGAGGAAACTAGAAGATTAGAGCAGGAGCCACCCAGTGACACTGCAATGGTGCAACATAATGAGGAAGCTAGAAGTGTAAAGCAGGAACCACTCATTGACACTGCAATGGCTCAACCTGACGTTGAAGCTAGAAGAGTAGAACAGGAGCCACCCAGTGACACTGCAATGGTGCAACATAACGAGGAAGCAAGAAGTGTGAAGCAGGAGCCACCCATTGACACTGCAATGCCTCTACCTAAAGAAGAAGCTAGAACTGTGAAGCATGCGACACTGAGTAACTCCACAACAGCGCAACATAATGCAGGAGCTACAAACGTAAAGGAGTCACTTAGCAACACTGCAATGGTGGAACCTAACAAGGAAGCTAGAACCGTAGATCCGGAGCTGCCCAGCAATGCTTCATTGGCGCAACCAAACAAGGAACCTAGAGTTGAGAACAGCAACTCTGTGTATGAACACAAGAACCCAACTTTGTGAGATGCATCCCTCGAGACAAATTAAGTCCGTTGGAGATATGCCAGGAATGGGTTCAGATCATTCCTCCACCTGTGTGTGAGCACAGAATAAATTGTGGTGGTTGAATCAAAATGTAATGGCCTTCAGTATTAATAGTGTATTAATTATGCAAAGAACTGAAATCTGAATAGCTGGCTTTGCAGTTTAGAGAGGGATTTGGAAACAGATGGAAGTATGTGGACCGAGGATAGTTAGTCCATGTTTGTCATTAGGTATTAGCAAGTTGTGTGCCTAATTGTATGGAGAGATGAATTTGAGGTTTCTGGTCCATGTTCTGATCACTGAATTATTATTGCTAATGATAGTCAGTATTCGTTCTTAGCACAGGTTTTATCTCCATTTTTGAACGCTAAAAATACAGCAATATCCTTCTGCATTTACAAGCATTGTCCACCAAATGCCCAGCCAGATAGCAGCATATCTAACCATTTTCAGGGGTATTTGTTTCTTTCAATAACCAAATGTTCTTCGAAATTGTATCCATATTCACAAAGATAATATCAGCTCTTGCTGCCCCTAACATGGTTGTCGGTACTAACCACTACTATACACAACATCCCTAAACCTCAATCCTGCTATACCCTTGTACCTTCCGGATCTGATTCTCGTCCATTCTCCTCCTGGCCTCCTCTGCAGAATGCCACTCTCCATCGTCAGCGTACACATTCGACAGCGAAACATAGGCACCATCACTGCTCGGCGCCATTCTGAGGATCTTCTCTGCTGCAAGCACGCCCAGTTCTTTGTTCCCATGGATCCGGCAACCATTCATCAGAGACCTCCAAACTGCAGGCCACGGTTGGAAAGGCATTACCTCAATGACGCCTTGTGCCTCGCGAAGGAGCCCTTTGCGCGCCAGGAGATCGACTAAAGTGGCATAGTTGGCCCTCGTTGGATTCATACCCTGTTCTTCAGACAGCATCAAGCTGAATAGAAGCTTCCCCTGCTCAACTAGACCAAAATGGCTGCACGCTGAGACGACAGCAACGAACGTGGCTGGAGTTGGAACCAATTGAGCTCGTGTCATTTCATGGTAAAGGCTGAGGGCTTCGTTGATCAGGCCGTGGTTGGCATAAGCTGTCAGCATGGTGTTGTACAGTACGGCATCACCACTTACTGATGAAACAGCGGCGAAAGAGCTACTCGCGGAGGCTATGTAACCGCACTTTGCATAGGCATCAACCAGTGCACTCGCCACGCAGAAATGCATGCTGTGGCCTGTCCTGATAATAAGCGAATGGATGCATCTGCACTTCCTGATCAATGCAGCATTTGCGCAGGCATTCAGGACTGTAGCCAGGATGAACTCGTCAGGTTTGTTCATGCAGTTACCTCTAAATAAGTCGAAAAGGAAAAGGACCTCATCGTTCAGGCCATGCTTCAGGAATGCAGAGATGATGACTCCGCATGACACCAAATCCATCTTGCCACTCTCCTCGATGACTTTCAGTGCACTCTGAACTGATCCAAACGCTGCCACCTTTGCTTTGATCAGTGAAGTTGACACGAACTGACGGGAAGCGACACCTTGTTTCAGAATTCTTGCGTGGACTTGCTCATGGTTCCTTGCTTCATGAGCTTCTTGGAAGGCAGACAAAACAGCTGAATAGGTGAACTCATCCGGTCTTTCTCCGAAGCAAACCATACCACGGAAGAGCCTCATTGCATCCTCGGAACAGCTGTACAGACCATAACCTGCTATCATCTCGTTCCATGTCACGATGTTTCTCAAATTGAGGTTACAGAAGAAGCCGTAGGCACAGTTGAGCAATCCACATCTAGACAGCATGTTGATAACTGCATTTGCTACAAGAACATTGTCAGAGTAGCCATGACAATATGCCAGGCCAAAGATCTGAAGACCAAGTGAGGCGTTCTCTTTAGCACCACTGAGCCTCAACATGATAGAGAAAGTGACCTCATTAGCCTTACAACCAGATAGTAACATATCAGCAAAGCAGCCTAGAACTGCCCTCTCCTCTTCATCATGTGCGAAACCGGATATCGTCGTGTTCCAAGAAACAGTGTCCTTTTGTCGAATCCTACCAAAGACAGCCATGGCGATGTCCTTGAGTCCGGTTCTGAAATACATATCAACAAGCACATTCATGACCGACGTATTGGCCTCAAACATGTTGTGGATGACAAGCCCGTGAAGCTGCCGCCCAAAATCCGACTCTCCGGTGATCAGACATGCTTTGACAGCCGAAACGTAGGTGAACATGTCAGCTGCTAGCCCACGCTGGTGCATCAGAACCACCGCCCGCATCGCGTCATGCCCACAACCATTGGAGACATAGCCCTCGAGCATCCCGTTCCAGCATGCCAAGTCTTTGCACTGAACCTGCGCGAACGCGTGCTCCGCAGCAGCAACAAGCCCATGCTTGGCATACATGAGCAACAACGAGCTCCCAACAAAAGGATCACCATCCACGCCAACCTTCAGAGCGACGCCATGGAGTGAAACGCCGAGGTGAAGCTTCACACAGGCCATGGACTGATCACAAGCAGCGCTGAGCGCGCTAGCGAGGGCGAACTCGTTCGGGCAGAAGCCGCTCCTCAGCATGGACACGAACAGCCCGATCCCCAGCTCAGGCGCGCCTCCGCGTATCGAGCCGGACACCATGGCAGTCCAAGAGACCAGGTTCCTGTTCCTGTGCGGCATTTCGTCGAACACGTCGAGCGCGGTCCCGAGGAGCCCGCGCTTGGAGTAGGAGATGAGGAGCTGGTTCGCGGTGAAGGTGTCGCCGGACATGCCCAGCTTGAGGACCTGCGCGTGGAGGCGTGACGGCGAGCTGGAGGGGGAGGCCGCGGCGAGCGCATGGGCGATGGCGAGGGGGTCCGGCGACCTGGTGGAGAAGAAGCTGGAGGAGCCCCTCGCTTGGAGAAAATGTGCTGCTGCTCTCATGGCTTCACCATGGCTTGTATTCTCCTCTTCTCCGGTACAATAAAGTCTAGCCGGGACGTTTTATGGAAAATGCTATAAAACTTAACTTCACTGCTGCAGGTCACATTCTTTTCCATTTTTTCTTACACACTTATTCCCTCTTTTCACACACTAACTACTGAGCATGTGAAATTATTGCTGTCACACTATGTCACATCATTGACTTCATCTCAACTCTTGGTAGGGAGTAGCAACTTCGATGAATTTTAAATTTTAAATTTAAAATCGGTGGACGAGGATATCTATTGAGATTTCAATACGGGCATATATGTTTTGCCAAAATTTTAAGATGGTCCCACATGTAAGGAGGAGGAGAAAATACATGAACCGCCATCACCGATTAACATCTTTATAGGAGTAAAAATAATAGTAATGTCTAAATCAGCGTTTACACATATAGCTCGTATCCAAAAGCTCACATGAATAATAAACAGCACTTCACAAAATAAGTTGCATTATACATCATATCCATGTACACGTCAACATTTTCATCATGCTCGTCTTCCACAAACTCATACATGGCTTAAAATTTTCACAAGTCTTGAGGTGCTAATATCTATCAGGCCTGGAAACGCGCCACTCCCTGGAAATCACGGTTTTCAGACAATCACATCATTTGCTGAAATCTCAACCTGAATGCCACGTCTTACCCCTGTCATAAGCGGGAATTTGTATGTTATTTCCAAAAGGAAACGATCTGATTTGGGAACTCTTATTATGTTGTACGGTAGAGCAGTTAACAACTGATCAAGTTAAAGGCAGAAAAGTACGTAGAATAGTTTCAAGACCTTGTATAATGACAAAATGGTTCCTAAAAAAGGACCATACTGCATTGAGTGATTCTAGTAAAAGGACCAACACAAAGTGTCTAGCTCAACCGCACGTAAATGGGAGAGTGAGATGGACCTTGGTCTCATTTGCATCTATTTCATCCTGAAATATCCAGTCAAATGCCAAAATTAGCACATGTATCCTCTCAGCCTTGAATGACTGCCATTACACATGGACAAAAAAGTGAAAAACATAAAAGAAATTGCAGAAAAGGGCAGCCAATCAACAGAAGAATTCACTACGTGCAAAAATACAAGATATAAAACAGTGTTCCCTCACGTCAATCTTGCATTTCAACATCTGTAGATTCAAGCTCCGTACTGTTTGATTGAACAGAGGCAACCAGATCCTCAATTACCAGCGGAGCATGCCTTGCAGCATACTGGAACAAAATCTGAACACACAAAATGAGAACTTAGGCACATGTGATGAATAGAACATTGTATGAATCGGTGAGTGGTCATGTCATCACTTACTTTGGAGTGGCTGTCAGCAAAAGCACGAGCACGATTCAGCTTTCCAACAAACTGGAGCTCACCGACCTCCATCTTTCCGTCCACAAGTTTCACACTTTCATCTCTTACACTAAAGCGAAGAAGGTTTCCTGGCCGCAGGTTTGACTGCACAAAGCACAATCATATAAGAGTATGTTTATGCTTAAAACATATTCAGATGAGGAAAAGACAGGTGACGACAGTATAGGAAGGCAGGCAAAATGAGAAAGAGCATCCAGCATCTAAAAAATCTGGTATCTAGACTAAGTGCATCACTGCAACAGCATAATACAAGTGTATGCTTTAAAGAACTGGCATGGAGATGAACCAGCTATTAAGGTCAGATCGTGCATTAATGTACAAACTAAAAGTTTTGAGCGCCATGTGGAAGGTGACGTGCATATGCAGAATTGAAGTTCACTGCTCCCTAACTAGGGGGAAATATTGAGATTCAGAATCCTACATGATGATTACCCCTATTTTGTGGAAATACGCTGCATTTCACAATAGTACCTTCTGGATAAATTCGTTGTCCAAGCTACCAAGTACAACTGGAGGGTCATCAGAAGTAATTAGTTTTCCATCCTCTTGCAGCTCCAATACAACCTGATAGCACATGAAGAAACAAGACCAGTAAAATTATTAGGGGATAAAGTGAAGAGATATCAGGCACAAGAGTGAACAATATTTGTTCAAATATTTTGATCCTTTTAAGAGAAATATCTAATATGTACTCTCTTACATAGATATAAAATGCTAAAATAAAATTGTGTTAGCAACTATAATGTCTTGCCAGCTACAATATAAGCAAACATAGCAGAGAAAGAAGCCTACATGCTGCTCAGTTGGAACTTGTCCCTCACTATCTGTATCGAGAACATATTGGCTGCAAGCCTCGTCTTTCCATACTAGTGCAAGGGGTGTGATTCCAGTTTGATAATGTGCATGCCTGATAAGAGAAAAAATCACCTAGATTAGTCAATTCAATGTATAAGGAGTTAGAAAACATGAGTGCATGGCTATCAAGAACATATTAATAAAGGTCTGAAAAGAGAAGTTACTTGTTGTAAAACAGCAAACCATCTTTGACATAAGGTGTGTTTCCCGAATATGCTGCTTGAAGACCCTCAAGTGTGCACTCATATATAGGGATGGTGCTGAATCTATACTGATGGTATGTCGATGGAGGATCACCAGCAGAAGTCTCTGTGAGCTTTGAGTTTACCCAGAAAAACCTGAACTCGGCAGCGCAATCATACAATGAATAGCCTCGCCAACAAATCATATCAATGATATAGTATGTTTGATCAGGCTGCAGCATAAAAACAGAAAGATTAGAGCCCCCAAAATAAACAAATGAAAATGTTTGCTTGGCTACCTCATGAAATATGCAGTCAAGGATAGAGTAGGAACTTGCTGGGCCAGAGATTCCTCTCTTTGATCCATTAGGCAGGGCGGAAGGGAATCGGTGAAGAATCGATCCGTTACGGACCCTGCTAATTGTGATGCCGTTAGACGACACGACCAGGCATCGTTTGCCGGCAGGCCTGGCAAAAACATGCCTACATACAGAAAAGTTGTTGCAGCGATGTTAATCCTTGGTTTGTGACTTAAGTAGTCACTGTAATGCTAGTACTATTTTGCAACCTGCAACAGTTGGGCTAAGGTGTACTCATTGCTAAACTAGAAAAGTTTCCTGGTAGGATGAACTAACAAAGGTATTCCTATTCCTATCCATGTTCAAAGAGTCATCTTTGGAAGAGATTAGAGGCGAATCGAGAGGGGGAGGACGAACCAGTCGCGGGCGAGGTGGGGAGGGGCGTCGAGCATCCACTCCGGGAGCATGATCTGGCGGGCGTCGGGGCTGCGGAGCTTGGCTGCGGCTGTGGCGACGGTGGGGTCAGGAGTGTGGGCGTCGGGGGAGGCGGGTGTTGGTTGGTCAGCAGAGGAGGAGGATGGGGGAGAGAGGAGGGAGTTGGCGAGGCTGCGGGCGCGTGCCTGGGCGTCGGCGCGGCGGGAGGACTGAGCGTGGAGGGCGAAGTCGCGGCGACGCTGCTGGTCGGAGATGGCGGGACGCTTGTAGGGTCGGCGGGGGTCGTGCTGCGGCGGCGCCATGGCTGGCGGCGCGGGCAGTGCGTGTAGGGAGAGAGAGGAGGAGGGCAGGGGTGCGGGGTGTGGGGGAGAGGATGGCAGTTTGGTGTAAAAACCAAGAGTCAGACCAAGAAACGGGCAAGGAAGCAATAAACGAGAGATCCATCCGGAACCATCCCAAGAAGACGACCCAGTTGTTGACGGAGAGGTAGAGCCGCCGCGCCGCCGACCCGACGCCGGCCATTGTTGGGAGGAAGAAGACGACGCCGAGATGGGTTCCGAACCGAGTGCTGGTTGATGTACTACGAGTGCTAGACGGAGACGGAGACGAGGAGTCAGATGCAGTCAATTACTCGGATTGGGAATTGGAGTTTGATTGCCAACCACAAGCACTGCTCGAATTGTTTTGGCATTGAATTTGCGATCGGATCGGAAGTTGGCGAGTTGTGGGCATGCAGTGGCAGCTATCGCCGCTGCAGCTGCTCCTCCGAACTCCCCGCCAATTCCATCCATGTGACCGCCAAATTTTGCAGCGCCGGTTTTTCATCGCGCACACAAATCAAATGCAGTTCAGTCGGCAGGAGCACATCAACGAACATAATTAAATTGTTTTAGTAGTTCTTCGAGGAATGGTTGTGTACATCCATAGCTGGTGGAAAGGCCCAAAGTATCTAACAAAGGTTCTCCAAGCAATAGTACAGTTCAGCTAACCCAACCGTCAGTAATTAGTTCAGCTAACTGCAAACAAGAAACCTGTTTTCGCAAGTTCATTGCTCTTCATAATCAAGATTATCTGGGACAATGTTGCTCAATCTTGCCCACCAACACAAACAAATTGAGAGCAGCACAGATCAACTAACTTCATGCATAAATTACTTCCTTGTTTTCAGCTACATGTTGTGGTAGTGGATTTCAATATTTGTCATCCCAAAACATCGTATTGTGAATTAAATGGATAGAGTAAGAACACCAATCCCTAGCTACAATGCAGCAGAGATGATCCCCAGTTCGGTGCAAAGTGGTTCGAGCTCCTCCTCTTCCAGCAAAGAAAGGGCGGCAAGTCCGTAGTAAGAGTGGTAGATGTCTGGGAATCGATCATCCGGAAATTTTGTAAAGCCTCCGTACTGTTGTCCCAACAAACAAACAGACATGAGTCAGTAAAGAAGCATCTACACCAATTTGACAAGTTGATTAAGGTTTTATCTTTTCTTGAGCTCTCAAAAGTTGCCAATGGAGGTTTTAAGTCATTACATGAGACTGGCAGGTGAGCAAAAATTCCCGCAGAGCACTATGATCAATCAAGTGGTAGGCACCAATGATCTTCAAGACACCTCCAACCCTGAAGATGAGTGAGATAGGCAACGCCGAAAATTATCAAGGTCACTGTTTGCTTGTCAGCCAACTAGTATACAGACTGTATAATGTACTCACCAGAAGGCATAGCATGTATCAGCGGGCTTGTTTCTTCTCCCCTGGAATCCCCCATCTGCCGCTTGCCTCTACACAACAATAGTGCAAGTAAGAAAAGGTTCACCATAGCTAAAAATTTTTGGGTATAATTCACATTTTATTTCTTATTGTACTGTTGCTAGTTTCAGGGAGATAATAACATCAATGGAGAGGTGTAGCACCATTAAGCAAGGCTCCAGTCTCTCCACCGTAAGTAAATGAAAAATCATGTGTTTATCTATTGGATTAGGAATGTGTTAAATAGGTTCTAGCATAAACGTAGTGTATTCAACACAAAATGTGTGTGTTTCTGAGCACATGTACGTGAGAGGCGACAGAACAAATCTCTTGCCAACTTGTGTATTTATTCGTCACGTAAAAGGGCAAATTTTTAATGGGTAACTGCAGATACATGGTTGAGCAGAATTTGACCTGAAGACACCACTCCAGGAGCAATTGTACGTTAATCGATGCAGATTCTTGTAAGTTTGATGCCAAATCAACTTGAATGAAACCCATTAGACATAGAGCTGCAACAGCACAGAAAGTCCCTCCACCTGACTCACTAACACAAAGTCATACAATGAGAATCCATAACCAATTGCAAAACAAAGATTCCTACTTTAACACAGTTACCACATAACTAAAACTCTAAAAGATAACTTTCCTATGACACTTTAAAGTAAATAGGTAAAGAAATGCGTCAAAAGGTTAAAATAAACTGCCTACCATGAGATTCTGAACCAGGAACCATGCCAAAGCCACCATCATATGACTGCATGTGGTAGCAACAAGAATTAGGGAAGGTGAATTGGATGGTGCAGAACACTGTTACTTCATTGCAAACTGCGGTGCCTTAGGAATTTTTGCAAGCTAACCTGGCAGTTAACAATATATTCCTTGGCCTTTTCCTTGTCCATTCCTGTCCAGTCTTTTAGCATTGAGCAGATTGCAGCTGAGAATACAGCTCAAATGCATTAAGTTATATCAAACAAAGAATTCAATTATTAGCATATATGCAGGACAGTGCTCCTCACCTGCACAGTATACAAATCGTAGGTCCGTTTCTGCACCAATATGAGTAGGCATGAAGCTACAAAAAGATGTATGTCAAGCCAATGTATTGAACAGCACAGGCATGAAATCGAAGCCTTCTAAGATGACCAATAAACCATGTAACCAGCCAAATGCTAGACAAGGAAAATTGCATGCATATGTGAATATGTACAGACAAGCATTGTCGACTACTTTCAAGCATTTACCCGGATTATAATAGTATAGCACCTCAACATTCTATTTGAACAGGGTTGCTAAGGGGGGCAGACAAATACAGACCAGAACCAATGTAAATTTTGTTGCAACGGGGGAACATGATTTAAGTTTGTGCAGAGAAAATAACATGTGGTATATGGAAAAGGTAGCAGCCAATGCATATGTTCCAAAAACTGAATTATAATGAAGGATGTGGACTGTGAACAAACTATTGCGTGCTATGAAAGTCGTAAAACAACATGTGAGGTAGGTGCAACTATTCCGGTGATTCTTTCCCTAAAAAAACTATTCTGGTGATAATGCTAACACAGGTAGCAGATGTAAATATATAGATACTTCCCAGGTAAATTTACAAGTCTAAGTACCATCTAGACCAAAGCTAGATGCATACCTTCCATCTGGTTTCTGGAGCTTTTTCATCGACAGTAAAAGAGCCTTGCTATCAATGTTTAGTACATTATAACCTACAATCTTCAGTATAGCAAGGGCAGAATAAGTGCTTGCTAGATGGCTACCATTATGGCAAGGGTCCTGAAACAGAGCATAGGTCAGTATTTGGATAAATAAATCAAATGGCACAATGTGGACATCTATGATAAGAAAAGGTTGAGTTAAGCATTAATCACCTGTACCTTCACATTATTTGAGGAAAACTGAGTTGTTCTAGAACCACAGAATCCATAAAATTGCCCTAGCAATGAGTGAATTGTTATATAATAAACATATTGCGTCCGGAAATATGAATTAATAGATCACGTACGAGTTTTCTTACAAAAGTAACACGGAAACCTTACCACTGTCTAAGTTGTCGTTTGCCTCAGGATGTACTTGAAAAGACAAAATCCATTTGGCAATTTGATCCTTGTTAACCTAAACAAAAGAGCAGATAAACAACTTCTCAAATTACTACATATACTTCTTCCTGAACAATCAAGGTGCATAGTAAACTCAAATTTCCCCAATAAACAATTCAGCTAGCACCTGGCATGATTGATCATTCTAATAGAAGTTCAAGTAATTAAAGTGAGCATTGGTAATGTCGGATAGCTCTTCCCTGTGTGATGCAAATGTTACTCTTCTAAAGAGTCCGAGCATGCAAAACTTCTCCGATGTTTCTATCTAGTATGTAATTTACCAGAGTATGCTAATTGCTAAACTTGGAGGCTATCATGTGTTGACATATGCAATCAACATTGAGCAGGATAAACTTAAGTGATAACCAGCTAGACAGCTCCCGACTGCATGAAGAATTTAGCACATGTATTTCACCAGAAACCGAACCATGTTGAAACTATTTATGACATATAGTTGTCAAACAGATCTACATCCCCACTAACCTCTTAGTGCTTTGAGTAGACTGATCATTAGTGGGCTTGAACGCTTAAACTTTGCAGCTAGCAGTTGCTGTTACAAGCATTCCAAAACGTTGATCCCCAATCGGTATTCTGTGTTCCTTATATCTTACCTGCCTTTCTGAATGGGCCAAGTAATTTGTCGTCCCGAATACCACTTGTGCAGGTACATATCCTTGTGATTTGATTGAAGTAAACGGCAACGTACAATGTTTCAGCTTTCTTTCTGTCACGAGCTATCAATTTTTAAATGACATCTTTTACATGGTTGGTCCGAGCATCCCTTTATTCTAAACCTAACCTAACACCCACGGTTTTTGCAATTACCCTAAAATTCTCTACTTTACAAAGGTGAAAAATATGTTCAAAACGAGAAGAATTCGCAATGCACAAAACTACTGTTGTGTACATCCTTTTTCCGCATAATAATTAGACGTACACTCAGTATCAGCAAAGAAAACATACAAGGTCCTAGCCAGTACACTCCAGATCCAAGCTTTGCACACATGCACATCGAGGACACGACAACAAATCACTCGAAAATTCCTTAGAATTCCGCGTGATTCCTGCAAGCGGATCGAGTAAACGCAGAGCGGGTGGTCAGCAGGATCTATCTTACCCGGTCGAGCTCCCGGAGGAGGGAGAGTCCGGCGACGGCGAAGTAGGCGAGGGTGAGGTGGTTGACCTCCTGCGTGGCGTAGTCCCCGGGGAGCTCGGACGCCATTGCCTCCAGGAACGCCACATGGCGTGCGTGCGCCAAGCCGGCCAGCTCCGGGTTTCCCATCTGCGGCGGTCGCCGCCGAGAAGTCATCGTCGCCGATTCCTCTCGTTCCGGTCTGTGTACGGCGTACAGATCTTCCTGAACGGAGCACGAATCCTGAAGGCGAGGACGGTCCAGATCACGACCATCTCGTATTCTTCTTCAATTTTTGCCTTTTTCCCTTTATGAGAGGGTATCGTATTCTTTTCCCTGACGAGATCTCCCAAAACAGAAGGGGAAACTGTAACCATAGAAAAGAAGAAAATCTGTAGCTTAGGGCGCGTTCGGGTCTCGCCCAGCTCCGAACTCCGCGCGCGGATCCGGCGGAGCGCACCCGAACGGGAATATTACGCGGAGCCGGAATCGCGGATCGGAGCGGTGCGCAGGCAAAAAAAGCGGAGCGGGTCGGACGTCAAACCGCGGGTCGGCATTCTCGTGGAGTTGAGAAAAATTACCGCCCCCTGCCACCCCGCCGGCACTCCCGCGTGCTCTCCCCCCGAGCTCCCACCCCTCGCCGCCGCTCCCCCCTCCCGCCGCTCGCTCGCCCCTCGCCACCGCTACCCGCCCCCCTCCCCCCGCTCGCTCGCCCCTCGAGCTCCCGCCCCTCGCCGCCGGTCCCCCCTCCCGCCGCTCGCTCGCCCCTCGCCGCTGCTCCCCCCTCCCCGCCGCCCCGCCGCTCCCCCTCCCCGCCGCTCCCCCCTCCCGACCGCCGTGCGCTCTCAGATCCTCCCCGCCCCCCGCGGCCCCCCGAGCTCCCGCCCCTCGCCGCCGCTCCCGTAGGTCCAATCCCTTGCCGGCCCGCCGCCGTCAGCCCCTGTCCTCCCACCACCAGCAGTTGCCTCCCTCTCGCAGCCGGCCCTCCCTCCCGCCGCTTGAAGCTGAAGCCGCTGCCCTCCCGCCGTCGCCTTCCGTCGCCTGCTAGATCCGCACCGTTGCCGGCCCATCGCAGTCGGCCCCTGCCCTCCCGCCGCCGGCAGCTGCCTGCCTCACGCCGCCGGCTACTCCAACACCTCGCCAGCACTCAGGCCTCAGGCCTCCCTCCCTTGCCTCTCCCCGAGTGGGCTTCTGAGCACTGCTGGGCCGCCGGCCTGCTCGCTGCGCGCGGGAAGCGGGAGCCGGGCTGCCGAACGCCTCGCACCGATCCGGTTTTTCGAGCGGAGCGGGGAGCGCGGCGCACGGAGCTAGATTTGCGGAGCCAGGCGGCGCGGGTGACTACCGAACGGGCCCTTAGTGTCGACTTCCAAAACGATCTAACATAGCGTTTTTTCTAATGGAAATATTAGTCTTTTATTAAGGAAATCATTAAACTTTGACACCTTTTGACGTGGACTGCTCTTGCTAAACCCTCTTACTATAATAAAGCAGTCACAATGCTGTGATCTACTCCCTTCATCCACAAATGTAAGGCGTGCACGAAATTTTAGGTTCAACTTTGACCAGCAATTAAGCCAATAATATTAAACTATATGACACAAAAATGGTATCATTGGATTCATATTTAAATATATTTTTAAATGATATCACTTTTGTGTTATATAATACAATATTATTGGTTTAATTGTTAGTCAAAATTGAACCTTAAATTTCATGCATGCCTTACATTTGTGGATGGAGGGAGTATTTTTTTAGTGTAAAGGGAATTGTATTAATCAACGACCAACAACAAGGTTATTTATTACATTCGTGGTTAAGGATGTCAATGATGGCGGATGGAGCAAGGCATCATTGTGGAGCTCTAGCTCTCCCACCCCAGGGTCTTGTGCTCTCTGGGTGAAAACCCTAGCTCCGGTTATGCTAGAGTGGGCGACAGCGACATCTACGTCGCTCCCTCCTTAAAGGTGTCGTCTTGGAGGCCCTGACCCTTGGCTGGCGGGGGGCTTGTGTGTGGCGCCCCCGGTTTTTAAGCCGGGAACTCCCTCGTGATTACTGTATCGGTCCCTGGATCAGTAGCCGATACACACGAGTTAACCTGTATATCATTGTCATACATGCGTAAACAATAGAATAGACCGATAAGGTCGATGATTTAATACCTGTAGCCCAACGGCTATAAATCTGCAGCGGAATTCGACGGTGAGGTGACCCATCAGTATGCCATACTCGACAGGCAACTGACTGGGGTTACGCCCTAGCTTTCGCGATCGTAAACTTCTTCAGACTTGACGTCTCCTTCGTCTGGCCAAATCAACAAGCCAGGTGAGTACATGGAATGTACTCGCAAGCTATTCCCACAGGAGGAAATATACAGCGATATTTCATGCAGGGAATAGATCAAGGGATAGCTCTACCCTAAGTTGCAGTTGTGCGGAAATGCAAGTTCTTGTTCGAAATACAGAATAGTAGATTCAAAAGCATTTTCGAAATCAAGCTCGTCTCTGTCGAGACAGCATTCGGTGCTGGACAAATCAGCAGAACAAACGTCGACTAGAGGTCAGTAGCTCCGCCTACCGCCTCGAACAATCCTTACAGCCTACCCGAGCTGCCTCCACGCGGCCCGGGCTAGGTTTTTTTTCTCTTCCGCAGTTCCTCGCTACCAGACTGTAGCTTAAACTGCTCACTGTGGACACATCATGCCCACGTCCTTAATCCCATTTCCCAGCTTTCATAAACAAAACTCAGTCTAACCAGTGTGTGGCCTTACCAGTTCATGTCCATGACCGAGGACGCGGCTATTCGAATAGATTTTAACACTCTGCAGAGGTTGTACGGCTTTACCCACAAGATGTAGGTCACCCAGGGAGTACTTTGCAAGTATACTGCCAGGGTTATTACAACGAGACCTTTCCCCCGTGTTCACACCAGAGCCGGACTCGCTAGGAGGACTACCCGACCCTCTTCATCTCAAATGACAGAGATGGGACTCTCCCCCTTTGTGTCGGACCATGTTCCACGTACCTTGTAGGACTCTACTGAGCTTTACCCCCACAATACGGTGAGACCCATGAAGAGCTTTTCCCCTACTCAGTCCCGTGGAGATCCTCTAGGGATTCTACGGATCCACTAGCACTTCAACCTAACTTCCCACGATTCCGGGCTCCGGTATTAGACGAGGTACCAGGTCCAGTCCTTCCCATAAAGGACATGTGGACGTACGGTGGGGGAACTGATTCAGCGGCACTTAGGTTCGGTCCTTAACTGATTCGAGCAGGACTCCATATCCAACCATCTCCTCGGGTAGCAACCGGCTACCCGGCAAATCTCATTTCTCATGTAGCGACCGGCTACGTTACCACCTCCAAACTCCCTTAGCATTCCTGCCCGAATCCAAATCCTCCATTATCTCATTCAAGGTTTTTAATAAACATTCCTTTGTAAATGGCACCTCGGTATGCATTTACACACCGAGGGTTTTGATCCCAATCCCATCGTATTGATAAAACTTAGTTTTCACTACAGCAGGGCTAAGCGGGGCTATCGCCTATCCTCCTAAAATTGCCGATCGTTCAATGATCAGCTCTTAATACTAGGGTTACAAGGATAGGGTTCATCGGCCTAAGCCGTGCATCTAATAGGAATAACTAGGTCTACATAAAATAACGATTTTACACACATAGCATGCAATTTCATAAACAAAATAATTAACGTCACAAATATAGGACTTCAACATGGTCAAGGTGGAAATAGCTTGCCTGGCAATGTTGTCCGGGGCTCGGTCCTGAATTCGATCCGGCAGTTGTCCGAGTTCCTTCGCGCGATAATTCCTAACGTTGTATCTACACGTTGAAAAGAACGGCGAATAAATCAACGAGGCAAGAAAGAACCAAATAACATTGAATCAGAAATTTCAGCACATGAAATCATAATGTTATTGACAATTGCTTGATTCTAAGGCTACAGGAAATAAAGGGCGCGGAGGTGGCTTGCTGCCGCGGCAGGAGCAAGGTGGCGGCAACGGAGCTTGACACGGCAGGAGCTAGGCAGCAGGGACAAGGTTTCGCTGCGGTAGAAACAATACGACAACGGTAGAGGCTTGCCAAGGCAAGGGGGAATGACAACGGCAGTTGCCGCGGCGGGAGAGAGGTTGTCACGGCGCTGCCACGGTAGGGCATCGCTTGTCACGGCGGGGACTGGATTGTCGCGGCGGTGAATGGCTCACCGCGATGATGCCGCGGTGGACAAAAGGGCTGTCGTGGCGGGGAGAAATTGTCGCGGCGGGGTACTGTCATGGTGACGGAGAGGTTGCCGCGTTGCTGCCGCGGCGAGGAAAAGGGATTGCCACGACAGGGCAAAGGGGCTGCGACAGGAGTTTGCCCTAGGTGGTTAGCATATGCACGTAATCGCATAAACTGATGATGCTTTTGATTGTAGAGTTAACCATATCATTTCACCTACTGATCTAATGGATGTCATATACACTCCAGAACTTTAGAAAACACGGAGCACTATTTTGGTTGCTCTGGGAATCCAATACGTAGCATATGCGTCAATTAAAAGGACTGCTAGGGATTACCTAAACCTAATCTTCTTTAGAATAACAATCATCTGGAAATACCTATTACTCATAACATACCTCTTCTTTTACTTTTAGGAAAAGAACCTCCGTAAGTAATCAATTTATCCGTGGGGCCCGGCTGTTGGAAATGCGACTAGGATGCTTAAACCGGTGACAGTAGCTCAATGAATGAGCTTGGCTGAGGCGTAGGAAAGAAAAGGGGAGGAAGAAGAACAGAAGACTAAGGAGCAGCTCGGCCAGGCCGTGTCGGGGCACAGGACATGGGAGAAATCACTGCCGCGGTGGGGAGGGGTCCGTTGTGGCGCTGCCGCGGCAATAGAAAGAGGCCAATGGCAGTGCCGCAGCAGCGAAGGCCTTGGGGCTTGGCTGACAGAGGGGAGAAATAGGGGTGCCAAAAGAAAAAAAAAGAGACTCTGCTGGTGGAGGCAGAGGACGACTGGAGCGGCAGCAAGGGGAGTGGCCGGTGGTGAGTGCCCAGCTCGGTAGGGGTCCAGCCGGCGGTTTGAGCGGGCTGCCTGGCCGGAGGCGACGGGAGAGGCACTGGGAGCGGCGCGCTCGAGGTAGACGGCGGCGGAATGACTCGGGTGAGCTCCCGGCCGGTGCTGGGGCCGGATGGGGGAGCGGCGCAATGGGGCGGAGGAAGACGGAGGCAACGGCGGTGGGTACGGGCACCGGGGTGGCGGCCTGAGCTCGGGCACCGGGCGGCGGCGGCTCTGGTGCTCCGTGGCGGCGAGAGCAGCCGGGTCCAGCCGGCGGTGCTGGGGCGCTACCACCAGCGGCGGCGACGTCCATGGGGCGGCAAGGGAGAGGGCCGGCGGCGGTTCGGTGGGGGTCCACGTCGGCGGCCGCTGGATGGGGAGCGGGTCAGCACACCGGCGGGATTGGGGCAGTCCACCGGCAGCCGGTTTGGTGGCGGCTTCAAAGGGGGCGGCGGTTGGTGCCCAGATCTGTGAGCCGGCAGTGGCAGTGGAGTGGGGGAGAGCTCGGGAGCAACTCGGGCAAGAGGAAGGAGGGGCTGCAGTGGGGAGGAAAGGGGAGAAAGGAGAAGACAAGGGAAAGAGGGAGCAAGAGCTTGAGCTCGGTGGCTGTTGTTGGAGCCGAGGGGAGGCTCGGGTTGAAGAAGAAGGAGGGCTGCAGGGGAGAGAGCAGCACAGCTCGATTCTGGGGAAAAAATAGCAGAGAAGAGGGAGAGGAAGATGGGGAAGAAGATGGCTCTGGATTGGAGCTTGGAGCTTGGGGAAACTTCTGTGCCCAGCTGCTTGGGGATATCTCAGTTAGTAGAGCAGCCTGGGTGCTTGTGAGCTCAAGAACAGAGAACAAGAGGGAGCTTGAGGCAGCTTAGAACAGAACTTGGGCAGCTCAAGTTGAAGGGAGAAAATGGGGTAGTGAGCAGCTTGGCTTGCCGCTGGAGAAGAAGAGCTTGAGGAAAGGGAGGACACGGCTCAGGAGAAAATATCTGGAGAGATGGAAGCTAGCGAGGACGAAGCAGCCTGGGGAAAATGGAGCTCGGGAAGAATCAGATGAGGTAGCTTTGCTTGGGGAAGGCTGGGGCTGGCGTGTGGATCAAGGTGGAGAGGTGGACGACGAGTCCCACGGCGGGTCTTACGGCCGGAACTGCTGCTGTTCGTGCTAGCTGGGAATTGGACGTTACGTGGCCTAGAATCTCTGCTGCTGCTGCAGAGGAATAGGGACAGGCAAGCTACGTGTCTAAGATTTGCTATCGGAGCTGCGTAAAAATGAGGAAGGGGAAGGACAACACCCTGGGGTGCTGTAGGAGTTGAGTTGACAGCACGTTGGGGGCAGATGACAGGGAACCCGTGTGTGTGCAGCTGGCTTGAAGCCTTGTAACAGCTCATTCAGAAGAATAATAGTGCGTGTGCTGAGTTTGAGGTTTCGGCCTTGCGGCATATGACGGTACGAGGGAAGAACCAATGCAGTGCTGTAGACGCAGTAAAAATTGGGCAGGGGTGTATATGGGTACGTATGCTTTAGGGGAGAGAGAAGGTGGCAGGACATCGAATGGCGCAAGCAAGGTTCTCAGGGAATTCTTTTGAGAGAGAAAACACGCAGTGGTAGTAGCGTATTATTGGGGAAAATGGATCAACTTTATGTTGGAGATGATCCGCAGATATTAGGGAAATTTTTGGGGAGATGCAACAGTGGATCAGGAGTCAAATTCAAATTGGGCAGAATTTCGATTTGGAGTTCAATTGAGGTTTTAAACTGGACCCGAAGGACTGAGCACAGAAATAGGATCCATATTATGGGAGGATGCTCTCAGGACTTTTTGGAAGTTTTTAGAGAGGTAAGAATTGAAGGAACTTCCTAATCCAAAGATCAGCTTGCGCTGCTGTTTGAATTAGTTTGAAACGTCCGAACTGGAGGCTCACATTTCATTTGCCAGCTCGGTTAAGAATGATGCCAGGAGAGAGGAGAGGTGGTAAGAGTGCCTGCGGGGTACATGCACATAGATACCGTGCATGCGCACCTGGAGGCGATGCATGCGTCTACACAGAGGCAATTGGTTGGTGGGTGGGCGTATACACATACATGCGTAGGTATATACACGCGAAAAGTTTTAACGGTGCGTGCGCGTGGTTACGCGGGAAGTCTGACAAGGAAGGGAGAGGCGGAGAGATGGGCATGCGTCGGAAAGGAAGGAGGAACCAACCGACGCTAGAGTTACGAGGGAAACGACGGGGTTTTAACTAGGTTCGTTTAAGCGATTACCATTATTAACGCAAAAAGTTTTTGTTGGCCCTAATTTTTAGATTTTGGAAAATCGGGATGTGACATTGTGGCTGTTGCATGGGGTTGTTTGGTCAGCCGGGCAGTGGACGCTGGGGCGGTAGCCCTAGGTGATGGTTGGTCACCTAGCGAACGGGGGAGCGGCAGCCTCGGACAGCGATGCGGTGGTGGCTCTAGGGGGCGGGGCCACGGCTTGGCACATCATGGGTGGTGATCTTGCACTACAAGTGCAACGAGATGGTTGGCCCAGTCGGTGCGGCTGTGGTCTATGAGTGGTCATCCTATGCGGTTAGGGTTGCAGGGTGTCCCGGTCATGCAGCGTTGTAGCTTGTGAGCAAGTGGTAGATGTCGGGGCGATGTCGGTGGCCTACACAGGGCGTAGCGGAGTGGTTGGAAGTCAAGGTGGCGGCCCTGGGAGTGTGTGTGGTTGTGGTGCAAGCGTTGGACTCGTGTCGTGCAGGTAAGGGGGCTCCCAATACTGTTGGGCGGCGGCGTGTTGTGCAAAGCAAATGGCACGGGCTTCTTGTGGTGTGCTGGCTTCCTCACCGCTACAGGAGCATCCTAGGTCTGCTCCTTCCATAGTAGACCTGGCCTATCTCTCCTTGCAGCGGTGATGGTGGCGGCTAGTTGGCAGATCGATGTCTTGGCGATAGCCGAAGTCATTGTCTAGGTGTTTAGGTGGTGTGTCTATTTATTATGTTCTTCATGTTATCAGCGTCTATGGGCTCCGGGGCTAGTAGAGCTAGGCAGGTTGAGCCCATTTGTGTCTCTCATTAACTGGTCAATTCCTTTTCTACTTAATGAAGATGGCAAAGCTCTTGCTGGTTGCTTAAAAAAGATTATAAACAGATATCGTACATCTCATGTCATATTCTGCGAAAATATTGATCAGAGTAGAAGTCAATCATGGGACATGTATAATGCTAGATATACATTTCACCCTTATGTATTTGCTCCAAAAACTTTTGATCAGTCGGTCAGACCTACTGAAATTATGGGTTCACCTGGACAGCTACCGTTTGATATTATTTTTTTCCAAAACCGCAGTTGATTTTTATAAACCGTCGGATCTAAATCCAACGAACCTGAACTTCTTCTTCTTTTTCAGTCTTCTTCCTTTTGCCACCACCGCGCCTCTCCAATCCAAACTCGCATCCGCATTGTCACCGCCTCCAATTGTCATGTTTGGCGCCCACCGCCGCATCAAGCCTTCCCTTTGCAACCCTCGGCTCCAATGCGGCCCCGGTCCCTAACCATTTCCAACTCTAACCCGTAACCACTCTGGCGTGATCTTTTTTCTCAGCTCCACCATTATCGCTGTTTCTGCGTCATCGACAGCTCTACGTTGTGACCCTAACCACTTCGGCAAACTCATAAGATTGAAAAACGAAATCGATTGCGAGCGAGAAAAACAGTAACCTACGTAATAGCACAGCCTGGAAATTATCCGCTCGGTTTGCCCCCTCCCGCACCCAACCAGAATGGTACTGTTGCTCATGAATCAGGCCAGGTTGGCTCTCTTGGCTTGTACTCTAGTTGGATGGAGCCTATGTCCAACTACCATGACAATGAGTTTCAAAAAGAAAAAAAAAGACTACCATGAGTCCATGACGATGGACAGGCATGGCTTTCAGGGTAGAAAATGTTACCAAGTCCCACAGCGGCTGCTAAACACATAGCATCGCGGTTCTCCCAATTTCAAGGGAAGTGGCTTTTGATTGACTCGGAGTCCATTGTCAGAATTGACTGGTGTGTTTCCAATTAAACTGGAGAAGAGCAGCACCCCAAGTCGGACTATCTCATGGCAACCCAAATTGAATTGTAGGAGGCAACCCAAATTGATGGATTCCAATTTCCAGAGACGCCATTTTTTCTCCAAATTTACAATCTTTCTTGCAGGATCCACTACATATTACTCCGTCGTCACTGAAATCGTGTTCTGTGCGGGCGAAGGCGGCGCTCTGCAATGCTTCTTCCTTGCGAGAGCAATGGCGCCGCCGCCGCCGCCGGCGAGCACACCCCGAGGCTCACCAACTATGAGGTCTCGCTCTCCGAGCGCCTCCTCGACAAGCCTCGTCGGCCGGACTGGCTAAGGCAGCTCAGTTTCTGGCGCGGCGAAGCCGGTGACCCGTCGTCGTCGGCCGGGAGCGTCGCCGTGGACTGGAGCTCTGTGCGCTCAACGTGCGAGGAGTGGATCAAGAACCCCATGAACATCGCGCTGCTGCTGTGGCTCCTCTGCGTCGGCGTCTCCGGCGGGATGCTCGTGCTCCTCCTCCTCGGGTTCCTCGACGGGGCGTTCCCGGCGGCGGCGGCGAGGAACCACTGGGTCGAGGTCAACAACCAGGTTCTCAACGCGCTCTTCACGCTCATGAGCCTCTACCAGCACCCAGCCATCTGCCACCACCTCTTCCTGCTCTGCAGATGGCGCCTACCCGGCGACGCCGCCGAGCTCCGCGCCGCTTACTGCACCAAGAACGGCGGCGCCGGCGGACCGCGCCCCCGCGAGCGCGCGCACATGGCTGTCGTCTTGGCGCTGCTCCACCTCACCGTCGCCTGCCAGTACGTGCTATGCTGGCTATATTGGGGCTACACAAGGAGCTCCCGCCCCGAGCTCATGGAGGACGGCTTCTACGCGCTCGGCGTCGCCGCGCCGGTCGTCGCCGTCGTGTACACTGTGTGCAGCCCGTTAGGGAAAGAACCGTGCGGCGAACTCGTCACGTGCTCCGACGCGATCTCGGTGACCGAGCGCTCGACAGCGGCGCACGTCGTGGTGGTCGAGCCGGAGTGGGCCGGCGGCATGTTCGACTGCGGCGGCGGCGGCGACGCGACGGCCGGGTGGTTGTGCCTCTCCCTCTCCTGCACCTTCTGCGTCTTCGGGTGGAACGCGGAGCGGCTCGGCTTCGGCAACGCGTGCGTGCACGCCGCTACGTTCGCGCTCCTGTGCTTCGCGCCGGTGTGCGTGTTCGGCGTCTCGGCGCTCCACATCCACGAGGTGGCCATCGGCGACGCGGTCGGCGGCGCCGGCGTGCTGCTCTGCGCGTGCGGGCTGCTCTACGGCGGCTACTGGAGGATCCAGATGAGGAGGAGGTTCGGGCTCCCGGGGAGCGCGGCGTGCTGCGGCTCCTCGTCGGCGACGGACTACGCCCAGTGGCTCTTCTGCTGGCCGTGCGCGCTCGCGCAGGAGGTGCGCACGGCGAGCCGCTACATCATCGACGGCGAGAGCATGTTCCACCGCAAGACCGTCCACGACGACAACGGCGAGCCATTGCTACCGCCGCGTCACCGTGCCGAGTCAGCCATCGCACCCAGCACGACTGCGATCCCGGCGTCAGATGATCTTGACGGATCATCGAGATCAGATGATCACTTGGTTGTCGTTGTTCATGATGAGATGGTTCCACCTGCTGTTCAGGTTGTGGTGGTGCGAGCAGAAGATGATCATGACACATGTGAGGAAGAGGAACGCAATGCTGTTGGTGATGAGGAGAAGATCAAATCGCTGGTTCTTTCTACACCGGTGATCGACGTCGAAGAAGAAGATGGGTCATATTTTTCGACATTGAATCAAGAATCGGTGGAAGATGTAGAGCAGAGATTGTCTCATGGAAGCAGGAGGGTAGAGAGGGTGAAGAAACTGATCAATGTGGTCACTATGGTGTCTTTGCTCATTCTTCTGTACACAAGGGGATTTATTCGTTAGAGATGCATTGGACCACTGTAGGATTTAGACGCATAGATCATACAATTTTTTTGTTGTTCTTGATGAAATGCATGGATCGTACATACTGTCATAAATACAGGTGTTCTAAGATTCAGAAAAAATTGTAAATAAATTTGTAATTTGCGGCGGTGATCGCAGTTTGGAAAGCAGGACGTTTCTGTTTACTCATAGAATCATGCGATTGAGAAACTAATTTTGCATTGGTGCTATGTTCAAGCAGCATATGGATTGTCTTCGAACTAAACATGAACCAAATGTTCTAACAGTTCATATGATGCTCTCAGGTACACTACGCATAGAGAAAAGAATACCAATAAATTATACTTACACTATTCAAGTGATAAATCTGAGTTTAATCTGAAAGAAAAGTTCAGTATGGAAGTGCATAGTTAGTTGTCTCTGCTTGTCTGAAACAGTTAGTTATCTCTGCTGCATAATCCAAAGGATAGAATGAGCATTTGATCCATTGATTCAGCTCATTGTTCAAATGAAATTCGTACTTTTTCTAAGCAAGAAAAAACTGTAAACAAAAAAAATCTCTTCTTTTTCTTTTACACCCCCAAATCTTCAGACTTTCAGGCTAAAACATTAGGAATTGCAGTTCCTGTATGGCGTGCTGAAACCAAGTACAAGAATTCTTGTCGCAGACCCACAGCACGCCAGGTTTGTGTATTTGTGCTGAAACAATGCGAGTCTTTGTCTTGTGTTGGCTCGGTCCAGTCTGACGAACTGTATTTGCAATTTTTCTTAAGGCCATTCGGACCTATTGATTCAGTCTCTTGTGGAGTCCAGTAAACAAGAATAATTCAGCCGTCACCTGCATGCCAACGTTGACAAGAGCTCACTTGTTTACTTAAGCATCCACACACATCTGGTTGAAACAAAGCAACACACGCAGCTGCGACGTAGCTGAGCAGCTATGGAATCGCACGAGAGATCATCCGAGCGGGCGACGGGTTGTACGTGAGGGAAGGTGGCGAGGAGGAGGGGAAGCCGCCGGCAATGGCGCCTCTGGAGAGGGAAGGGCGCGTGGTGCCGTTGACGACAGCGGCGGAGAAGGCCGCCGAGCGTATCAGCGAGTGTGTTGTTGCTGTCGATACGCCGCCGGTGCCAGTGAGGATGCAGGAGGTGAAGAATAGAGAAAGTGAGCGTGTGGCGTTGTCGTTTTCGATCGAGATGGATCAATAACGAATTGGTTGAGTTGTTGTGAATGGAAGGAAGGAAGAATCACGTACGAATGGATTTCATGCTTCTTGCTTGCTAAAACCCAGTCGACCGTATAAACGTGCAACATGAGTACGAAAAGTTGTGTATTTTCTAAAAATTGTATTTTCGTTAGTTTGTATTCAGTTATGTTTTCGTAAAATTATCTCTCTTTTTTCGGGTGCGCCACGGTTAGAATCAACATGGTTAAAAAGAACTATTTCTTTTTTTTTGATGCGCGGCGATTAAAAACAACATGGTTAAAACATAGAGAGCTGCTACCTAACGGTATCTGTTGGCTCGACGGGATCGTTCTCCAACCTCCTCTTCCTTAATCTCCTGCCACCGTCACATCCGGTGGTCATCGCCGCGCCTGATCAAACGTTTTCTCTGAAGCCCCTTGCTCCAGTGAACCCTCCACCCTAACCCCTAAGTTTAGTGAGTCTTCGTCCGCTTCGTTCATAGCTCCGCCTCGCCAGCTACGGCTCGACCTGAGCCTTGCCTCCGCTGGCACCGCCTAGACAGGAGTCTCGTTTTCACCGACACTGCCACTACATATCGTCATCGGCTACACCTCGATGGGAGCCTTGCTTCCGTTGACACCGTCACTCCATGCTGTCGTCGCCTCTACCTCAAGCTCGCCGAGCATGGGGTCCCTTCGGAATGAGATCTCGTTTCTAGCTTTTCTCTAAAAAATTGTTGAGAAACCTTGGCTTGGTCCAAGGAGGCCAAGTCAAGATCTACTTAATGGACCCTTATCTCCTCTCCTCCCTTAGTCTATAAATAGAGGCATTGATCCATTCTATTGTACACTTGATGAGAAGAGAAATAAAGAGAAGAAAGATTGCCCCTACACCTTGTGTCTCAATTTTATTGTTCCCGCTCTTGTGTGTGTTCATCTTTTCATCTACCTCGTCTACGCCTCGTCGTGCAACCCGAAGACTGGACTCGCCAGCAAAGGTTGCACAACACGTTATCAACACGACTATGCTTCTCCGTCGAGCCTCTCCGCCGAGTCTTCTTCTTCCTCGGCTCACTTCACTCGGTTGAGGTAGAGATCGACAACAACGTGAAGAACGGATTCCATTTTCTCATCTAGATCGCTTTGACCTATGAGCGAATCTCCTCGAGAAAATGATGTCGACAGAAGTCGCCGGCCAAGCCGTTTCGTTTCTCCCAAAAAAATCCGATGCCGACGGAAGTCGCCGGCCAAGCCGATCGGAGAGGAGTTGTAGATTGCTGTGGGGAGACGACGCTGTGCATGGATCGCACGCTGCGTCACCGCCGTCACGCCGCCCCGAACGGCGGCGTCGACGGTGCGGCCATCGTAGCCGACGCCGCACCCCATACGGGCGCCGGCCGTCGCCGCCGCCGCCCAGCGCCCCGGCCACCGCAGCGCCCGCACGCGCCGCCACACCGCCGCCGCGACGCCTGCGCGCGCCGCCGCAGCCGGCCGGTCTGACCGGCCCGTTTAGCCGGTCTGACCGGCCCCGCATCGCCGCTGCTGCCCCCGCACGGGTGGCCGCCGGCCTCCCGCGCTGCTCCGCCGACGCGCGCGAGCCCGCATGCGCCGCCGGCCTCCTCGCGCCACCCGCGCCGCCCCTGCATGGGCGCGCGCCGCGCCGTGCAGCCGGCCTCCGCTCCGCGCGCGTCGCGCCGCGCCACCCGCAGCTGGCCACGGCCCCGCCGGACCGCCTCCCGCCGTCGCGCGCGCCGCTTGCCCCCACACGGGCACGCCGCGTCGCCGCCCCGGGCCCGCGCGCGGGGGGCCCGCGCCACCGCTGCCGGCCGGTCTGACCGGTCCATGGAGGCGGTCTGACCAGCCTCATGTGCCACCGCCGCCACCGCTCGAGCGGTTAAGGCAGAAACCCTAACCGCCGCCCCCCATAACGGGCCGAGGGCAGTGCGGTGGTGGGCCGCACGTACGGCCAGCCCATGAAGGCCCATGACGCGGCAGCGACAAAAAAAAGGAGAAAAAAAGATGGGGAGGGCGGGCCAGCCGGTCTGACCGGCCCTCCGGGTGGTCTGACCGGCCCTCCTAGCGCTCTGACCGGCCTGGGCAGCTGCGCGTGTGTATCTTGCATGGAGGCCCCTGGAATTGTCTGTAACTACGCACAAAAGGTTTCCAGTACTGAAACCTTGCGTAGAAGTCCCTGGAGACCCTGACATTTACAGAAAAACTTGTTTCTAGCATAAAAGAGCCTCGAGAACTCAATTTTTGCATCAGGTTTTGATTCTCTCAGCCATTCCACAAGCCTTAAATGAATATATGCCATTGTTTATATGTTTTACTAATTATGATTAATTGTAATTAAGAATATTACTTTTAATCTCCATATATTTCATATGATGGCACGAAATTATGCACAGAGAATCCATTAAACCTACTAAACGAGGCAAATGTGGTACTTATAGCGAAGAATGCATAGCCGAGAAGTCTAAAAGATTAGAGGCCAATTAGTCTTATCCACTCCTTTGGCAAGATCATGACCAAGATGATGGCCGCTAGGCTTGCACCAGAGCTGAATAGCATAATATCTGTGACGCAAAGTGGGAAGGGGGATTCAGGATAATTTTCTCTTCACTCAAAACATTATCTGAATGTTGCATACAAACAAGACCCCTGCTCTCTTCCTGAAGCTTGATATCAAAAAGCTTTTGATTCGGTTAGTTGGGAGTTCATGTTTGAGTTATTCACACAAATGGGATTCGGAAACAAGTGGCGAAACTGGCTTGCAAATCTCCTTGCCACGTCCTCCTCTCAAATCATCATCAACGGCGAGAAGACCGACAGGGTTTGGCACAGGAGGGGAGTCAGACAGGGTGACACGCTCTCCTCCCTTATTTTCATCCTCGCTATTGAACCGCTGCAGATGCTTTTTCTTAGAGCCATTGAGGCAAATCTTATCAAACCTATCAGGGGAGTGCCAAATGAGCTTAGATCTCTCTTTACGTTGACGATGCGGTGATTTTTGCTAACCCAAAAATGGGGGAGCTAAGAGCCATACTCCAGTGTCTTCAAGACTTTGGCAATGCTACAGGACTTCATACCAATGTCCAAAAGAGTAACGCCTACCCTATCGGCTGCCAAGACATCGACTTGCAACAGATTTTCCACTTCTTCCCGACAGAGCTGAAGCACTTCCTATGCGCCTACCTGGCCTGCCCCTACATACTTCCAGGTTGAGGAAAATAGATTTACAACCAATCTTTGACAAGCTTTCCAAGAAGCTTGCGGGATGGAAGGGCAAATTCCTCAATAAGGTGGGGAGACTAGCGCTGATCAAATCGGTCCTCTCACCGTGCATGGTATACCTTTTATCAGCTTTCAAGATCCGGAAATGGGCAATCAAGAAGGCAGAAAAGTTCATGAGAGCGTTCTTTTGGAAGGGAGACGATGAATGCTTGGGAGGTCATTGCCTGGTGAATTGGAAACAAATATGTAGACCAAAGAATAAGGGTGGACTTGGAATAAAGGACATTGACAGGTTTAGCTCGGCACTGCGTCTCTGATGGTTATGGCTAGAATGGAGCTCTACACCTAAACCCTGGAGTGGGCAATTAACACCCTGCGATAGCAGTGACAGGTCACTATTTGACGTAATCGACGTCGATCACGATTGGAAGAGGAGACAAAGCGAAATTCTAGACCTCCAGTTGGCTTGGTGGAATTGCGCCAAAGGATGAGACGCCCGCTCTTTTTGCGCTCATCAAAAGGAAGAACAGAACAATGGAGTTCGAGCTGCAAGAAAATCGCTGGCTTAAACCGCTTCGACGTATTAGCACACAAGAGCAGGTACTTCAATTCATCCATCTAATGGAACCTAATTGCCCAAACACATAGGAACCCGTAGCAGGAAGACACAATTGCCTCGCGATGAACAAGCACAGAATAATACTCTGCCAAATCTGCTTACAACAAACTGTTTGAGGGATCACTCCCTAAGATTCAGAGTGACAGTATTTGGACGGCGCAAACAGAGAACAAATGCAAAATACACGTTTGGTTGGCGCTACAAAACAGGATTATGATGGCAGACAGGCCGCAAGACAGAGGATGGCCAAATGGAACAACATGTACTCTCTGTGGAAATCATGCAGAAACTACGGCACATATATCCTTGAAGTGCTCTTTTGCTAGACAAATATGGCGTAGACTCGCGATTATGAATGGCTTCGGACCTCTAGAGTTTCTTGAGGGCATGGATGCGACCTTACAAACCTGGTGGCACTCCCGATGCCCACAACTTGACCTGAAGGACAAGCCGAAGCTCCGTGGCATTCTTGCATATGGGCTCTGGAACCTGTGGAAAGAGTGCAATGCCCGCATTTTCCAACACCAGTTCGGGTCGGTTGACTGCGCCGTTTTTCGAACAATGGATGACATCAAATCCAGACGACTAGCGTTTCAAAATGATGATTACGTGGTCGGAGTATCAACCCTGATTCAGTAATCCGGGCTATCAATTTCTGACAGCACTGAGGTCGTTGGCCGGTGCCCTTTGTACATAACACCTTATTTTTTACTTTGAACTCATTCCGCTTTAAGAAAGGCAGCGCTCCTGCCGATTTTCTTCAAATATAACCGATTCCATTTCGCTATCAAGTACAAACACACATGCTTTGTCAACCAACTGTTGAATCCCAGAAACATAAAGGAATATTTGATCACGAAAGAACCACAAAATAAGCAATGCCAACGATCTGAGGACAAACCACTTGTAGACATCTCATAAACTCTAAAATTTTCTATTTATTTACACCTAGCATAGACAACCACATACTCTAGAAACCTCTAGCAGTATATTGATATTTGTTAAACACGTAAGCTCTCTACCAAGATGAGTAAGAATACTAAAATAAACACGAACACACATAAATACACTATAATAAATCTAGTGGCACAAATTAATCCGTGGAGAAATGTGATTTTATCTTTATTATTTTTCTTAGATCTAAAAGAGATTCGATTGGACGAAAGCTTTTCACAAGGGGCAACGTCTCAAACTTAATTTTAAGGGAAAAAACCAACATAACTTCTGTTGCAAATATGATTTCAGTTTCGCACAAGTGTTTTTGCAATGATAAATGGTAGAATTGTAACAAAAAAAACACCATTATGTGGTTAATTTTTCTAAGTATAATAGAAAATTATAATAGTTAAGATTTTATATTCATAAAAGAGTAAAATAAGTTTAGTATAAACTAGCACGGTGTCCCACGCAATTACGCGGAAAATATTTTTAATTATATTTTTTACCTATATACGTGATGTTAGATCAGTATGGAATTGTACTGAGCCATCTATTTAGCTACAGTTATGATGACCTATTGGATGTAATCTGTTTAATTATCTTTATGTTCTTACCTGCATGCATGATATAAAATCAATATTAATTACATGAGAAACATTTTTAATTATCTTTTTTTACCTGTATGCGTGATATTAGATTAGTACTAATTGCGAGAAAAATGTTTTTAATTACCTTTTTCTTTACTTGTACGCGTGATAGTAGATCTACGGGAAATAAAAGTTCAAATCGCGAGCCGGCCTGATATTAGATCAGTACAGGAAATAAAAGTTCAAATCGCGAGCCAGTCTACTAGTCATTGTACCGAGCCATCTATTTAGGTACAATTAGTTATATGACCTATCGAATGTGATCTATTTAGGTATAGTTATGAAGATCTATCGGTTGTGATCTGTTTAGGTACAGTTATGAAGATCTATCGGCTGTGATCTGTTTAGGTGTAGTTATGAAGATCTATCGGTTATGATCTGTTTAGGTGCAGTTATGAAGATCTATCGGCTGTGATATATTATGTGCAGTAATGAAGATCTATCGGCTGTGCTCTGTTTATGTGTAGTTATGAAGGTCTACCGGCTGTGATCTATTTAGATACAGTTATGAAGATCTATCGGCTGTGATCTATTTAGGTGCAGTTATGAAGATCTATCGGTTGTGATATGTTATGTGCAGTAATGAAGATCTATCGGTTGTGATCTGTTTATGTGCAGTTATGAAGATCTATCGGTTGTGGTCTACAAATAATAAAAGAGTCCACCAGATCAACTATTGGATGTTTTTCTTTATTATGGAAAATTTTAACATTTCTATATTTTTTCTGTTGTATTTCACTTTTAGTATATAATAGATAAATGAGAACTATTGTTTTTAACTTCTGGGCCACTGATTTCTTGGACCGGCCTGCCACCATATATATTCTTCTTGTCTATCTGTTTTCGGGCAGAGCATACTATTCTTCCACGCAATATTGTGTTGTTCTAGACTCTCATCTAGTTAGCCAAGTAGTTTCATGTTTGGGTTTGTAATTAAAGGTAAAATCCTTGCAAAAGTGTGCCGGGGTTTCTTCATGGATAAAATTCAAGAGTATTTCCCTTAGGGTCACCAAGAACCTCAGGGTTTGCAGTGACTGTCACACTGCTATTAAACTCATATCGAGGATAACTCGGGATAACAACCGATTTCATTGTTTCAGAGATAGCTCTTGCTCTTGCAATGACTACTGGTAGAAGTATAAATGATGTGTAGTTACAATTTGAGCAGCATGGAGTCATCTCCATTTGGCATGTAAATTAGAGTCAGCTAGGTTTGTGGTTAGAACATAAAAGTCCGGCAAATTGATGTTTTTCTAATATGTTGTGCAGTATTTTTTTAACTCAATTATTTCTGCTGGAAGGAATCAGAAGGTGCTGGTTTGTTTCAGAAATAAAATGTCCTAAGTGTTGCTAAACTTTAAGCGCGGGGGCCGCCGCCAAGAGGTTGATGGATGAGTTTTGAGGCACAACTGATGTCATTGCCAACCGTTACTTTCAGATCCTGGCATCTGTGCGGTTACAATTATGCTGCGTGACCGACACGAGTTAGTTGTTATCGCAATATTTGACATGCAGTACCCACTACACTTCATATGTACGTTAGCAGATCAAACTACAGAAATGATTCGAGGATAAGCTGTTCCTGGATGCTCCTATCATCCCTTTCCAGCAATATACCTTATCATTTCTTTCCAGGATGTTTATTTACTTCACAACAAGCTAAGAATTTATTCCACCTTTTTCCAGAATGTCCTTTTTCATCAACAAGCTAAGAATTTATTCCACACAACAAAGTTCTCTCTTTTCTAATTATATATAGACACAGGTACAACCCTCCCCGGGGGGGCGCCGGGCGTCCATTTAAGCTCAGTTGCGTATGCTCCGGCATGTGGGCAAGGATTTTGAGAAATTTAGGAAGCTTCCATTTCGTGCCACGGAACATTTTGAAGCAATCGGTTGGGGTTGTCCCTTGCCAACCTTCCCGAGAAAGATAGGATCGTGCTTGAATATGAGCGCAATGCAGAGCAGGGATATCAACGAAACGGGTAAGATATACCTCATCAAGGCATTCTTTTATTAAGGAGTGAATTATTATTATGCCCTACATATATGAACCCTGCACGGTACTGCCTCTTGCATCCATTTTCATTACCACAGTACCATAGTAGCTAGCAGCTTTGGTAATCTGCTTAGCTAATGCATCTTTGCATTTCTGGTCTAGATGAGGTGTTCAGTTTTGCACTTAGGTCCATTAATTTATGATCTATGATCAAATGCTTACGCCAGTTGAAACAGTATTGCGATTGCCCTCACCAGGATTAGTTTAATAAGACATTTACGAACAGCTACTCCCTCCGTTGTTTTTAAAGATGTTATCATCATGCAGTCGCAGTACTATTAAGAAAAATGCACAAGATTACCACCATATCCTTATTAAATTTTTCTATTTTGCTATCTTAATGTGGTCAATGAATAATAGTCTTTCCTGCATGGTATTTCCTCCAAATAACAAAGTAACGGTAAGCAACAAGAATGAGAACTAATGGAGGTAAGGTTTTCGTGCAATTTTTTTTTAAGAATCCAGTAAAAAAAGGTCTGTAAAGATTAATCAAGCACAGGGCAGGCAGGAGATATTTCTTATACACTGTGGGAGCCAGGCGAGACAGGCGCACCTACAGGCATTCGCTGGCGGACAGAGACTTTGGAGGCACCTCCGGGCACTTCCTATCCACCATGTAAGTTGCACAATTCAACGCATTTGAATTCTTTAGGAATTAGCAAAGAAAATGCATTTATTAATAATGATAATAAATATTATTATTTGGAATTGAAAATGGTTAGATATTGTCAGTTCATACTGCACGCCTTTCAGTAAACCAGGAAATGCGCAATGGGGATTTATATGATCTGAAAACACGGAATATGGGTGCAAGTCAGGAGGAGGAAAAAGAGGAAGAAGGTATAAATTGGATTAACATTTTGTGTATGGTATTTTCTACTAAATTAGAAATGCAACTCTAGTTATTAAAAAAAAGTGTAATTTCTTTCATCCAAACGAGACGCTAAGGAATCATTCAGATGCAAATTATTTAATCAAGCATCAAAATAGTTCCTTGTTATAATTATCTAGCGATAATGATGATCTAATAAGGAAATTATTGGTGTATAATATCAACATAGACACAGCCTTGATCTAATTCTGCATCAATGTTTAACTTGGATTTTTATTGCTCTGCGTTGTGAAATGTATTAGATTTTATTTGGTCCAAAAGAAGTGGTTTTCAAGTTATTATAGTATCTAAATTTGCAAAATGGTACTGTAGTTCTTTAAAAACTCACCATATTGTCTAAATAGGTTTCCACATTTATATTGGACTATAGTCCAACTTTCAACTGTCTACCACTTGCCCACCTGCCCAGATGCACATCAACGGTTCAATTCTTGGTACAAGAATTCAAAATACATTTCCATGGATTTTCAGCATATCCGGTTCAAAAGCATTCAATAATATTGGATGACCACCCAGAGCAAGATTTTTTGACTGAAGACTTCCGTGCGGGCCTCGTGGGTCCTCCTCAATTCCAAGGTATCTTTCTTTCTGTTATTTAGGAGTATACTGCAGGCCTTGTTCCATTGATGTTTTACTTCCTTTCCAGCTTATTAATCCCTTTTTGAAATGGTTGCATATTTCTAGAATCACATATCGATTGTGTTCTACTCAGATGGCAGCCATGTATCGGAGGATTTCGTGAAGCGCGTGGAGAAGAGGATGAACGGCGTGGTTCTTCCAAAATACGGCGGCGGCTCCGAGTCGGAGCTGCCACCAACTATCTACAGGGTCCCTCAGGAGATGAAAGGCAGATATGAGGAGGCCTACCTCCCGGTCGCCGTCGAGATCGGCTTGTTCATGCACCGCAAGAAGGGCGAGTTTTTCCGGGTCTGCGTCCTTCAGGAGTACAAATGGTGCTGCGTGCGCAAGCTCATCAGCAGGCACCACCTCCTTCAAGAGCCAGCCCGGACGCCGGCGCTCCTGCGGCGGTGCCTGGACGCCCTCAAGAGCCTCGAGCCGCGTATCCGGGCGTCCTACCCACGGGAACAAGATCAGGTCGGCATCAGGCAGAAAGTGCTGATCAGCATGCTGATAGACGGATGCTTTATCCTTCACCGCCTGCTCAAGTACGCGCGCATTGCTAGGAGAGAAGCTACTAATCCCACGGCCGGCACCGGCGTGGAGGAGGAGGAGGAGGACGACGACGATGACTGGACCCAGGTGTTCGGGAGATGCTGGGTCTGGGGCTTCGTGACGTGCGACCTGCTGCTGCTGGAGAACCAGATCCCTTTCTTCGTCGTGCAGAAACTGTTCGAGCAGCTCCGAACCGACCCCGACGAGACCAGCGACGTCCTCATCGCCGGCGCCCTGCGTCTCTTTCGCTCCCTCCGGCCACAGAAGCTGCACTCCTTGCCCATCGCCTGCCGCGACGTGCATCACCTTCTGCACCTCTTCTACCTCTCCGTTGGCCTCCCGGCAGCGGCGCCCGACGAGCCCCGCCGGCACGTGGTGCCCCCGTCGGAGCTCCCGCAGTGGGTGCCGTGCGCCAGGGAGCTGGAGGAGGCAGGCGTCAGGTTCCGGACAAGGAAGGGCGCGACGAGCTTCCTCGACGTGAGGTTCCATGGCGGCGTCCTGGAGATCCCGGAGCTGCAGCTGTACGACTACAGCGAGCCGCTGTTCCGCAACCTGATCGCCTTCGAGCAGACCTACCCCTTCACGCCGGGGCACGTCACCGCCTACGCCATCTTCATGGACTGTCTCGTGACCTCGCCGGAGGACATGAGGCTGCTGCACCTCAGCGGCGTGCTGGTGAACCAGATGAACGGCGAGCGGGACACGGCGGGGTTCTTCGGCCGCCTCTGCGCAGAGGCCCACCTGGCCGCCGACCGCAACTACCTCGCCGGCGTGATCGGGCAGGTCAACAGGTACCAGCGGTCCAGGTGGCCCAGGTGGCGCGCGGCCCTGGTGCGCAACTACTTCGGCAACCCGTGGTTGGCCACGTCGCTCGTCGCCGCGGCGTTACTGCTCGCACTGACCGTCATGCAGACCTACTTTGCTGCCTATTCGTATTTCAAGCCGGCCAAGGAGCAGTAATCAAGCTATTGAATTACATGCACCAACCAATTCATCTAAAGCTTGAGCTATTTAAGAAAGATAGACAATACATTGTATTTTAATACTCCCCTTCACGTCTAGACTTCTTTAGATTTTAGACATGGAATCAATATAGACCACAACTATTTTTATTAATAGTGCATTAGCTGAGTCTTGACTTAAAACCTCTTAGCTCTAATACCATATTGAATTACATGCACCAACGAATTTATCCAAAACCTCAAGCTATAAGAGAAAGATAGACAATACGTTATACTTTAACACAAGCTAGCCGAGCGCATGCATGCATGGAGCGGTATTTCTGTCCCTATATGTTTCTTCTGTTCTTGCTGTTAGTAGTCTATGTTCTTCTGCCACTATACAGGCCGGCCCTAGGCCAGGGCAACAAGGCGCCCACCTAGGACCCTTTATCTACAGGGGCGAAACCCGATCTATAAATATTCGATTTGGTAACAATATGACTCAATTAATATAGTAGGGTTATATCACTACCGGAAAAAAGATTGTATGCCGAGTGCCTACGTCTTTACCGAGTGTCTTTTTACGGACACTCGGCAAACACGTTCTTTGCCGAGTGCCTCTAATAAAACACTCGGCAAACGTACGACACTCGGCCAAGTCTATGCTTTGCCGAGCACCGCGAAGAAAACACTCAGCAAAGACACAACACTCGGCACATGTTGCGTAGCACACTCGGCAAAGAACCCACACTCGGCAAAGGAAAGGCCACGTGTCTATTACCGCCGCGAGTGACGGCGCTGTGATGGCGGTGCGAAGTTTGCCGAGTGCCACCTAGCGGGCACTCGGCAAAGACAGCTATGTGCCGAGTGTCCTACAGGCAGCACTCGGCAAACATTTTTTTTCTTTATTTTCTTTTCTTTTCTTTCTTTTCTTTGCCTTGCTTTCTTCTCTTTTATTTTCTTTCTTTCTTCTGTTTTCTTTTCTTTATTTCTTTTCTTTTCGTTCTCCTCTTTCTTCTCTTTGCTTAGCTTTTGCTATATGTGAAGTGTACCCAATAGGTTTGCATGCGAAGTGTCGGGTCACTTCGTCTGTTGTCCTTGAAACTTTTTATGCACTCCACATACACCATTACATGTAACATGTCAAAATTTGGCACTTTTTCAGGTCCGTTTGCTATATTCTGGCCATTAAGTGCATTTCTAGGCATTTAATGGATATAATTTAAATTTGAACTGCAGGTGCATGAAATAATCGCAAGAAATGGGTTTAAAAATCCTATTTGTGGTCTTTAGTATATGTTCAGGCCTTATACAACAAAAGAAGAGGAGTGCCAAACACCAGGGTACCAAGACTCGGCCACCAACATGGCGCTTGTTGGTTTTTTTAATTCTAAAAAATACAAACGAAGTTAGAAAAACACGAAAATTAGCATGGTGTCATGATATGGCACCTAGAGGCTGTGGTAAAAATTTGAGAAGGTTTCACAAAAGTTGTCACGTAGACTACTTAGAAACCGGACAATCTCTGAGGAAGAAACTAATTTTCGAGAAGGAACGGATCAGGTTTACATGCGAAGCGACCCCTGCTTCATCCGTTGGCCTTGAAACTTTTTTCACACTCAACATACACCATTACATGTATCATTTTAAAATTTGGAATTTTTTTGGGTCCGTTTGCTGTATTTAAGCCATTAAGTGCATTTTTAGGCATTTAATGGATATAATTCAAATTTAAACTGTAGGTACATGAAATTATAGCCAGAAGTGGATTGAAAAATCTTATTAGTGGTCTTTAGTCTATGTTTAGCCCTTATACCACAAAAGAAAATGAGTGCCAAACACTAGGGGGCCTGTGCTCGGGCACCAACGTGGAGCTTAGTGGTTATTTAATTCTAAAAAATTCAAATGAAGCCAGAAAAAAAACAAAACTTGGCACGGTGTCATGATATGACCCCTAGAGGCTGTGGTAAAAATTTGAGAATATTTCGCAAAAGTATTGGGTATACAAGTATTTTTTTTTGCAAGTCATATTAACATAGTTTGCCGAGTGTAACACTCAGCAAAGTCGTGAGTGTTTGCCGAGTGTCTCTGTTCTGACACTCGGCAAACCGTATATCCTCTTTTTTTAATTTTGACAAAACTCCAGACCCGTGCCCGGCTCCTTCCTTTTTCCTCACCCAAATCCCTAGCTCTTCCCGCCGCCGCCTGCGCGCCCGCCATCGCCGCCTCGGTCTCCTCGGCTCGGTACCACCACTCGCGCCACTGCGTTCCTCAAAGCTCGCTGCCCTTCGGCCTCCTCTGGAGCCTCCTCAGACCACTCCAACCGCGGCACCCGACGGCCTCGGACATCGCCGCCTCGGGCGGTTGTTCTGTTGGCCTTGCTCGGAATCTCGCCGCCTCGAGGGTTTGGATTCGGCCGGCCCCGTCGCCTCACTTGGCCCCCCGGTGCCGCCTCCTTAAGGTTGGTTCTTCCCTAATCCATTTCTATTGCCCAATTTCTAGGGTTCTTCCCTAAATCCATTTGCTTGAGTCAATTAAGATCTTCCATTTGCTAAATCCATTTGCTAAATCTATTTTGAATCTATGGATGTTGAGATTAAGAGCCTAAAGAGCAACCAAAGCTAGCATCCATAGCAATGGAGATATTTGAGGAGTACATTGACCTAGAAGTATTTAAGGACTTTACTGGTCCTTTCGCAAATTCAATAAATATTGCTAGATTTCTAAGAGCTAATATTAACATACAGCACTAGCGAAGGATTCTTACATGTGTTAGGGGAAATAGGCAGAGAAATCCAATTCAATTTAGTACAGGTCCAAGTGATACCACTAGGGTGGAAAATAGACATCTTTATATTCAACGAATAGCTAAACTTACTCAGGATTGTGTAGTTGACAGCCATGTCTGAGTAGGGCTTGCTCATGAAGACATTCCCCAAATAACCATGGACGAAGTCATTTTAGGAAGTGCCACATCACAAGGGAGATTTGATGTTGTAGTATGGAAATCTCACTTGCCGCCCTATTACTAGAACTAGGTTTGAAAATATGTTGTATCATAATGTAATGCATGTTTTTTATCTGTAAAACGTACATCTTGATGTTTCAGAAATACTGTAAAGGACCACTGAAGTGAAATAGCTAATCAGACCATTTCCTTGCCATATCATTTCTTTCTTATTCAATGATGTTGCATAGTTTTGAAGAGTTAATTCTGCTACAAATAATAGTTGCTTTTCAATGGCAGAAACTGAAAGCAGGACATGATAGAACTACTTACATAAATAAAGTGAATCTTGGTCGCACAAAAAGATATGTATATATGTGTCTGCTCTTTGCATGTAGAGTTACAATGTGCTCTCTATTTTACCTTGCCCCTGTTAATTAGGGATTTGTATTCATTTTTCGTCTATCATACATATGATGCATTAATACACTCTCACTCATAGCACTTAGCAACAGTAGGTGAATGTATAGATTAAAGCCAAAATCGAAGTTCCTGACCCAAGGAACTATAACTTAGAGTAGATACATATGATGCATTAATACACTCTCACTCATAGCACTTAGCAACAGTAGGTGAATGTATAGATTAAAGCCGAAATCGAAGTTCCTGACCCAAGGAACTATAACTTAGAGTAGCTATATGAGTGCTGATGCTTAGCACATGTGAAGTCTAGGGCCAGTAGAATGTGTGATGTGGTAATATTTCAGATTTGAAGTTATATTTGTATCTTGATAACACTTTACACAGAACATTACAAGTAGGCATAAATCATAATCTGACATAACTAATCATCATTTTTTGCTCATTCATGTGCAAACTCCTCTCTCTGGGAGTTCATTACTTCTTTTTGAATGAGCTGTTCATATTTAAGTTCATTACTAATCATCATTTTTTGCCCATTCATGTGCAATTGTGCTAATGTGGTATGTAGGATGAGAAACAGGCTACTTTATTATTGTGTTTATAGTATGCCCTAATAATCACTTATGTTACTGCTGTTTAGGCCGATGTTTACTCTTTCTCATAGCAGGTGATTGAAGCATGGTGGGCGGTTTGCGGAGATCGTTAGCGTCCCTATATAAAGGGGGGAGGGATGCAGGTGAAGGCTCCGGAAGCAGACCCCGGGGAAGATCGCCAAGAGGAGGAAGGTCGAGAGGCGGAGGCAGGTGTGGAGGAGGTGCTCGGTCTGTCTCGCCTGTACCTGCGGCTGAGTCTGAGTCTCAGGAGGAGGAGGAGGAGAGACAGGAGGTGGAGGAGGAGAGGCAGGAGTTTGGGGATGAGGAGGAGGTAGAGGTAGAGGAGGAGAAGGGGGGTACCTCCAGCTCTACTTCTTCCCGTGTGTGGCTGCGTGGTCCTTCCAGCCTCCCGAAGCGACCGGTGTCCTTTGATAGACGGCCGCTCATTCGACCAGACGGAGAGAAGTAAATGGCTCTCTCTACTCTCATATTTATTTTTCTTTTGTATCTTCATTATTTCAACACGTACTAATAATTTGGCTTTACACTTGTGCAGGAACTGGACGAAGGTTGGAGAGGGTGACCACTCACGCCATGTAAACGGTGTCCTTGGACTTCTGATCAAGGAGAAATTCCCTGGCATGGTCACTCTGGGCGAAGTAACCGAACCGGCATACACATGGGCCCACTTCGTAACCGTGCCGGACGCCCGTGACAGGGAGGGAAGGGAGTTTCCCAATAGAGCCGAGCGGGTGAAGGCCGAGCTGTGGGTAAGTTCCTTTCGCACTACATTAGTCAATACTAATTGCATGGAAATTATTGAACTAATGACTGGATCCGTCGCGTCTATATGCAGGATTTCTTTAGATGCGAGGCGGGCTTCGAGGGTAGGGCAGCTGCTGTCGTCGACAGAGCTGCCAAGAAGCTTGTGAAGGATATGCACTATGAGGCGCGTGTCCAGGCCGTCATCAAATATCATGCGGAGCACCTTGGAGAGAAGGTGACAAAAAAAGACGCTAGGACTAAATATCTGACCCGCGAGCAATACCTGCAGGTAAAGAACATTAATGCTTATTATTCCTTAGATTACTAACACTTAATTTCTTCTTCTTATATATGATGTACTTCATTATTTAGGTGCCTCCGAGGTGGTGCGCCCAACACCTTCCGTGCTGGGAGCAGATCGTGGAGAGGTGGTGCGCTCCCGAGTGGGCGGCGAGTCACGAAGCTGCCTGGGAAAGGCGATTGTTGATGCAAGGCGCACCACACCATCATGGCAACCTCACCCTGACTGGTTACGCGGCTAGATGGGTATGCAATAGCATCTATTTCTTCCCAAACTCAGTTCTTCTTAATTTCTGTGCGGGTGCCCCCTTTATGAATCTTCTTGCTTTTGTGTTGCAGTCGGCAAAAAATGATGGTCAACCTTGCTCCCAGTTCAAGGCATATGCTCTGGCCCATAAGTCAAAGGCGTTGCACGGGGTTGTTTATGATCCGAATGACCCGGCCTCAGCGTACACCAATGAGAACGTCAAGGCTCGTCTGGATGGATACACATCGATGGCAAAGGAGATTCATGGGCAAGACTTTGATCCGAGCGAGCATGACCTTGACGGGGAAGTGGTGATGAGGGCGGGAGGAGGCAAGAAACATGGCCGCTTTTGGAGTGGCGACGGCACACTCGATACGGCCTCCACTCCCTCTCTCTCTCAGCTCAGAGCTCGGAGCACGAGCTCAAGTCCGGCTATACGCCCTTGTCTAGAGCCTAGACGGATTGCGATGACCGAGCTCTAGGTTAGTTCTATTTCATTCATCCTCCACGGTCTTTACATGCTTTGCATTGGAACGACGATGAGACTGCGATGACATACTTCCCAGCTGGATGAAGAAAGGAGACTCCGACAGGAATTGGAGAGAAGGCAAGAGGCCGAGAGGATAGCGCTCGAGGAAAGGATGGCGGCAGAACGAGCCCAGTGGTACGATCTTTTGAAGGGTGTTTATGCTGCAATTGGCCAAACTCCGCCACCGATGCCAACCCCTCCTCTTCAGCATGCTCCACACACTCCCCACACTCCTGTGAGTTCGTTTATAATCTTCTAATCACCATTATTGCCCTTTCTATAGCCATAGAGTGTTGTGTAACTATCTTTTCCTTTGTGCAGCATCCGTCGGTGGGATCGAATGATCCTGGAGCTGGATCTTCGCGAGCAAGCCCAAGCAACCCTCGTGGTACTCCGTCGTCAAGGAATTTGCCCCACTGAACTATGCAGTGATTTTTGTGATGTCTGAACTATGGAGTGAACTTTGTAGTGATATTTGTCATACCGTTCTGAACTTTGCATATGTGATGTTTGTGATGTTTGTCGTGACATGTGATATGTGAACTATATTTGTGATATGTGATCTGCTGTGATATATAAACTGTTTTGAATTGCAGGGATTCTGGGAAATACAAATAAAAGAAAATATTTCATGTGTACTTTGCTGAGTGTAACACTCGGCAAACAAAGATATGCCGAGTGCAACACTCGGCAAAGATGCCACGTGGCACAAATCTGTGCAACCTGGTATTCGGGTGACAGATTTTTGTCAAGTTTTGCCGAGTGTCGTCGAATGGACACTCGGCAAACAAGGCAGCTTTGCCGAGTGTCCGGATTCCGGCACTCGGCAAACCATGCCACGTGGTGCGCCACATATTCAGACATTTGTTTGCCGAGAACTGGGATCGACACTCGGCAAATAGGTCTAACGGGCGTCCCGTCCGTTTACTCCCTTTTGTGTGCCGAGTGTCGGGTTTGGCACTCGGCAAACTCTTTGCCGAGTGCACGACATAAAACACTCGGCAGACAGGGCTTTACCGGCAGCCTGTATGCCGACTCCTGTTTGCCGAGTGTAACACTCGGTAAACAGTTTGCCGAGTGCTTTTGCTCCTTCGTCGTGTGCCTGTGGCACACAGCAAATTGGTGGAATTCGGTAGTGTATATCCATGGCTCTGAGAGAATAAATGACTTTAAAACAACCAGGAATGCATAAATTTGATGGGTTAGGTTACAAAGTTTATGTAAATTGTAGATAAGAAAAACAAATGCACGTTACTATAATCCTGTATTGTGTTCTAAATTCTCCCGTGTATTTGTTATAACCCATTCCATTTCGATAGCAAGTATAAAATGCACATGCTTTGTCAACCAACTGTTGAGCCCCAGGAACATGAAGAATTATTTGACCACGAACCACAAAACAAGCAATGCCAACAATCCAGGGAGAAACCACTTGTAGACATCTCATATACTCTAGAATTTTCTATTTATTTACACCTAATATAGACAATCACATGCTTAGAAACCTCTAGCAAGATATTGATATTTGTTAAACACGTACGCCATAGAGCTCTCTACCAAGATAATTAAGAATACTAAAATAAACATGAACACATATAAATACACTATAATACATCTCGTACCACAAATTAATCCGTGGAGAAATGTGATTTCTCTTTATTATTTTTCTCAGATCTAAAAGAGATTCAATTGGATGAAAGGTTTTCTTAAGGGGTAATGTCTCAAACTTAATTTTAAGGGGAAAAACTAACATAAATTCTGTTGCAAATATAATTTCAGTTTAGCACAAGTGTATTTGCAATGATAAATGATATAATCTATTATATACTAAAAGTAGAATACAATAGAAAAATAGAAAAAGACTAGAAATTCTCATAAAAAAGCAAAACATCCGACCGTTAATCTGGTGGACCCTTTTATTATTAGTAGATCACAACTGATAGCTCTTCATAACTGTACCTAAATAGATCACAACCGATAGATCTTCATAACTGCACATAAACATATCACAGCCGATAGATCTTCATAACTGCACCTAAATATATCACAGCCGATAGATCTTCATAACTGCACATAAACAGATCACAGCCGATAGATCTTCATAACTGCACTTAAATAGATCACAACCGATAGATCTTCATAACTGCACCTAAACATATCATATCCGATAGATCATCGTAACTGCACCTAAATAGATAGCTCAGTACAACGACTAGCAGGTTGGCTCGCGATTTGAACTTTTATTTCCTATACTGATCTAATATCAGGATGGCTCGCAGTTTGAACTTTTATTTCTTGTATTGATCTAATATCACGCGTATAGATAAAAAATATTAATTAAAAACATTTTTGCACAATTAGTATTGATCTAATATCACACATACATGTAAATAATATAGATAATTGAACAGATGACATCCAATAGATCATCATAACTGTACCTAAATAGATGCTCAGTACAACAACTAGCAGGGCGGCTTGTGATTTGAACTTTTATTTCCTGTACTGATATAATATCATGCATACAAATAAAAAATAAAGATAATTAAAAATATTTCCCGGGTAATTGCGCGAGACACCGTGCTAGTTGTAACAAAAACAACACCATTATGCTGTTAATTTTGCTAAGTACAATAGAAAATTATAATAGTTACCATTTTATATTCAATAAATAAGTATAAAAAGTTTAGTATAAAAAGTTTAGTGTAAATAAGCGAGAACTATTGTTTTTAACTCGTTCTGGGCCACTGATTTCTTGGACCGGCCTGCCACTATGTGTTTTTCTTGTCTATCTGTTTTCGGCCAGAACATACTACTCTTTCCACGCAATATTGTGTTGTTCTAGACTCTCGTCTAGTTAGCCAAGTAGTTCCATGTTGGGTTTCGACTATCTACTATATACTAAAAGTATAATACAATAGAAAAAAATAGAGAGATGCTAGAAATTCTTATAAAAAAGCAAAACATCCATTTCGTTAATTTGGTGGACCGTTTTATTATTAGTGGACCACAACTGATAGACTTTCATAACTGTACCTAAATAGATCACAACCGATAGATCTTTCATAACTCCACCTAGACAGATCACAGCCGATAGATCTTCATAACTGCACCTAAACAGATCACAACCGATAGATCTTCACAACTGTACATAAACAGATCATAGACGGTAGATTTTCTTAACTGCACCTAAACAGATCACAGCCGATAGATCTTCATAACTATACATAAATCTTGAATTTAAGCTTTTATTTTCCATACTGATCTAATATCACGCGTACAAGTAAAAAAATAGAGATAATTAAAAATATTTCCTGCGTAATTGCGCGGGACACTGTGCTAGTGTAATTAAAGGTAAAATCCTTGCAAAAGTCTGCTGGGGTTTTGGCGTTGACGCTGGTCGGGGCTAGTTTTGGCGTTGACACCGGTCGGGGCGCCATTTTCGGCATTTTTCCGAGCAGCACATATTAAAAGACGATGCAATCAACTGAAGTCGATCAATCTGAAAGCAACAAGGCAGTAAATCAGAAGCGCGAAGTCCCGAGGCATATCAAAAGCTAACCGACGTAAAAATGATAATCCATAGGATAAGTTTTTATCGTTAAGTTTGAGTTTTGCTTAGGCTTAATTAATATAGCTCACTAGTTGACAATGATATAGCACCCGGGTATCATTAAGGAGGACAAAATCTGCTCTCTGGTTACAGGGTGGGTCGGACCGACTGTTCGGAGTCCGACTCCTACACGGGCACGCATCGTCAACGTGGAGTATAAGAGATAAACATATATCTACCCGGTATCCCGGGTGACAGTTGTAACCAACTAGAAGATATACATGTAAACCGATCTGGACTCGTGTAACCCTGCCCCTGCCGCCTATATAAGGCAGGGCAGGGATCCCCTGATCGGTAGGCTGGTATACAAACAGTTGCATAGGCTTAGACAATCCCGCATACGGTACACAAGCAATACAATCTTCCCAAACACATGACGTAGGGTATTACTTCTTCCCGAGGACCTGCACCTGCATAAACTCTATGTTCCGTGTGCACCCATCTAGATCTACTACGTGTACATCAACCCATATTCATTATTGCCGGATCAGAACACCGACAGTTGGCGCGCCAGGTAGGGACAGTGCGCATAGATCCATCTGAACAGATCCAGATGGGCAACAACGGTGTAACGTCCCCGTTCTTGAGTCGCTAATGGTATGGATTATTGCATGGCATGCATTTGCACCGGAACTTAAAAACGAGAAGAATTTTGAATTTTTGAAATGTTGAGTGCAAATCCGAAGTTTTCCTGGAAATTAATCAAACCAAAACCTAAATTTGGTCCAAACAATTCAAGTTAAAAGGTCTCAGCTTCATTTTGAATAATGTGTAAGGAATGCATCTCATGGCATTAAACCGTGAGCTTGATTGAGCATGTTTTTGAAATTTTTAATTATTCGGTAAACCTCTAAAGTTGATCCCTTGATATTGTGCATCGTTACCGTGTTAGCATGCTTTAAAAAGTTTTGAGTCAAATTGAATTCTTCAATTGCATTTGTATTGAAGTAGCAAAAGAAAGAAATAAGAACCTAATTCTAAAACCTGATCCTAAAAATATCACCTGGTTGCTTCTTTCCTAAGCTATTCCCTCCCCAATCCCCATCTTCCTTTGCCTTATCCTCTTCAACCCACCGCCACGCACACCCCTCCCCATCGCCACCTCCAGTGCAAGCGTGGCAGCACCCTGGTACTCACCGGTGCCACCTCCTGCTTGTCTTCCGGCCGCCCCTCTCCCCAATTGCTTTCTCCCTCCTAACCGGCGCCTTGCCGCGCCCCCTCTCACCATCCTAGGTCGCCGCCGCTTTCCCCGAATCACCCCTCCACTCGGCCGCCCCAGCCCGCCTCCGTTCCGAGCCGCTCCCTGCCGCTCCTTAGCCCCCATCGCCGGCCGCTCCTCGCTGACGCCGCGCCACCGCGCCTCCTTGCCGCACCTCCCCCTTCCGGCGCTCCTCCCTCGCCGCGCCTCCCCGGCTGCTTCCTCACCGGAGCCAAGCTCCCTGCCGTACTTCCCCGTCGCCGGCCCCTCTCCTCCGGTTGCCGCTGCTTGCCCCGGCTCCTCACCGCATCATCTCCCCCGCCGAAGCTTCCAAGCCCCGCCGCCGAGCTTCACCGAAGCCCTCCGCCCTGGTGCTATCCCGCCCCACCTCTGGCCGCCGATCCCCTCGCCGCGCCCGGAGCCCCTCCCGTGCGCCGCTCCCTAGCTCGCCCCGAGCCCCTTGCTCCGCTGCCTAGCTCCCTCGCCGTCGCCTCCCCTTCCCGTGGTGCGCCACCCCTGGAGAGCCGCCGCTCCACGCCCCGTCGCCATCTCCTCCGAAGGACGCTGCCGCCCAAGGCCACCTCGTCGCCGGTCGCCGCCCCGGCTTGCCTTCGCACCGAGCCACCTCCATCCCGGAGTCCCCGCCGTCGCCGCTCCATCTCCCCGCCAGGAGGTCGCCGCCCGGAGTTCCTTCCGTCGTCGCCACCACCACCCGGCTGCCTCCATCACCACCCCGGCGACCTCGCCCCAAGCACCGCCCTCCGACGCTGAGCTACCCGCCTCCCCGGTCCGGCCGAGTCCTCTACCGAAGCCAACCGAGCTCCCTGCCATCTAGTAGGTAGTAAATTTATTGGTTAGTTAGCTCAGTTAGTGGTGCAGTTAGGTTAGTTAGTTGAGGGGTTAGTTTCAGTTAGGTTAGTTAGGTCATTAGGACCCATTATCTGCCTTCTTAATGCTAAGTGTATTAAGTAAGCTTATTAACTGCTGTCTGGACATGCTTAATGCTGAACATGTCTAATTATGTTCAACCCGACATGGTTGTTGCTAATGATGAGCTTAATCATTAAACTGTGATTAATGATCTGTTAATGCTGCAATTAAAGCCTAATCACCCTTAATTAATACTAACCGTCTATTAATGGCATGTCTAATAACTAATCAGTGTGTTAAATGCACTGTTCCTATAAGTTAGGAGATGTCTCAATGACATATGGGTCCTAGTTGTAAGGATTTGGAATAAAAGATAAAAGAAAATGATGTATATATGACGTGTGGGACCCCATGTCAGACTTGAATTAAAAGAATTAAGAAACAAGAATATCTAAATGACCCGTGGGCCCCACCGTCATTGTCCTAAGTTAGTTTTGATTAAAATTGACCTAGGGCCCACATGTCAGCCTCTGCTATATTTAAATTGGTTTAATTGTTAATTTTGCTGAGAAAAATACAACAAAAGAGTTAAAATGATTTAAATCTTGGAAAATGCATAGAAACTCTATTTCTAATCAGAAAAATGCCAATAATATGTCAAATTGTTCAGAAAAATGAGAACTATTTAAATATGTCATTTTCATACATGTTTGCATGCTAGGAATAATACAATTTGCTAAAAACTCAAACTAGGGTTTTCGATTAGCCGGAGGATTTTCGGATCGCGATATTTTATGCATCCGAACTCTGATTAAATTGATTCCACTTGCATTAGTTTTCTTTTTGCCTCCTCTACACCATGGCATGCATTGCATCTTGTATTGATGTTTGACATTTTGATGTTCATGATTGTGCCCTTCTTTTTCGGTGTTTTCGTTCTTCTCCGTTAGAGCCAGAAGGGCCAGAAGACGATAGTTTCGAACAAAAGCAGGGTTTAGTTGCTCAGCAACCAGGCAAGCAGCCCCTTTGGTCACATTGCTAAACTCCTATTATTTTGCAAAGTATTAGTTGTTGTTAAATGCAATATTGCATGCGTTCAAAAGTTATTTTCTCGTTAGTATTACCTCTATTCCTTGCACACAGCTTACTTTGTCGCTCAATCAACTCCACTACCATCCTAACCTAGCTAGGGTAGTCTAGTGTGTAACCTGCTATTGTTTATTATATGTAATTGCTTAGCCATGCTTAGAATTGTAAGAGTCGTAAGTTCTGGGATAGCAGAGGTTCTCACACCATTGGATGGGTTACTTGGTAGGTGGGTGTTCACCGGGATTACTTAATAAACTTGCTTAATTTTTATCTGGGCTAGACGAGAGGCCGTGGCTGGGAGCGCGGTGGTTTGTCTCGTTTTCCCGCAAGGACCGGTTCCCGGTGTCCTTTCGAACCAAGATTTGCGTACTTCTACACGGGTGGATTATGGGGCCACCCATGACTGAATAATTTGCCTAGGCATAGTGTATGAGCTGCAATCGGTTGCCGTTTTCGTTGTGGTTAAAAAAAAGCATCCGGTGGGGTGGGCACACGGTCTGGGAGGCCGGGGATGTTCCTCGATTCACAACACATGGGACCGGGACTCTGTGCCGTCGGACAGATGTACCTGGACTAGCCCATACGGGTGGCTCGTACCTAGGTCGAAAGCATTGTAAAGGTCGTGTTCAATCACCCTCCGCCAGCACACCTCGTGAAAGTGTGTAAATTGCGCTTGGCACTAGGAGACGATTGATACGTGTAGGTAAAAATGTACCCCCTGCAGGGTTTGAACTGTTTGAACAGCCGTGTCCGCGGTTATGGACAGCTTGGTAAGAATCCGCACCGAATTAGACAACTACAACAAACTCTAAAACTTGCCAACTCTAAGGATGGTGTTAGCGACAGCTTCCTCCCAGGGTGGTTGAGGATGGGTCGAGGGTATCTAGGGTATGGTGTTCTGCAGGTAGGAATGTTCGCGAAGTGTAGACTTATCCCCTTTTCAAAAACCTTCTGGTAGTCGATTTTCTTCTATGTAGGAAGTATTGCTAAAAGAAAAATTGGCTTTTCGCAAAATAGTCCACAAATCCCTTTTATTGATACCTGGCACAACTATTACTACTTTTCGCACTGTAAGTCTTGCTGAGTACAATTTTGTACTCACCCCGCTATTGTTGTTGTTTTTGTTGCAGAGGGAACTACCCTTGGGAGGGTGGTTTCTATATAGAGATCGACACCCACAACGGTTAGTCACTGGGAATCCCAGGCAGTGATCCTGCCCCTGGGGTTGGGCAGTTTGGTTTGTTTTGCTGCCGCTTTCGGCACTACTGTTCGGCTTCTTAGCCCTATTTAAACTTCCGCTGTGTATTGTACTGGGATCCTCGGATCCTTTGCAGGTATGTATTGCTATATTGCAGTCTGTTGTAGAGTTCTGCTGTGTTAGCTGGTTGTTTTCGCCTACTCATGTGCCATGCGTGTATGTGATGAAGCACATGTTGTGGGTAGGACTTTAGAGTTCATATCATAGAGTCATTAAGTTTAATCACCCCTGTGAAGCGACTCTACTACTGAGAGATTGAGAACTATATCATCCTACTCCAGCCGTGCATTAATTTGCCGGGACGAGTTCGGGATTGAAGATCCGGCTCAGTGGAAAAGAGTGAGGAGACCATATCACCCTACTACTCTGTGCTCCGGCCAGAGTAAGCTTTGGGGTTGACGTCTCGGTGTCGGAGTATTATTCCGGCAATACTAATTATGGGGCGGTGTGAGCACAGCAAATCAGGATGGCTGCACACGGGAGACAAGATTTAGACAGGTTCAGGCCCTCTCGGAGAGGTAATACCCTACGTTCTGTGTTTGGTGGCTGGTATTGCTGTATCCCGAGTGCCGCAGGCCCTAGAGAATCGATCTCGAAGGGGCCTGAGCTATGAAACAATGGAGACGATGCTGGATGTAAAGCGATGCCGATCGGAGGTCCCCTACCGAGCCTTATATAGCCGGCCGGGGTAGGGTTACAGAGTCCGGATCGGGTTAACAGATATGTTTCCTATTTGGTTACAACTGATTCCGGGTAAGCCGGACAGGTATTAGTCCTTGTCTTGTACTCCACGTTGGTGAGGTGCCCCCGTGTTGTAGTCGGACTCCGAGTAGTCGGCCCGGCCCATCCCGTGGTCGGGAGGCCGGATTCGCCCTCCTTGGTGATACCCGGGTGGCATATCACCATCAGTAGCCCCCGAGTCCTTCGTGGTCTTGCCGCTACCTGCCTCTTCCGCCGATTAGGTTTTCCGACTGGCCTTGGCTTGCTGGGAGATCGCGAAGGGCTGACTGGACTCCTGTGGAAAGGACAATTCAAGCCAAGTAACATTCACCCGTAAGGCAGGAACGTTAAAGGCAGACGAGCTATTAGCGGGTAATCTCTGGTGACATCCGGTCCATCCCTGGGGACAGGGACTGGCTAATAACCCAGCGTGGGGCTTGCCATCAATCCCGACTGAGTTCCCGAGTAGCACCTGGCCTTCCCGAGTGGGTCAAGGCCGGCTCGTGTCCCCTGAAGGAATGCCTCTGAAACTCCAAGTCCGGACCAGAGACAACAGTCACGGCGCATAGGTTCCTGAGTTTCGAAGTCTCATGCCGGGTCATTCCACTGAATCTGGGGATCCCAGATACCAAGGCTTCAAGGCCGGAGCGCCCGATGAGCCTGGGTGAAGAATCCGGCAGCTCCGAGTTGCTCAGCATCCGACTCGAGGCCCTCGGAAGGCACGCCATTTCTGTCCCTCACTCGGGTGTAATCAGCCGACTGGATTCCTCGCTGGAGGCCAGCCTCTGATACCCTCTGTAGCCAAAGCGCCCGGCGCCGAGTCCTACCCGGCAGCCAGCTAGTGATTCTCGGAGAATACGCTTTAGCCACCATGTAGCGGAGACGCATTCCGATGGGTTGGATAGCCTGGAGGGCTAACCGTCGGATCTCCTTTATTAAGCCGCACGAATCGTGGCGCCATCAAATCGTGGGTGCGGGATACCCGCAACGTGGCCTGCCCGAAACGCGCGGCGGAATCCGAAACGGCGCGGACGTGGCCGCGGTGAATCCGGAACGTGCGATCGTGGGGAATCCGAACCGCCCGGTCGCTCCCCTTTATATTCGGCAGAGGCTGCGGGAGGGACCCACGCTCTCAAACACTTCCGCATTCATCCAGCACCTGCCGCTTCGTCTTCCCCCTGCCTCCAATCGCTCCGCGCGCTCCAAAACCCTAATCCCCGTCCCGGCTCCTTCGGATGCAAGCCCCGAACTGGGAAGCCGATCCTAACGAAGCCGAGGAGGATGCCTTGGTCTGGAAGCTGCTGACCGGAGAAGAAGGAGAAGAAACGTCCGCCGTACCGATGGCTTCTTGGCAGAAATCGACGGTGACGGAGGCGAGGCTGGAGACCCTCGTCCGGATGGGGGTCCTGCCGCCCAAAGAACTAGTCGAGTGGCGCGCCGCCGTGGGAGAGGCCATTCCCACTCCAGACACCGGCGAGCTGGTGGTCCACAGCCTGTTCTTCGAGCGGGGGCTCTCGGTGCCAGTCCACCCATTCCTGCGTGGGCTCCTCTACTACTATGGGCTGGAGCTGCACAACCTCAACCCCAACAGCATTCTGCACGTCACCAGCTTCATCACGCTTTGCGAATGCTTTCTCGGCATTCGCCCACACTTCGCGCTGTGGAAGCACCTTTTCATGGTGAAGCCACAGCCAAGCAGGGATCACCCGGCCGTAGTCGGGGGTGCCGGGTTCCAGCTGAGATCCGGCACGGCGAAGAGTTACCCGGCTCCGCCGATGCCGACGTCCCTCAAGGGGTGGCACGCCCAATGGTTCTACTGCGCCAACCCCGACCCGGCGCTGCCGGCCTTCTCAGGCCAAGCGCCAGTGGTCAAGCCAAGCTGGTCGGACCTGCCTCTGGAGCGAGAGGAAGGCAGCGCCGCCGTGCTGATGGGGAAGCTCGCCAGGTGATGAACGCCGGGCTCACCGGGACGGTCGTCGTCGCGACCTTCGTCCGGTGGCGGGTGCAGCCGGCCAAACTCCGGGCGCATCCCATCTATGAGTACACCGGCCCGGAGGACCCGACTCGGGAGGCCGCCGACGAGCTGTCGGAGGGCGAAGTGCAGAGCCGGCTGGAGAAGCTTTTGGCCCAGGGAACGAGCCTGGACTTCTCCGACCGACCGGCTCCCTTCTGCCGGGCGAACACGCCGAACGACGTAAGTATCCGAAGCCGTGCCTTTTTTGGTTAAATTGCTGACCGAGCCTGACTCGGGTACTGTCTTCATTCCTTCGCAAGATCTGTTCGGCTTCTGTTCCAGCGCCACGGTACGCTGATGTACCGAAGGGCAAGCCGCCACCGCCGGGAGCGGCGGGGATATCTTCTTCCGGCGCCGGCACAGCTAAGAGCGTCGGTCCTTCAAAGGGTACCAGGTCCTCCAAGGGGAAGGGACCGGCGGTTGTTGCGCCCCCTCCTCCTCCCGCGAACACGACGGCCCAGGAGGAGGAAGAGGAGGAGTCGGATGCTGGCGGCACCTTCTTCGTGCGGAGACGGAAGCCCCAGCGCAGCGATGACCCGTTGGCGGCGACCGATATGGGGGGTCGCATCCGACGCTGCGGAAGAGTCTTCCACCGGCGCTGTGCATGCGGCGCCAGCTGCGGCGCCGAGTGAAGCTACCGGGGCGGCTGGCGACGATGCCCCCACTAGCCGGGGGGAAAAGCGCGACGCTGACACGGCCTTCGGGGCGTCCGGCGGGTCGGGGATCTCGCCAGCCCCGGCTGCTGCCGCACCCGGGCCGCGAGCCACGGGGGTGAAGAAGAGGCTCGTCGTCGCTCGATCTGCGAAGTAAGTGCTCTGCCGACTGACTTCCTGGATTCTTTCATCTTCACATGCTGACATGGTTGATCTTGCCGCTTCCGTAGGACGCGGAAGACGGGAGGCACCACTAAGGCGCCCCCGAGTGGCCCGGGATCCAGCCAAGGTGGAGATCCCCCGGCGCAAGACACCCGAGCGTCGCCGCCTCCGACAGCGGCTGCTCCTTCTTTGTCCCGGCCGGTGTCGCCTCCACCCGCGGTCGCTCGCGAGCCAACCCCTGAACAGCCCGGCGCGCAGGTAGACCCGCCGGCCATCCCTCGGGAGGAGCCCTCCGCCGGAGCGTCGGCACCGACGGGGTCCGTGGATGCCAGCCGGGACGTGGCGATGGCGGAAGGTGCGGAGCCGGAGGCGGTCAGGGCCGCTTCGCCGTCGCGTGAGGGCGAGCCCGCCGCGACCTCGCCAATGCAGGAGATCAGCGGGGCTCCGCCCTCGAAGCCCTGCTCGGAGCTGGTGGCGCAGCCGCTCCGAATCGGGGAGAAGGAGCCGGGGCTCCCGGCCACGGTGGTCGTCGACGACATCGAGGAGGAGACGGAGTGGCGGGCGGCCGCGGAGTGCGCCGAGCGAATCGGGGAGATCCTCCCTGCTTTGCTGAAAGCGTCGAGGGAGGCGGCCAACCTGCTGAACGGCAGGCTGTGCCCTTTGATGGAGGTACGTACCTTCCTTTGTGTTAGGGTGTGTCCTTAGGAAGTAGCCCCCGGGCCTCTGCCCGACTAAGGTAGTCGGGCGGAGGTCCCCTCGTGTTTCTTTGTAGTTGCTGCTCTGGGTGCACGAACAGTGCACCCAGAGGGTGTAGCCCCCGAGCCTGCGATCGACTAGGATAGTCGGGCGGAGGGTAGATGTAGTTTAGTCTGTAGGTTCTTCTCCGGGTGCACGAACAGTGCACCCGAAGGGTGTAGCCCCCGAGCCTCCACTGGGTCCTTGGGACCGAGTGGAGGGTTTTGATGATGCTGCCGGGCGGCCTAACTGGTTTGTCTTCTGCAGCAGGCACTGAACCAGTGGTCACAGAGCAAGACCGCTGTCCTCCAGGACCGACTGCCGGTGATCGAACGGATGGAGCTGCGGAAGTCCGAGTGGGACAAAATAACCGCAGCAAGGCAGACGGCGGAGGACGTGGCGCGCAAGCGCGGAGTGGAGATCGCCGGCTTGAAGGCTGGTCTGTCCCAGGAAATTGCCAAGTCCCAAGGTGAGCCCGCCGAGTAACCTTTATCCTCTGCGTGTTGCGATTCATCTTGCTGAAGCGTTGTTTCTGTGCAGCAGCCGAGGACGAACTGTCGAAGCTGAAGGCGGAGCTCGAGGACGCGAAGGCCCGTGCCTAGGACCTCGAGGAGGCGCTTGAAGCGGAGAAGGCCTAGCGGCGCAGCTCCAGCGCGAAGCCGAGCCGTTGAAAGCCCGCGCCCGGGACTGCGACCTTGCCAAGCAATGGGCCCAGAGAGTCGAGAAGGAGCTCGAGTCGGAGAAGGCCCGGGCGGAATTGGCGGAGAAGATGGAGAAGCGGACGAAACTTGACGCCGTGTCGGCAGCCAAGAGGGCCACTGAAGCCGAGGAGGCGGCCAAGGCCGCGAAGAAGGACGCCGAGTCGGCGGCCAAGCGGGCCGCTGACGCGGAGGAGGCGGTCAAGGCGGCGAAGAAGGACGCCACAGAGGCCGAATCCCGTAAGTGCCCTGACCGCTCCGTGTCGCTTTGTCCAACTTGCTGGCCGTGGATTTTACCCGGGCCTTGTCGCCTGACTGGTTGCTTGTTGCTTTGCTGCTGTAGGCTGGAAGGGGCAGCTCGAAAAGTCCAAGGGGATGATCGAGTCGTTGCTGAAGGCGGGGCAGGCAGCATGCGGTGCCATCTGGTCGGATGACCCGGCGCCGGACTCCATCGCGGCGGTTAGCGAGCGGCTGCACCAAGTCCCCGACCAAGTGGCGAGCATTGAGTCGGAGGCCGCGCGGACGGGGGCCAGCCTAGTCTTGGCGGTGGCGCGGTCTCATGACTCCGAGCTGGACTTGGAGGCGATCGGGGAAGGGTACGCCGCGGACTTTCCGGATGAAGACATTCCGGAGATGATGCGGATCGTCGAGCCCACCGTCGAGACCCTGCTGACGCGCTCCAACCTGTAGAGAAGTAGGAGTAGATGTGAAACTGCTCGGGTTAGCCGAGTGGATTTTGTAAAGGACTCGGGGGTGCCGAGTTGCTTTGTTGTGCACTCGGGATGCCCGAGTGACTTGTGTTAACTTTGCAAGTTTTAACAAGCAAATTTTTGGCCCCATCAGAAAAACTTGTGTTCCTGTGTATGTAAGCTTGTGCGTTTGTGCTCTTTGCCGACCTGTCGTAGCCTCCTTTGCGTAGGGATTAGCCGTGGGCGTGTGTCCCGAGTAGCGTAAGGGTGTGGCGTAGACCGGCGATCGGAGTCAAGGAGTTAACGTTAGACTTGTATACACAGTACTTAAGCATTTTGCGCTGATGGTGACCCGGGTGGTAATCCGTCGAGTGCCTGCCACGAGCGGGCGCAGCGAGGCAGTCGGGTAGAGAGATACTTTCGACCAAAAGCAAACTCTTTATTATTATGTCTGATACACTTAGGAAAAGGGGTTAAGCATAAAAACGACGTAGCTGTTCTATGTTCCATGCGTTGGTGAAGATGTTGCCGTTGCTGTCCTTCAGTCGGTAAGCCCCCGGGCGCAGTACCTCGGCGATGATGTACGGGCCCTCCCATGGCGGCGAGAGCTTGTGCTGTTCCTTATTTGTCTGGACTCGGCGCAGAACCAAGTCGCCAACGCTGAAGGAGCGGCTGCGTACGTGCCGACTGTGGTAGCACCGCAAGGCCTGTTGGTACTTAGCCGACCGAAGGAGGGCAACCTCGCGGGCTTCTTCGAGCTGGTCGAGGGCGTCATGCCGTGCTTCTTCTAACTCGGCTGCGCTGAAGGCTCGGACACGCGGGGACCCGTACTCCAGGTCAGTCGGGAGGACAGCCTCAGCACCGAAGACCATGAAGAAAGGTGTATAACCCGTTGACCGGTTAGGCGTGGTCCTGAGGCTCCAGAGGACCGAAGGTAGCTCGGCTGCCCATCTGCCTGCGAATTTGTTCAGACGCTGAAAAATTCGAGGCTTGAGGCCTTGTAGTATTAACCCGTTGGACCGCTCGACTTGCCCGTTGGTGCGTGGGTGTGCCACGGCGGCGAAGTCGAGGCTGATGTTGTAGTCGTCGCGGAATTGGAGAAACGCCCGGCCAGTGAACTGGGTGCCGTTGTCCGTGATAATGCTGTTGGGTACGCCGAACCGGAAGACGATGTCCCGCACGAACTCGACGGCCTTTTCAGCAGTTATCGTGGCGACCGGCTTGGCTTCGATCCACTTGGTGAACTTGTCGACTGCGACGAAGAGGTGCGTGTAGCCCCCGGGCGCTTTCTTGAAATGGGCCGACCATATCCAGTCCCCAGACTGCAAAGGGCCAGGTGATCGGTATGGCCTGGAGGGCCTGAGCCGGCAAGTGTGTCTGCCGGGCGAAGTATTGGCACCCTTCGCAGGTGCGGACGATGTGTTCCGCGTCGGACACGGCAGTAGGCCAGTAGAAACCTTGTCGGAAGGCCTTCCCGACTAGTGATGCGGGCGCAGCATGGTGTCCACACACTCCCGAGTGGATCTCGCGCAGGAGCTGCTTTCCCTGATAGTCGGGTATGCACCGTTGGAGTATCCCAGAGGTACTCTTCTTGTAGAGCTCGTCTTCTATGATGACGAAGGACTTGGCGCGTCGCGCAATGCGGCGTGCCTCGGTTTTGTCCGACGGGAGGGTGTCCCGCAAGAGATAGTCCAGAAAAGGTGTAGTCCAGTCGGAAGTGACGGCGAGGACCTCCGCGGGAGGCTGCTGAGTAGCGTCACTCTCCGGGACTTGTGGTTCTTCGGTCTCGGGCGGCGCGTCCGCCTTGATAGAAGGGGTGTGCAACTCCTGGAGGAAAACTCCCGTCGGGACGACGTCCCGACTGGATCCCAGTTTGGCGAGTGCATCTGCGTCTTCGTTGTCGCGGCGTAGAACGTGAGTAATCTCAAGACCATCGAACTTGGCCTCGAGCTTGCGGACTTCTTGGCAGTAGGCCTCCATGGAGGGGTCGCGGCACGACCAGTCCTTCATTACTTGCCGGACCACCAGTTCCGAGTCACCGCGCGCAAGGAGGCGGCGAATCCCGAGTGAAACCGCAAGACGAAGACCGTGGAGCAGAGCCTCATACTCGGCGACGTTGTTGGATGCCGGGAAGTGGATCTGCAGTACGTATTTGAAGCGCTCACCCTTGGGAGAGATGAGCACAACGCCAGCCCCCGCGCCCTGGAGCATCAGAGAGCCGTCGAAGTAGAGTACCCAGTGCTCGAGGTCGACGACAGAGGGCGGGGACTGGACTTCTGTCCACTCGGCCATGAAGTCGGCGAGAGCCTGGGACTTGATAGCCGTGCGGGGAGCGTAGACGATGCTGAACGCCATAAGCTCCATGGCCCACTTTGCGATCCGACCCGTGGCGTCGCGGTTGTTGATGACGTCGGAGATCGGGAAGGAGCTGACCACCGTGATGGGGTGGCCCTGGAAGTAGTGGACGAGCTTCCGTGATGTTATGAAGACCGCATAGGCTATCTTCTGGATCTGCGGGTACCGCGCCTTGGACTCGGAGAGTACTTCACTGATGAAGTAAACCGGGCGCTGTACCTTCTGAATATGACCGGGCTCGGGACGTTCCACGACCAAGACCGTGCTGACTACCTGAGTAGTCGCTGCGACGTAGAGAAGCAGTGGTTCATTGGGCATGGGAGACGCCAGCACCGGGGGGGTAGTTAAGAACTTCTTCAGGCCGTCCAAGGCATCCTGGGCCTCGGGAGTCCAGGTGAAGGTATCCGACTTCTTCATGAGTTTGTAGAGGGGCATGGCCTTCTCGCCGAGTCGGGAGATAAATCGACTGAGAGCTGCCATGCACCCGGTAAGCCTTTGGACGTCTTTGAGGTTCTTTGGTGGGGCCATCTTGAGGATGGCATCGATCTTCTCCGGGTTGACCTCGATCCCTCGTTCGGAAACAAGGAAGCCGAGTAGCTTGCCCGAAGGGACCCCGAAAACACACTTCTCGGGGTTAAGCTTCATGCTGAATCTTCGAAGGTTGGCGAAGGTCTCTCCCAAGTCACTCAGGAGGTCTTCTTTCTTTTGGGACTTGATCACCACATCGTCGACGTAGGCTTGCACGTTCCGGCCGATCTGGGACTGAAGGCAGCGCTGTATGCACCGTTGGTACGTAGCGCCGGCATTCTTGAGTCCGAAGGGCATGGAAACGTAGCAGAAAGGCGCCGAACGGAGTGATGAAAGATGTCTTGATCTCGTCGTCCTCCTTCATCTTGATCTGGTGATAGCCCGAGTAGGCGTCGAGAAAGCACAGAAATTTCGCACCCGGCCGTGGAATCAACCACTTGGTCGATGCGAGGAAGAGTGAAAGGATCTTTGGGACACGCCTTGTTAAGGCTAGTATAATCAACACACATCCTCCACTTTCCATTCTTTTTGCGAACAAGAACTGGGTTCGCTAACCAGTCGGGATGATACACTTCTTTAATAAAACCAGCTGCTAGGAGCTTGGCTATTTCTTCTCCTATGGCCTGACGTCTATCTTCAGCGAATCGGCGTAAGCGCTGTTTGACCGGCTTGGCGTCCGGCCGAACGTTGAGAGAGTGCTCGGCAGCCTCCCTTGGAACCCCGGGCATGTCGGAGGATGTCCAAGCAAAGATGTCCCGGTTGTCCTGAAGGAAGCTGACGAGCGCGCTTTCCTATTTGTCGCTGAGTGCAGTCCCGATCTGCGTCGTCTTGGAGGAGTCTTCAGGGTCGAGTTGGATCGACTTGGTGTCCCGCGCCGACTGAAAAGATGTCGACGTTGAAGCTTTCTTGGATGGCGGTGCTTCCTCGACCACGGCTGACTTGAGGTTGGAGAGTATGGCCTCGGAGATCTGGGTCGCGGCGAGGTTGCAGTTCTCGAGATCACACGTGTAAGCATGCTGGAAGCTGCTCTGCACTGTGATAACCCCATGGGGGCCCGGCATCTTGAGCTTCAGGTAGACGTAGCTGGGGACAGCCATGAACTTGGCGTAGCAGGGACGACCCAGGATGGCATGATATGATCCCGAGAAGTCGACGACCTCAAAGGTGAGGGTCTCGGTCCGGAAGTTGTCGGGAGTGCCAAATGTAACGGGCAGGCTGACCTGCCCGAGTGGACTCGCCATCTTGCCGGGTACTACCCCATGGAAGGGGGCACCAGTCGGCCTGATCTCGGATCGAGGGATCTTCATGTCGTCGAGAGTCTTGACGTAGAGGATGTTGAGACCACTCCCGCCGTCCATGAGGACCTTGGTGAGGCGGACGCCGGAGACAATCGGGTCCACCACCAAGGGGAAGCGTCCCGGCTGGGGTATGTAGTCGGGGTGATCCGTGCGTCCGAATGAGATTACGGACTCGGACCATCGCAGGTACTTGGGCACGGCCGGTTCCGCTGCGTTGACCTCTCGTTCAATGATCTTCTGGCGACGTTTGGTCTCGTAGCCGTTGGGACCGCCGAAGATCATCAAGCAAGCGGTCTCTTTCGGGAACTCGTCTCCCTCGTCTTGAGGGGGTTCCTTCTTGCCTTTGTTAGAGGGCGTAGGGCTTGTTCAGGTTCTTCAAGAGGTTGCAGTCGCGTGTCAGATGATTGGACTTGGGTCCATGGAAGTGACACGGCTGACTCATCATCTCCTCGAAGGTTGTGTTGGTGCGCGGTGGGCGGCGCGCCGGAGCGCGCTCGGCAGCAGCAACGAGGTCGCCGCCCTTGCGCTTGCGGTGCTTCTTTCTAGACGACTCGGGCTGGTCGTCCCGACTGGAGGACTCGGGCGCCTTGCCCTTGCCTCTGCCCTTGTCGTCCCGAGTAACACTGCGGACAGCCTCTTCGCCGGTAGCGAAGCTGTTGGCTATGTCGAAAAGCTCGCGCGTAGTTTGTGGATTCTTCCGCGCAATCTTGTGGATCAGGTCGGTGCTCCGAACTCCTTTGGAGAAAGCGGTGATGACGTCACCCTCCCGGATCTCGGGCAGAGAGTTCTTCTTCTTGGAGAAGCGCTGGATGTACTCACGGAGAGTCTCATCCGCCCCTTGTGTACAGCTGTGGAGATCCCACGCGTTCCCGGGCCGATTGTAGGTGCCCTGGAAGTTGTTCACGAAGAGGGTCTCGAGGTCTTTCCACGTATGGATGCACCCCGGAGGTAAGCTGGTCAACCAGGCTCGCGCCGAGTCGGCCAGGAAGAGCGGCAGGTAGTGGATCGCGACGTAGTCGTCCCCACCGTTGGTTCTGCACGCTGTGTGGTAGTCGGACAGCTAGATGTCCGGCCGAGTCTCTCCCGTGTACTTGTCGATGCCGGTGACCCGGAATCGCGGCGGGAAGATGACGCTGCGGATACGAGGGCCGAATGCTTTCGGACCCGAGTAACCCATGCCGGAGGAAGTCAGAGGAGAACGTTCCCGACTGGTGGCGCCGCTACCATTGTGGTGGTTGCCACGATCTTCTCTCCTGGAACCATGATGAGCGCTTCTCTCAGCGTCTGCTTGGCTCCTTGGTCCGAGTCGATCACGGGCCGGTATAGCTTGGCGAGCGTTTTTGCCCGCGTCCTGGCGGGCGCGGGTTCTCGCATCTATGGTGCCTCGGGCGTCTCAATCGGGTCCGAGTCGCCCGTGGACGTTGCCGGCCGGTTGATGTCGGCCGGGGCTTGCTCGCAGGCTATCCATGCATGACGGACTCTTTTGAGGCGTAGAGCGCCGACTCCTTGCACCTGCGGAGGAGCCGGGGTGGTCTTCGAAAACTTCAGCGTGCTGGAGGGCGGTCTCTTCCAGCAGGACGCGGAGCCGTCGAAGTTCGTCATATCCCGGGTTGCCCTCGGGGATATCAATGGCGCGGGCCGCCACTGTGGCCGCAACGATATTGTGACTCGGGAGAGGGAATATCGGGACCCCTTCCCTTTCACGCATGCGGAGCTCGTTGTGAACCTGGCGTCCACGAGCCCTCATGTCATCATTGCGTCGCTGGTCGTCACGCTGGCGGACGAGCCGGGTCTGCTGCTCGATCAACTCTTCCTCCTTAGCAAGGAGTCAGAGTCGAGTGTCCTCGAGCTGGGCCGGCGTTTGTTGCTCGATGGGAACTTCTTGGCCGTCACCGCCATCTAGCGAGCCGGCATTGGCCATGAAGACTTCCCGGGACGGATGGTGGCTGCCAGAGCTTTCGTCCTCGTCCGAGTAGTACTTGAGGACGGGGAGGAGAGATTCGATAGCGCCCACCAGCCGGGATTCGAGTGCGAACTCGTGCGCGACAAACGGATCCGGTTTCGGCGAAACCCCCTCCCTGGGGAGAGGGGCCGAGTGCGCGGGCTCCGTGGGAGGCCTGTGCTGAAGAGCTGATGAAGCCTCTGCCGATCGGGACGTCGCCGAGTAGCAGAGGTGAAGCTGGCCGACCTTGTCGGCGATGAAATCCAACCTTCCAAAGCGGAAAAGGTGGCCAGGGTCTGGGACAGCGCTGACGAAGGCGAACTTCAAGATGCTTCCCGAGACGAAGATGTTGTTGTTGACGGAAGCCATCCTGACTCGTGCAGATGGATCTATGCGCACAATCCCCTACCTGGCGCGCCAACTGTCGGAGTATTATTCCGGCAATACTAATTATGGGGCGGTGTGAGCACAGCAAATCAGGATGGCTGCACACGGGTGACAAGATTTAGACAGGTTCAGGCCCTCTCGGAGAGGTAATACCCTACGTCCTGTGTTTGGTGGCTGGTATTGCTGTATCCCGAGTGCCGTAGGCCTTAGAGAATCGATCTCGAAGGGGCCTGAGCTATGAAACAATGGAGACGATGCTGGATGTAAAGCGATGCCGATCGGAGGTCCCCTACCGAGCCTTATATAGCCGGCCGGGGTAGGGTTACAGAGTCCGGATCGGGTTAACAGATATGTTTCCTATTTGGTTACAACTGATTCCGGGTAAGCCGGACAGGTATTAGTCCTTGTCTTGTACTCCATGTTGGTGAGGTGCCCCCGTGTTGTAGTCGGACTCCGAGTAGTCGGCCCGGCCCATCCCGTGGCCGGGAGGCCGGATTCGCCCTCCTTGGTGATACCCGGGTGGCATATCACCATCACTCGGGCTATTCGGAGCCATATCACTCCACTCCTCTTGGAATTGACACCCAGGAGTTGAGGTCGGGGTTGACGTTTCGACTTAGCGGGTGGTTTCACTTAAGCCTCTCTATTACGAATTCTAGGGTTCGACAGCTTTGGTATCAGAGCAGGACTGACTGTAGGATAACCTTAGACTGGCCGTTGTTGAGTCTAGAAGTTGCAACAACTATTCTGAACTTAAAAAGGAATTGTGAAAAGCATAAGTAGTGGTTCTGTTTTCTCCTTATCTTTTCAATCTTAGTTCTTCTCCTTACCCTTTTCGTTTGGTTAAAAGGTGATTTGACTACTCTTTCCTCCATTCAAAAGTTAGGATTCACGTGTTCTGGGAATCTGTACCTTCCCTCTTATCTCGTTTCGGTGGATCGTGAGTTCCAGCTTGTGTCTTCATCGATCTGGATGCCTTGTCGTCAGACCATTCATATCCTTCTATGTTATTGTTCTAGTCGGAGATCTTATGTAACATCCCTGCTGAAGCTATGCCAATTCTGCAGTTGATGCAAAAGCAGAACACCGTCACCGAATATCTTTATCTCTTCGATCGCTTGGCACGTTATGCTCCACGTGACGTGACCACTGCCGCAGATAAGCAAGAAAAGTTCCGCAAGAGCTTGAATCCGGAGCTTGAAAATGAGTTGTTTCCTTTTTATTTCCCGAACCTCCTAGCTTTAGTGGACAAAGTTCTTAAGATAGAACACGGAAGGCGAACTCTTGAAGAATCCCGTAAGTATGTCAGGGAAGTGACACCGTCAACTCCTTCCAGCTCGCAGAAAAGACGTATCTGGATTCCGGCTAGCGCGTTCAATCGTGCTACTTCTTCTTCCGAACTGTCCGATTCTGTACTTCGTCCCTCTCAGCAGAATGTCCAACCATGGTCGGTTGAAAGACCACCGACTAATCCTGTTCCGAGGCTATCTCCCGGAATCTGCTACGTTTGTGGCCAACTCGGTCACTACGCTCATGAGTACCCTCAAATTCAGAATCCTGTACCTCGTCCTAAACCGGTGCAAGCTCAAGCCTCGGCGTAAGGTTCCCCTCAAGAAAGCAAAACCGCAGCCTCAGTCTGTTAATCGCGTTGCATGAACCACCTGGTCGTTGAAGAAGTCCACAGTGCACTTGATGTTGTGATTGAGCACAACCGTTGTCAATTCTGTTCCAACATCCGTTCTTTGACTTGGAAACCTTTCGTTCCTTTATATCTGAAGGTTGCGCCGAAGAAAACAACATCCCTTATGAGTTAATGCTTAACTCTCTGGCTATTCGTTCACCCGGATCTGTGATGAGAGTATTCCGAGTAAAACTTAGAGTTTTTCTTCAAGTGGATAATCTGGAGTTCCTCGTCACCTGGATTTCCCTAGTTTCCACCGACGTCGAAATCATCCCTGGGATGTATTCTAGCTCCATAACTTTTGTACCACCGTTCAAGCATATTGGCACGCAGCACGCCCCGGTGGACTTAATGACGGCCCGCGGAGAATTTATTGGCCCGTATTCTACCGACAAGCCATTTTTATGTACCTTTGCTCCAGTTCCGGGACTTCGCTATACTTCGCGTCATCGTGTAGCTATGGAAATCCCAGGGACATTCCGTTGTCAACGTGAGCCACTTCTTGGAGAGGTGCCTCACGATTTCCAAGAACCGAAGCCTATTCCGCCCGAGGCAATTTTGTACTACGTCATGCCTCACGATCAAGACGATTTCTCTCCGCAGCCTCCCTACCCATGTGGGTGATTAGTAGCTGAAGTCAGCTGTTCCAGCATCTTTTGTATCCGCAACCGAAGCTAATCTTGTGTAACCGGATCCTCCTTTAGAGCTATAGCAGATGTGTATGTAGCTGTACTCCTCTAGCTAGTTTGTGCAATCGTGTCAAGTTTCAGCATGTAAGGTTTACGTTATGTGCCGCAATTTTGTATAATATCCCCATGGTTTGCGTTATCTTAGATCTTCTCGTGAACCTCCACTTTTAATCTATCTACCCTTGTATCGTGGTTGGTCGTGAAAGTATCCCAAGAAGATCGTAGGATTTGCCCTGGAACTGTTATTCTCGACAGGCAAGCTATCTCGATTGTTTTGGCTTCCACAGTTCCCGACGTTATCCTGGGTAAGGATTGGTTCTCCGCAAAGAATTTCAAGGAATCGAGTAACCAAACTCATAGATCCTTTTCATCTTTTCGCTCAATCTATTCCTTGTGATCTAAAATTCGGCGGAACTCATACTTGTGCTCTTGAAGACAAGCCTCTTCTTGATCTTCCAAATATTCTGGTAGTCCGTGATCTTCCAGACACTCTTTCCGACAAGCTATGAGGTCTACCACCTGATCGTAACGACGAGTTCGATGTCAATTCGGTTCCAAGGACCACTTCCATCCAACGCCGCTCCTATCGACGATCTCTGAATGAGTTGATCTGGAACCGGAGCAAGACAATCGGACTTGATTAAAGAAGCAGAGACTCAAGTTCAAGTTGTTCGTGAGCGGTTGGAAACTGCTCAATCTCATCAGAAGAGTCACTCCGACATGTATCGTCGTGAGATCCACGTTAAGTCCAACGACAAATCTACCTTCGGACCACTCCTCCCAAGGATGTTCGCCAATTTGGCATCAAAGGAAAGTTGCCCCTCACTACATGGGTTTTTTTCGCATTCTTTCCGAGTAGGGCCAAATTTCTCGTTCATTGGATATACCTATGTGATATGTCCTAAATCCCTAGTATCTTCCATGTTCCTCAGTTTTGAAACTGTTTCTAGAATCTGAATCCAGAATCTGCAGTTGACACCTGGAATCTCCAAAAAGGTCTACGCAATCGAGAATGTCTTGTTCGTATGCTCAACGCAATGGAATGGATTACACGAAGACGCAGCGTCAAGTTCTTCAAGACTCAATGATCCAACCGTTCCGAAGACGACGCTACTTGGAAACGTGAAGATCATCTTCGATCGGCTTACCTTCCCTCTTCTCCAGTCGATCCAAATCTCGGGGTCGAGATTCTCGTAAGGGGGGTAGGTCTGTAACGTCCCCATTCTTGAGTCGCTAATGGTATGGATTATTGCATGGCATGCATTTGCACCGGAACTTAAAAACGAGAAGAATTTTGAATTTTTGAAATGTTGAGTGCAAATCCGAAGTTTTCCTGGAAATTAATCAAACCAAAACCTAAATTTGGTCCAAACAATTCGAGTTAAAAGGTCTCGGCTTCATTTTGAATAATGTGTAAGGAATGCATCTCATGGCATTAAACCGTGAGCTTGATTGAGCATGTTTTTGAAATTTTTAATTATTCGGTAAACCTCTAAAGTTGATCCCTTGATATTGTGCATCGTTACCGTGTTAGCATGCTTTAAAAAGTTTTAAGTCAAATTGAATTCTTCAATTGCATTTGTATTGAAGTAGCAAAAGAAAGAAATAAGAACCTAATTCTAAAACCTGATCCTAAAAATATCACCTGGTTGCTTCTTTCCTAAGCTATTCCCTCCCCAATCCCCATCTTCCTTTGCCTTATCCTCTTCAACCCACCGCCACGCACACCCCTCCCCATCGCCACCTCCAGTGCAAGCGTGGCAGCACCCTGGTACTCACCGGTGCCACCTCCTGCTTGTCTTCCGGCCGCCCCTCTCCCCAATTGCTTTCTCCCTCCTAACCGACGCCTTGCCGCGCCCCCTCTCACCATCCTAGGTCGCCGCCGCTTTCCCCGAATCACCCCGCCACTCGGCCGCCCTGGCCCGCCTCCGTTCCGAGCCGCTCCCCGCCGCTCCTTAGCCCCCATCGCCGGCCGCTCCTCGCTGACGCCGCGCCACCGCGCCTCCTTGCCGCACCTCCCCCTTCCGGCGCTCCTCCCTCACCGCGCCTCCCCGGCTGCTTCCTCACCGGAGCCAAGCTCCCTGCCGTACTTCCCCGTCGCCGGCCCCTCTCCTCCGGTCGCCGCTGCTTGCCCCGGCTCCTCACCGCATCATCTCCCCCGCCGAAGCTTCCAAGCCCCGCCGCCGAGCTTCACCGAAGCCCTCCGCCCTGGTGCTATCCCGCCCCACCTCCGGCCGCCGATCCCCTCGCCACGCCCGGAGCCCCTCCCGTGCGCCGCTCCCTAGCTCGCCCCGAGCCCCTTGCTCCGCCGCCTAGCTCCCTCGCCGTCGCCTCCCCTTCCCATGGTGCGCCGCCCCTGGAGAGCCGCCGCTCCACGCCCCGTCGCCATCTCCTCCGAAGGACGCTGCCGCCCAAGGCCACCTCGTCGCCGGTCGCCGCCCCGGCTTGCCTTCGCACCGAGCCACCTCCATCCCGGAGTCCCCGCCGTCGCCGCTCCATCTCCCCGCCAGGAGGTCGCCGCCCGGAGTTCCTTCCGTCGCCGCCACCACCACCCGGCTGCCTCCATCACCACCCCGGCGACCTCGCCCCAAGCACCGCCCTCCGACGCTGAGCTACCCGCCTCCCCGGTCCGGCCGAGTCCTCTACCGAAGCCAACCGAGCTCCCTGCCATCTAGTAGGTAGTAAATTTATTGGTTAGTTAGCTCAGTTAGTAGTGCAGTTAGGTTAGTTAGTTGAGGGGTTAGTTTCAGTTAGGTTAGTTAGGTCATTAGGACCCATTATCTGCCTTCTTAATGCTAAGTGTATTAAGTAAGCTTATTAACTGCTGTCTGGACATGCTTAATGCTGAACATGTCTAATTATGTTCAACCCGACATGGTTGTTGCTAATGATGAGCTTAATCATTAAACTGTGATTAATGATCTGTTAATGCTGCAATTAAAGCCTAATCACCCTTAATTAATACTAACCGTCTATTAATGGCATGTCTAATAACTAATCAGTGTGTTAAATGCACTGTTCCTATAAGTTAGGAGATGTCTCAATGACATATGGGTCCTAGTTGTAAGGATTTGGAATAAAAGATAAAAGAAAATGATGTATATATGACGTGTGGGACCCCATGTCAGACTTGAATTAAAAGAATTAAGAAACAAGAATATCTAAATGACCCGTGGGCCCCACCGTCATTGTCCTAAGTTAGTTTTGATTAAAATTGACCTAGGGCCCACATGTCAGCCTCTGCTATATTTAAATTGGTTTAATTCTTAGCCCTATTTAAACTTCCGCTGTGTATTGTACTGGGATCCTCGGATCCTTTGCAGGTATGTATTGCTATATTGCAGTCTGTTGTAGAGTTCTGCTGTGTTAGCTGGTTGTTTTCGCCTACTCATGTGCCATGCGTGTATGTGATGAAGCACATGTTGTGGGTAGGACTTTAGAGTTCATATCATAGAGTCATTAAGTTTAATCACCCCTGTGAAGCGACTCTACTACTGAGAGATTGGGAACGATATCATCCTACTCCAGCCGTGCATTAATTTGCCGGGACGAGTTCGGGATTGAAGATCCGGCTCAGTGGAAAAGAGTGAGGAGACCATATCACCCTACTACTCTGTGCTCCGGCCAGAGTAAGCTTTGGGGTTGACGTCTCAGGCTATTCGGAGCCATATCACTCCACTCCTCTTGGAATTGACACCCAGGAGTTGAGGTCGGGGTTGACGTTTCGACTTAGCGGGTGGTTTTCACTTAAGCCTCTCTGTTACGAATTCTAGGGTTCGACAAACGGCGACTTCGCTCCAAGCCGAATTATGAGTTTCGGCCCCCATGACCCTGTAGCCGATCCTGGACAAGTTTTCCAATTCGGAAAATTTGACTTCATCGCCGATAAGCTTGGCAAACTCTATCTCTGCGACTCGGCTTCCAGCCGATCGGCAGAGGCTTCACCACCTTCCTTACTCGGACTCTCGTCCAAGTCAATGGCTTCGATGGACATCCTCGAGGGCAAGGTCGCGCTAGTGCTGGATCTACTGCTTGAACATGGGTTCTCACCCGTCGAGCAGGGCTCCCAACTGGTCGGCACGATCGAGTCCCTCTTACCCGTCCTCGATTATGATTTGGACGATTATGAGAGTTCGGGAAGTCACCACCTGTCGGCGGAATGGGGCCCAAGGTCCCCCGAACCGCTGGCGGAGGCCAACCAAAGGCCGCAGGGCGAGACACGTGGCGGCCGGGTCGTTGAGGACCCCGCCTTAGCAGTAAGTGGGTCCGGCGGTCAAACCTGAGTGCTCGGGGGCCTCCCCCGAGCGTCGCATCCGTGCGAGCAATCTAAAAGGGCCTTGGGCTCCCGAAAGTCCAAGGCTCAAGAATCGAGGGAGCGCTCGGGGCTCCTTCCTCGAGCGCCCGGCGTCCCGCAAGGTGTGGGGCCCAGGGGAGTGCTCGGGTGAACCCCCGAGTGGACCTCTTGGCGCTTCCCCCCGTAAGGGGCCCCGAGCGACCCTCCGACGAGTGCTCCCCGAGTGCTCGGGGTCGCCCGGGGACCACCCGGGACAGCTGGCGCCCCTCGGGATCCGAAGGGGCTGCTCAGGGTCAGAGCGCTCGGGGGTCGTGGGGTCCCCCTGTGGGGTCCTCCTCCGGGCGCGCCGTTGCAATGTTTAGCTTCTCCCGCAAGCTTCAGCCCCGGCAGAGGCATTCAATGCCTGTGAGGGCGTAATATCGGTCAGGCCGGGCCCCACCCGAGCAGGGCAAATCCGTTTTGGCTGTCGCCCCTGCCAAAGGATGGGTCCGTCTGACAGGGTTGTTGACCGACCGGGCGCGCCGCCCCGCACGCCCCTGTCGCTTTCAACCTTTTTGCCCCCTTGGGTCGCGTCACCGCGCGCCCCGGTGCGCGGTTTTGGTCGCTGACGTCCGGGGCCCAGGAGCGGATGTTTCACCCACTCGGTCAGAAGAAGCCCGGTAAGTCTCCTTTCGCGGGACCCACCGGGCATAAAACTGTCAGGATCCCTGTCCGGAAGCATGGCGGGGAGACGTCCGGCACGAAAATCGGTGCAGCGCATTAAATGTAAGGAGTGGGCGGCTCCGTGGCGCCCACGTCGCCGTTAGAACCCTCTGGCCGCTGTGGTGACCCCCCGGGTATATAAGGGGAGGACCAAGGCCATGCAAAGGGTTGGCACTTTTGGTTCGGGTCTTTTTGGTTAGACTCTTTTAAGCTTCGAACATCTTATGCTAGGTTGAAGATCAGCTAGTCCCTTGTAAGGAAACCACCTTTGTAACCTTCATAGGATCAATACCAACACACAAACAAAAAGCAAGACGTAGGGTTTTACACCTCTGGGTGGCCTGAACCTGGGTAAATCTTTGCGTCTCCTGCATCATATCCACCCCCTCCACGATCCGTCACCGGCACACAAGAAGAACCCTATTGCGCCCCCGGCCGAATCCCAAAGGGGGTCCAACCGGACCACCGCTAGAGGCGTCTCTATGCCGACACCACCCTTCTTGGGAGGTCTTCATGGCCGTCTCGGACGCGCTGACGAACAACAGCGACCAGCCGATCCCCATCGCGGATCAGACCCCCGATCAGTTAGAAGCCACCCGACTCTGCCTTATTGCCAAGGAGGAGAGACTGGCCGAGCAGCAGACTGCGCTTGCTCGCTAGCACGAGGAGCGACAATGTAACGAGGACATGCGGGACCGAGGACGTCAGGTCAACAATGCACTCCGCATGCGCAAAAGGGACGGCGTCCAGATATTTCCGCTTCCCAGTCATAACCTCGTCGCCGCCACGGTGGCGGCACGCGCTATTAACATCCCCAAGGGCACTCCAGGCTACGACGATCTCCGACGGCTTCGAATCTTGATGGAAGAGGCGGCTCTCCAGTAGGCCGCGATCTCCGAGGTTCGCGCAGCTTCACCCGCGAGCACCAGGGGCCGGCGCTCTTTTCCAGAAAACCCACGCGCCATAGAAGATCGCCGCCCCAGTCTGGATCTCCATCGCCCCGCTGGGTCGGGTCATAGCCGACTCGGACCAGACCACGATGTACGGGATACCCTCGACGCAAGACACCGTGCTCGTCAAGACGCGGGAAAAGGCGATCACCCTGCCGGGTCGGTGCATAGCCGGCTCGGACCAGACCATGACATACAGAACACCCTCGAGGCAAGGAGCTACACAAATCGTGGTGCTAGGAGAGATGACCGCAACGGCCGCCGCGGCGACAGTGATGAGCGCCATGCCACTAGCCAGCGCTGCTCGCCGACTCCTCCCAACACAGCCTACGCAGGCCCAAAGGCTTTCGGTTCTCGCATCCGCAACGTCGTTTTCCCGCCACGATTCTGAGTCACCGGCATTGACAAGTACACGGGCGAGACTCGGTCAGACATCTGGTTAGCTGATTACCACTCGGCGTGCAGGACCAATGGAGGTAATGATTATGTTGCTTTCCACTACTTGCCCTATTCTTGGTCGACTCGGCCCGAGCCTGGCTCACCAGCCTGCCCCAAGGCAGCTTCCAGTCCTGAAACGACCTTGAGACCCTCTTCGTGAACAATTTCCAGGGCACCTACAACAGGCCTGGGAACGCCTAGGATCTTCACAGTTACACCCAAGAGGCAGGCGAGACCCTCCGAGAGTACATCTAGCGCTTCTCCAAAAAGAAAAATTCTTTGCTGGAAGTCCGGGAGGGCAACGTCATCACCACTTTCTCCAAGGGCGTCCGGAGCCCGGACCTCATCCACAAGATCGCACGCAAGAACCCTCAGACTACTCGCGAGTTCTCCGATATCGCCAACAATTTCGTGACTGGCGAGGAGGCCGTTCGCAGTGTGACCAGGTATGAAAAAGGGAAGGGCAAGGCTCCCGAGTCCTCCAAAGCGAGGGACCGCCCTGAGTCACCCAAGAAGAAGCACCGAAAGCGCAAGGGTGGAGATATCGTCACTGCTGCTGAGCGCGCTTCACAGCGCCGTCCCCAGCGTGGCAATGCCACTTTTGAAGAGATGATGAGCCAGCCATGTCACTTCCACGGCCCGAAGTCAAATCACCTTACGCGCGATTGCAACTTCCTGAAGAAGCTGAATAAGCCATTTGCTCCTAGCCAGAACAAAAAGGAACCCCCTCCGGATGGGGACGCCGAGTTCCCAAAGGAGACTACGTGCCTCATGATCTTCGGCGGCTCGAGTGGTTACGAATCCAAGCGTCGCCAGAAGCTCACGGACCGCGAGGTCAACGCGATCGAGCTGGCGGTACCCCAGTACCTCCGATGGTCCGAGTCTGTGATCTCTTTCGATCGCTCGGTTCATCCCGATTACATACGTCACCTAGGAAGGTTCCCCTTGGTGGTGGACCCACTCGTCTGTGGTGTTCGTCTCACCAAGGTCCTCATGGATGGAGGGAGCGGTTTGAACATCCTCTACGTCAAGACCTTGGACGATATGAAGATCCCCCCTCAGAGATCAAGCCCACCGGAGCACCCTTCCACGGGGTTGTGCCCGGCAAGCTAGCAAGGCCACTCGGGCAGATTGCTTTGCCTGTCACCTTTGGTACACCGGACAACTTCCAAACCGAGACACTCACTTTCGAGGTTGTCGACTTCTCAGGCTCGTATCACGCCATCCTGGGGCGTCCTTGTTACGCCAAATTCATGGCTGTCCCCAGCTATGTCTACCTAAAGCTCAAGATGCCGAGTCCCCGCGGGATAATAACGGTGCAAAGCAACTTCCAGCACGCTTACGCGTGCGATCTGGAAAATTGCAACCTCGTCGCGGCCCAAATCGCAACAGCCGAGCTTGACAGCCTCAAGTTGGCCGTGGTCGAGTAAGCACCCTCGACTAAGAAAGCTTCGGCATCAACGTCATTCCAGTCGACACGGGATACCAAGACGGTCCAGATTGATCCAGAAAATTCATCCAAGACAACACAGATCGGGACTGCGCTCAGCGACAAATAGGAAAGCGCGCTCGTCAGCTTCCTCCGTGACAATCAGGACATCTTCGCATGGACATCCTCTAACATGCCTGGAGTACCGAGGGAGACTGCCGAGCACTCTTTGAACGTTCGGTCAGATGCCAAACCGGTCAAGCAGTGCCTACGCCGTTTCGCTGAGGATAGACGCAGAGCAATAGGAGAAGAGATAGCCAAGCTTCTATCTGCTGCTTTATCAAAGAAGTGTATCACCCGACTGGCTAGCAAACCCAGTTCTCGTTCGCAAAAAGAATGGAAAATGGAGGATGTGCATTGACTACACAAGTCTCAACAAAGCATGTCCCAAAGATCCCTTCACAGTGCCTCGCATCGACCAGGTGATTGACTACACTGCCGACTGCAAAATTTTATGTTTTCTTGACGCCTACTCAGGCTACCATCAGATCAAGATGAAGGAGGAAGACCAGATCAAGACATCATTCATCACTCCGTTCGGGGCTTTCGGCTATGTCTCCATGCCTTACGGTTTGAAGAACACCGGTGCTACGTACCAGCAGTGCATTCAGCGCTGCCTCCAGGGGCAAATTGACAGGAACGTGTAGGCTTGCGTCGACGACGTGGTGGTTAAGTCCAAGAAGAAAAAGGATCTCTTGACCGACCTGACGGAGACGTTCTTCAACCTCAGGCGATTCAACATGAAGCTCAACCCAGAGAAATGCGTCTTCGGAGTCCCTTCGGGAAAGCTACGCGGCTTCATCATTTCCGAGCGAGGAATCGAGGCCAACCCAGAGAAGATTAATGCCATCTTCAAAATGGGGCCACCAAAAAGTCTCAAGGATGTCCAAAGGCTCACCGGTTGCATGGCCGCCCTCAGCCGATTCATCTCCCGACTTGGCAAGAAGGTCCTACCCCTCTACAAGCTCCTAAAGAAGTCAGACACCTTCTCCTAGACATCTGAGGCCCAAGATGCCCTCGGCGGTTTGAAGAAGCTCATCACGTCCCTGGTGCTGGTTTCCCCGATGCCCAACGAACCGCTACCCAGGTGGTCAGCACCGTGCTGGTTGTTGAGCGCTCTGAGCCGGGCCATATCCAGAAGATTCAGTGGCCAGTCTACTTCATCAGCGAGGTGCTTTCCGAGTCCAAAGCACGGTACCCACAGATACAGAAGATTATCTATGATGTGTTTATCACGTCCCAGAAACTGGTTCACTACTTCCAAGCACATCCGGTCTCGGTGGTCAGCTCCTTTCCGATCGCTGACATCATCAACAACCGCGACGCCACTGGAAGGATTGTTAAGTGGGCGATGGAGTTGCTAGCGTTCAGCATAATTTATACCCCCCGCACGGCCATCAAGTCCCAAGCTCTTACTGACTTCGTGGCCGAGTAGACGGAAGCCCAATCTCCGCCCTCTATCATTGACCTCGAACACTGGACGCTCTACTTCGACGGCTCACTGATGCTTCAGGACGCGGGGGCTGGCATCGTGCACATCTCCCCAAAAGGGGAACGCTTCAAGTATGTGCTATAGATCCACTTCCCAGCATCCAACAACGTCGCTGAGTACGAAGCTTTGCTACACGGTCTACGCATTGCGAATTCACTCGGGATTCACCGGCTCCTCGCCCGTGGAGATTCTGAACTGGTGGTCCGGCAGGTCATGAAGGAATGGTCGTGCAGAGACCCTGCCATGGAAGCCTACTGCCAAGAGGTGCACAAACTTGAAGCCAAGTTCGATGGACTCGAACTCACGCACGTCCTCCGCCGAGACAACAATGCTGCAGACACACTTGCCAAGCTGGGGTCTAGTCGGGACGTCATTCCAACTAGGGTTTTCCTCCAGGAGTTGCATACGCCCTCTATCAAGGTGGAGGCAGCGTCCAAAACCGAAGAACTGCAACCTAAGGGATCCGGCGACATTCAACAGACTGCGCATGAGGTCTTGGTCATCGATCCTCAACACGGCTGGACGACACCTTTCCTCGACTACATCCAACGGGACATACTCCCACAGGATCAGACCGAGGCACGACGCCTTGCGAGGCGTGCTAAGGCCTACGTCATGGTCGAAGGAGAACTTTACAAGAAAAGCACCTCCAGAATTCTCCAGCAGTGCATATCTCAAGACCAAGGGCAGCAGTTGCTGCACGACATTCACTCGGGAGTCTGTGGGCACCACGCGGCGCCGAAATCGCTAGTCAGAAAAGCTTTTCAACAGGGTTTTTACTGGTCGACCACCATATCAGATGCTGAGCACATTGTGCGCACTTGTGAGGGATGCCAGTACTTCGCCCGGCAGACACACTTGCCAGCTCAGGCGCTCTAAACTATCCCAATCACGTGGCCCTTTGCTGTGTGGGGACTGGATATGGTTGGTCCCCTCAAGAAGGCTCCCGGGGGCTACACACACCTCTTCATCGTTGTCGACAAGTTCACCAAGTGGATTGAAGCCAAGCAAGTTGCCACGATCAATGCAGAGCAGGCCGTCGAATTCTTCTTAGACATCATCTACCGGTTCGGCGTCCCCAATAGCATCATCACGGACAATGGCACTCAGTTCACTGGCAGCGCCTTCCTCCGATTCTGTGACGACTACAACATTGGTCTCAGCTTCGCCGCAGTGGCACACCCATGCACAAATGGGCTGGTCCGAGCGTGCCAATGGTCTGATCATGCAAGGCATCAAACCTCGGATCTTCCAGCGCCTAAATAAGTTTGCGGGCAAATGGGTAGTAGAGTTACCTTTGGTACTCTGGAGCCTCAGGACTACACCCAACCGGTCAATCGGTTATACCCCTTTCTTCATGGTGTATGGAGTAGAAGCCGTATTGCCGACTGATCTGGACCATGGGTCCCCGTGCATCCATGCTTACGACGGGGACTAGTCGAAGTAAGCAAGACAAGACGTCGTCAACCAGCTTGAAGAGGCACGAGAAGTCGCTTTACTTCGGTCGGCCAAATACCAGCAGGGCTTACGGCGCTATCACAGCCGACACTAAGGGTGGAAACTGGCAGCGGATAATCTATATTATCCAATATTCGTATTCGAGAAAACACTAAAATGGCAAGCAATATCCATATCCGAATTAAAAATGGATGTGGATACGGATATTATCGGGATTTATTTTCTGGATACGGATGTAGATATGGTACTGGATTATAAAACAAATACGATGCGGATGCGGATATATCCGTATCCGAATAAAGTTATGTTAGCCCATTTGAACAACTCTCTCTAAGCCTCTAACTCCTTAGCCAATTATATAGCCCATTAAGGTTAATAGGCATAGCAAAACTCTATTTCTCTATGTGAGTCATATTTTTATCATCACTTATCCATGTAGAACATATTACTATCATATGTCATCGATTTATGTATGTCATTAACTCATCATCATGTTCATGTACTTATCTAGTTATGTGGTTTACCATAGTCTATCATTAAAGCTGTAGGATATTCGTATCCGACCGAATTGAGTATATATCTGATTCGTATTCGTATTCGAGTAACATCCGATCCGTATTTGTATTTGACAATATCCATATTCGTATCCGTATCCGCTTTGAAAATATGAAAACAAAAGTGGGAAGGACACTATCCGATCCGTATCTGATCCATTTCCACTCTTAGCCGACACATACGCAGGCGTGCATTCAACGTTGGCGACTTGGTCCTGCACCGAGTCTAGTCCAACAAGGACATGTACAAGCTTTCAACACTGTGGGAGGGCCTGTACGTTGTCACTGAAGTGCTGCATCTGGGGGCTTACCGACTAAAGGATAAGGATGACAACCTCATCACCAACGCCTGGAACATTGAACAACTGCGTCGCTTCTATGCTTAAGCTTTGTACTTCCATACTTTAAATATGAATAAGTGGATAATTTGCCTATTTGCTCCATCTGAGTACTTCTTAGGGCTCCCGACTGACCTGCTATGCACGCTCACGGCTGCACATAGCGGACGCTCAGGGCTACACCACACTGGGTGCGCCCAAGCGCACTCGGGCTCTTTTCTTTCAACAACTATTTTAGTATTGTGTAAAGGAACTCGGCGTTAACTCTTTGTCTTCGATCGCCAGTCTACGCCACAACCCTATGGTACACGGGAAATAGCCCATGGCTAATCTCTATGTAATGGGGGGCTAAGACGGGTCGGCAAGAGCACACACAAAAGGCTAACTTACACGTGAACAAATTCTTTACGAAAGATAAGATTAATAAACATAAATTAAGTTAACTAAAATGCAAATAAGTTCTACTCGGACTTTCCAAGTACTTGACAAACATATAGAACAGTTCATATGTTTTATTCCTACTTCTACAGGGCGTTATCGGTGAGGGAGTTCGCTGCAACCTGGACTTCCTCCATCAGCCCTAGGACTTCCTCATCGGTGACGTCGGTGGTGAGCCCTTTCCTGATTGCTTCCAAGTCAAGCAACGTGTAGTGGGACTTAGTCACAACGAGCGCCAACTGGGCTCCGGACCGCGTGGACTCCTTCAGCAGAGCCTTCGCCTGATCAGGCACTCACTGAAGTCACTCCGCGACTACCTCTGCACGGTCTGCAGTCGGGTTGGCCTCCCACAGCGCGTCACAGGCCGTCCGACCGGCTGCCTTCAGGGACTCGGCCATCTCATTTATCTTCTCAATGCATATCTGAAACACTGTGGAGACAATGAAAACACGTCAGCAAGACACTCGGTAGGCTCTGACTAAGCAGACACAAGTCGAACGTTAACAGCGGCGGAGTCTGAGGCTCTCTTGTTGGCGGCCTCAGCGGTGTCCAGAGCCCTCTTCAGGCAGCCCTCAGTGGTAACTTTTTCTGCCTCAAGCTGCCCGACGCAGGCCCTCATCGCCTTGAGCTCCTCCTTGAGCTTGGCGGTGCCTTCGAGCTCCTCCTTGAGCTTGGAGGTCTCGTTTTCAGTAACTGCAGAAGACGAGTCAGTATAGCGCAAGCAGAAGTAACCAAAGGAGTTTAAATTCATTACCTTGAACGTCCTTCTTCAAGGACTCGATCTCTGCCTCCCTTGCGGCCACCTACTCCTGCGTCACATGGAGGGTGCCTTTCAGGTTTTCCCACTCGGCCTTGCACTGGCTAAGTCGGTCGAAGGCCAGGAGCTTGGCCTGGAGGAACTCGGTCTTGTCCCTCGACCTCCTGGTCAAATTCTACAAAAACAACAAAAGAAGTCAGTTACTTGGGGAAATCAACATGACCCTCCGCTCGGTTCCACGAACCAAGTGGAGGCTCGAGGGCTACACCCACTGGGTGCACTGATTGTGCTCCCAGTGTGGAATCTACAGGATAACAAAGAACCTATGCCCGACTGATCCAGTCGGGCAGAGGCTCGAGGGCTACTCCCCAGTAGGTGCACCATCTGTGCACCCACGGCAAAAACAGAAAAGGAAACAGAAGGACAAAAGTGTACCTTCATCAACGACTGAAGTCTGCCGTTCACCAGGTTGGCGCTCTCCTTCAGAGACTTCAACAGCGCCGGGAGCTGCTCTCCCAGCTGGGCGGTGGCGCCGATTGCCTCCTCCAACTCCTCCGTCTCCCGGACGTCATCAATTTCCCAAAGGACTTCGTTCGGCTTCAAGGGGTCCATCTGGCAAACCCGAAGTGGTTGGAAGTCAACGTGGAAGCTTGGCAGAGGAGGCGGCATGTGGCCTATGTCTATCTCCTCCACCGGCAGCACCAAGTCCCCCCGGGGGCGCGGTGGGCTGGTCCACACCTGACTCAGACCCACCTGCTCCGTCACAACGGGGGCTTGCGCTCCGGCGCTGGACCCTTCCGGCTGAGGGGCAGGTGGTGGGGTCAAGGGCGCACCGCTCTATCGGGGGGAGGGCTGCGGTGAAGGAGCATCCACAGCCCTCGGGGGAGATGAGGGCCGGGCATCTTGCCCCGACTCGTCTCTGCCTTGATCGGGTCCCGGGGCACTCGGCCTGCCCTTGGGATATCTCCCGATTTCCTCGGCCTACAACGATAACCAAGTTTTATCATAGCTACGGGATTAGGCAGTGTACTTTAGGCACCCCCGATTGGTTACGTCGACCTCCGAGAGTATCGAAGGAGTACGAGTAAATGTAGTGTCCGTCGAGGGGGAGCACATGTTACCGCGACCAGCGAGACAGAATGTGAAACACTCGTGTCAAGGATAAATGAAAAATGTCGTAGGTACCAGCCTAGACAATAAGAGAGAGGCACTCCCATTCGGTTACGCATGCCTACAGGGGCGCACGTAGGGACATGAGAGAGAAGATAGCGAGCGCAGCTAGGCCTCGCGCAGCGGTTTCGTGTTTCTCTCCCCAAATTAGGTTTGCAAAAGTGAGAAAGAGAGAAAAATGAGATCCCCCTCCCCCTTGGCCTTGGGGCCCTATTTATAGAAAAGGACGTGGAGGTGGGATGAGGAATTTACAAGTATACCATTCTAGGGTAGAAAATGCCCAGAAGGGGATTCTAAATTATTTACACAATGCTTTAATGGTATGCCGGTGGTCCGGGGTAGCGTGGGACACCCCTCCAACAGTAGCCCCTCATAGGTCCGGGCGGTAGGGTACCGCCCATCCAGGCCAGCGCACCGGTCCTTGAGGGGTTGGCGCGCGGACCGGACCGACGATGCTTGCGTGATAGCGGAACGTGATGTGTCATGTGGCGAGGAGTCTACCCTTGTTCCCTTTTCTTATCCCCTTTCCTTCTCTTTTCTCGGAGATATAATCTGTATCCTGGTGAGGGGTCAGCTCTGTCAGAGTGGAGGCCGGCCAGATCGGAGGACAAATTCTTCTTTTTTTTCTTTTTTCTTTTTCCTTCTTCCCTTATTCTTTTTCTTTCCTTCCTCTGTTTTTTTTTCTTTCTGGCCTGCACGGCCTTTTTCCTTTCCTGCCGCTCCGTGTGGATTGCTCTTAGGGTTGAGCGGGGGCGCGTAGGGGTACAAAGGCCCACCTGGGCACCGCCTTGCTGCTACCTCGCCGGCCCACCACTGCCTCACCGGAGCGCCAATCGCCCTGCTACTGCCGCCTAGCAGTAGCCGCTGCCGCCCATGGGCTGTGTCACTGCTCCGTCCGACACCGTGCCGCTCCTGTTGCGAGCCGCGCCGCTCTGGCGCGTCCTCTACTCCGACGTCGTGCTGGACCGCGAGCCACACCAGGAGCCGCGTCATCCAGTGTCACTGCCGCGAAGCACTTCACGCCGCATTGTCGCCGCCGCCTCCGCTCCATGCTAGTGTGCATAGGGCAGCCCGCAGGGGGGCCGCGCTGCCATCGCCAATTCGGGCGGTCGGCTGCCTAGGCGACGATGATGGGGCCTACGTGTCCGGTGGACCTCCACAGTGAGTCGAACCCAGTAGCCGAGCCCCTGCTATCCATGATCCAGCACCACGACGGGCCGGGTTGGCCTGGCGCCTGGGTCTGGTTCGGCGTTTGGTTTGCCCAGCCGTCAAGGCCCTTGCGCCACCCTTGCTGGGCTGGGCTATCCGATGGGAGGAGAACGCAACCGAACCTATCACGTGGGTCCCAGATAGCGTCATTGCGCCCGCCTTGGCGTCCTTCATCGTTGCGGAGCCTCTCCGTCCGCAGCCCACGCTCCGAGGGTAACGACTTCCTTTTCTCCCTTACGTATGTGGTCTGAGCAGGGCGTCATCCCCGTTTTCATTGTATGGGATGTCCAGCGTATGTATGAGATGGTCTGTCGCAGCATACATATTCACAATCTCTTCTGGGATGTATCTATTGGAGAATTGCTATCGCTTTTGATGCAATGCGCGAGATAGGGCTGTCGATGGTATCTGAAATGTCGACGTATGTCGCTGGCGGTCGAGGTCGTCCTGAGGGTGAGACTGACGCTCATGCTTATTGTTGTAATTGCTTGTTGCTCAGGTACGGGTATCATTGTCATTCTTCTAGTTGTCGGTGCTCTGACCGTCTATGGATCCATGGCTTCCCGGTCGTCCGTCTCCCCACCCGCTCCTCCACTGCCCTTGAGGCACTTGAGAGGATCGTTGTAGGGTGAGGCCGTCGCGTGTAGGGGCGCGAAGTGCTGGGGGAATGGCCGCGTGTCGGGATGGGCGCGTGGGCCGCCTTCACCCATCTTCAGGGTGTCACGTACTTGCTCGCCTGGAGCTGTGTATGGGGTTACAGGGACTCTCCGCGAGGTGGCACGTGGAGCCTTCCATGGGGAAGCGATGACCCTCCGCGAGGGGCGCTTGGAGCCTTCCGCGGGGGTGCGAGGACCCACTGCGGGAGGTGCGAGGACCCTCTGCGGGAGTACGAGGACCCTCCGCCAGGGTGTGTGTGGAATCATCTTGTAGGAGCACGAGGATCCTCCGCCGGGGTACGCGTGGAGCCATCCGCAGGGATGCGAGGACTCTCTGCGGGGATGCGTGCTCAGGGTACACCAAGTTCAAGCGCGCGCGCAAGCGACACATAGTGTGCAGTCACTGAAGACGGGCACAGATGATGTCGGTGTCCGAAGGCGCACGCAGGGGTGGTGCTGGCGATGAGCCCCTGGTGTCGCCGGGTGATAAACACTATATTTGTATCATTTCCTTTATCATCATCGATTTTAATTGCTTTTGGCCCAATCTTGACACTAAGTAGTAGATTATCTTCACATGAATACCTTTACAGGCTGCATCACGATTTTGCAGATATGCGCGACTAGGCGCACAAATCTTCGACAAAGGACAGCAAACAGGAGGCTCTTAAGAGTTCAAAGCAGGAGCTGTGTCTACCAGCTGTGCCACAGTTGGCTGACCCAGGCAAAGCAAGTCTGCAGCTGCTTCATTCACCTGTGTCACAGCCAGCTGACACAGCCATGCCTCAGAATGCAAGTCCACAACTGCCCTAGTCACCTGTGTCACAGCCAACTGACATAGGAACCACTTCACTAGCTGCTTCATTCACCTGTGTCACAGCCAGCTGACACAGCCATGCTTCAGATCGCAAGTCCATGACTTTCCTTGCCACCTGTGTCACAGGCAGTTGACGCAGCCAGTTGACACCGAAACCATTTCACCACCTGTCTCAACCAGCTGTGTCACAGGCAGGTGACACGGAGCTTCAATAGAAGAGAGAGACAGGTGCAGGAGGGGAAAGTGCAAAGGGACCAGGTTATAAAAGGAGGTCTCCGGATCCAAGAAAAGGGGGGCTTGGGACCCGAGAAGAGGGCCCTGGCCGGGCTGGAGGGAAGGAAGAGAAAAGGATAGGAATGTAGCTCGGCCAGAGAAGAGATCTTCCCAGTCTTGTTCCTTGCTGCTTTGCTGTAAACTCTTTCCCAGTCTTGTTCCTTGCTGCTTTGCTGTAAACTCTTTCCCAGTCTTGTTCCTTGCTGCTTTGCTGTAATCTGTCATCACTCTCTCCCAGTCTTGTTTCCTTGCTTCCCTTTGCTGTAATCTGTAAACTCTCTCCCAGTCTTGTTTCCTTGCTTTCCTTTGCTGTGATATGTAATCTGAAAACAACTCTTCCCAGTCTTGTTTCCTTGCTTTCCTTTTCTTTTTTCGTGCTTGATCTGTCCCTATCCAAAACAATTGCTTCTTCCCAGTCTCAGTAGCGTCTGCTTGTGAGTGCAACCTTTGTGACCTTGCTGTTAGTGTGGATCGTTTGATTGGTTAGTCTAGGTTTAATTACCAGCCTTTATCCTGTTTGTGTACCTAGCTTTAGCCAAAACACGCTTGCCGCTGCCTAGTCCCTGAGGAGAAAACGACATCCGCTGTTTGTGGGCGAATTATTCCGCTATATTTACAGTTGATCAAATTGGCGCCGTTGCCGGGGACTAGCGTCGAGCGATTGTGTTAGGCTATAGACTAGGTCTTTGTTTGTTTCCTTTCTGTGCGATATATATATGTGATATATCCCTAACTCCTAACCCCTGTTCTAGGTATTTTCTCTTTGTTTCTTTTTCCATTTTGCAGGTTAGACTATCATCTTGGATATGGCATACTATTCAGATCATCATCGATATGTGAGCAATATCACTAACTGCGTGGAGAATCTTCAAGAACAGGTGAGTAAACTGTCTCACCAGCTACATCAATATGCATTTGATAATGGAATTGTTTTAGAGGATGGGCCTAGCTGTTATGATCCTAATTCTAGAGGCCATCCTTATGTTGCTCCTACATGCCATATTTGTGGATTTCAGGGACATACACCCGCTCAGTGTCAGCGTGGGTATTCTTACACTCCAGATTGTTTTGGTATGAGCCTTGCTCAACAGCATAGCTCATGCCACAACAATTACTCACCGGGATGGCCTGAAAACCCAGATATAACATATAGGAACAACAGCCCTGAGATCTCATCATTTTCCTCTAGTTGTCAAATGCAGGGATTTAGATATGAAGAGGAGAGCAACAATTATTCACCCCTTGATGAGTCTTCAGTGCAAGTGCCCATAGCAGATTTTGATGATATAGAGAAACTCACTCTATTGTGCATTGAGTTCACGTGGTGTGAAGAAGATGATCCTCTTAGAAAGGTAATACTAGAAGAAATGAAGAAGATTAAGAGTGGAGAAGATCTAATGGAAGAAGTGAGGAAGATTGAGGAGAACCTCAATGCTAGCAGTACTATTACATCACAACTTGAGCTGAGTGCTCCTGGGATTTCTCTTGATACATGTGAGGTTCCAACACCTTCACATCCAGCTGAGCAAGCCAACAAGAGTGCAGAAGTACAGAGATCTCAAATTCCAGAAGAAGAAGAACCAGAGCTAGAATGCCTAACTGACCATGTTGAAGATCCAGTACCTATTATTTCTGAAGATAAAGAAGAGTTGCCTATTGTCATACAAGAGTATGCTATTACAGGTTTATCTAATCCTCTTGATGACATGTTCCCATATGATTTCTTTGCCACTGCCTTGCACCGCATGATACCATCACTTAAGGTAGATTTGAAGTATAATTTGCTTGGACATGATGTTATATACCCTATTAGTGGCATTGCTCATATTTCTGATGATGACACTTATTATCCTCATGCTAGAACTGTGCTTAATGATACATATCACCCTCATGCTAGTATTGAGCTTACTGATTCATACCATCCTCACCATGTGCTTTATTGCTATGCTCATATAATTGGATATTCGATTGATGACTCAGAGGGCATCAACCCTATCACTTGTAGTTGTTGTTTGTTTGAGTGTACTTTCAGGTTTATGCTCGTGCACCATTCACTACATGCTGACCAAGTTCGAGATGACATTCCTTGGGACCCCGGTGGATTCATGACATGGTGATGAGGTGGAGGACACCTCTGCAGTTCCCTAAAACTGAGAGGAGCTGGAATGGTCAAGCTAATGACCTTAAACAAGCGCTCCCCGGAGGCAGCCTAAAAAATAAATCAATTTCTCCTTTTGTTTTGTTTAGGTGTGTTTTATGTTTGTTTTTTTTCTTTGTTTTTGTAGAAATAAAATGATCAAGGCAAAACAGCAGGAACAAGGAAGTTGGAGACCCTTCAGCTGTGCCAGACCCCTGTGACACAGCTCCCCTCACAGCAACCTAAGCGCCACATCCTCAAGACCTAGGCTATCACCGCCAAGTGCCTACCTGTGTCACAGCTGATGTACCTTCAAGTGACACAGCTAAGCTAGCGACTGTGACACAGGTGCTCGAGGATGGCACCTCACAAAGCTAGGTGAATTGATGCCAGTCACTGCTTCCTAACGTTTACATCTTTTCGCTATTTGGAATATTTCACTGTTATTTCATCTCTGATGGTTGAATTCTGGCCAAGTGAGTTGTGTTACCTTGTCCCGTTTAAAATATTTAAATCTAGCTTGTTCAAAATGAAGTGCTTAAATCTTGTACGAGTAAATTTTGCTATTTTTGATGCTCTGCAATATAAAAATATAAGTGAGTACTGCTTGTCAGAAACAGTTGAGGCTGGATGTCAAATTGTAATAATCTAAGGAGTACTTCAGATTTCTTTTATCCTGCTTAAGCTAATGTTGATCTGTGTAGTTAGTCCAATATTGAGCTATGTAACTGAAACCATTAAGTAGGGTACCATGATCCTGGGGTCGGTGGTAGCTGAAATAAAAAATGGCTTTGGTTATAGGTTCTAGCTTTCAATAAGTGGCATTGCCACAGTTGTTTTCAATCCGATGAATAGTGACTTCTGTCACAGTTCTCAATAAGTGGCGCAGCCACATTGGATTTGAGACCGTTCAAATAAGTGACCTTGTCACATTGTCTAATAAGTGGTACAAATACCACAGTGTTTTGCTCTTTCTTTTTACAATTCAATAGACCTGAACCAAAGCTCATTATTTGACTATTTACATAAACCACATCTGATAACTTAGAATATTTGAAATCTTTAGTACATTTTATATCAGTGCAATTGTGACATTCAGAAGATTCTTGTTGAGGACAAGCAGCATTCAGTTATGTCGGTATATTGCAGAAAAAATCAGAGTTGCAAGATTTCCTTTTGCTTGAGGACAAGCAAAAATCTAAGTGTGGGGGTGTGATAAACACTATATTTGTATCATTTTCTTGGGCTATTCCAGTGTTTATCATCATCGATTTTAATTGCTTTTGGCCCAATCTTGACACTAAGTAGCAGATTATCTTCACATGAATACCTTTACAGGCTGCATCACGATTTTGCAGATATGCGCGACTAGGCGTACAAATCTTCGACAAAGGACAGCAAACAGGAGGCTCTTAAGAGTTCAAAGCAGGAGCTGTGTCTACCAGCTGTGCCACAGTTGGCTGACCCAGGCAAAGCAAGTCTGCAGCTGCTTCATTCACCTGTGTCACAGCCAGCTGACACAGCCATGCCTCAGAATGCAAGTCCACAACTGCCCTAGTCACCTATGTCACAGCCAACTGACATAGGAACCACTTCAACAGCTGCTTCATTCACCTGTGTCACAGCCAGCTGACACAGCCATGCTTCAGATCACAAGTACATGACTTTCCTTGCCACCTGTGTCACAGGCAGTTGACGCAGCCAGTTGACACCGAAGCCATTTCACCACCTGTCTCAACCAGCTGTGTCACAGGCAGGTGACACAGAGCTTCAATAGAAGAGAGAGACAGGTGCAGGAGGGGAAAGTGCAAAGGGACTAGGTTATAAAAGGAGGTCTCCGAATCCAAGAAAAGGGGGGCTTGGGACCCGAGAAGAGGGCCCTGGCCGGGCTGGAGGGAAGGAAGAGAAAAGGATAGGAATGTAGCTCAGCCAGAGAAGAGATCTTCCCAGTCTTGTTCCTTGCTGCTTTGCTGTAAACTCTTTCCTAGTCTTGTTCCTTGCTGCTTTGCTGTAAACTCTTTCCCAGTCTTGTTCCTTGCTGCTTTGCTGTAATCTGTCATCACTCTCTCCCAGTCTTGTTCCCTTGCTTCCCTTTGCTGTAATCTGTAAACTCTCTCCCAGTCTTGTTTCCTTGCTTTCCTTTTCTTTTTTCGTGCTTGATCTGTCCCTATCCAAAACAATTGCTTCTTCCCAGTCTCAGTAGCGTCTGCTTGTGAGTGCAACCTTTGTGACCTTGCTGTTGGTGTGGATCGTTTGATTGGTTAGTCTAGGTTTAATTACCAGCCTTTATCCTGTTTGTGTGGCCTAGCTTTAGCCAAAGCACGCTTGCCGCTGCCTAGTCCCTGAGGAGAAAACGACATCCGCTGTTTGTGGGCGAATTATTCCGCTATATTTACAGTTGATCACCGGGGACGGGCATGGAGGACACCAAGTTCAAGAGCGCGCGTAAGGAGCCGTGCTGGCGGCGAGCCCCTAGTGTCGTTGAGGACGGGTGCGGAGGACACCAAGTCTGAGAGCGCGCGCAAGGAGCCGTGCTGGCAGTGAGCCCCTAGTGCGTGTAGAGCCTCCGCGGGATACGCGCAGGGGTATGCGCGGAGAATCTCCCGTGGGTTGCGCACAGGACCTCCGTGAGGATGCACGTAGAGCGCGCACAGGGTGCGCGCAGATGTGTGTGCAGGGTGTGCATGGAGCCTTCTACAGGAGTACGCGTAGGGTGCGCAGAGCGTCCTACAGGGCTGCGCGCAGGGTGCGCAGGGTACGCGTGGAGTCTCCTACAGGGGTACGTGCAGGGTGCGCGGAGCGTCCTGCATGGCTACGCGCAGGGTGTGCACGCAGCCTCCTGCAGGGGTACGCGCAGGGTACGCGGAGCGTCCTGCAGGGATGCACGCAGGGTGTGTGGAGCCTCCTGCAGGGGCACACGCAGGGTGCGCAGGATACACGCAGAACCTCCAGCAGGGGTGCACGGAGCCTCCTGCAGGGGTACGCGCAGGGTGCACGAAGCGTCTCGCAGGAGTGCGTGGAGCGTCCTGCAGGGGTGCGCGCAGGGTGTGCGCTGAGCCTCCTGCAGGGACACGCGTAGGGTGTGCAGGGTACACGCAGAGCCCCCTGTAGGGGTGCGTGCAGAGTGCACAGAGCATCCTGCAGGGTTGCGTGTAGGGTGTGCACGGAGCCTCCAGCAGGGGCACGCGCAGGGTGCGCAGGGTATACGTGGAGCCTCCAGCAGGGGTACACGCAGAGTGTGCGCGGAGCCTCCTGTAGGGGTAAGCGCAGGGTGCGCGGATCGTCTCGCAGGAGTGCGTGCAGGCTGTGCGCAGAGCCTCCTGCAGGGGTACGTGCAGGGTGCGTGGAGCGTCGCGCAGGGGTGCACGAATGGTGTGCGCGGAGTCTCTTGCAGGGGTACGCGCAGGATGCACGGAACGTCCTGCAGGGGTGCGCGCAGGGTGTGCACGGAGGCTCCTGCAGGGGTACGCGCAGGGTGTGCGGAGCGTCCTGCAGGGGTGCGCGCAGGGTGTGAGCGAAGCCTCCTACAGGGGTACGCACAGGGTGCGTGGAGCGTCCTGCAGGGGTGCCCTCAGGGTGTGCGTGGAGCCTCCTGTAGGGGTGCTCGCAGGATGAGCGCAGGGTGCGCATGGAGCCTACCACGGGGGTACGCGCGGGGTGGACGGGTGTGCGCGCGAAGCGTCCCGCAGGGGGTACATGGAGTGTCCCGCAGGGGCGACACATAGTCATGCGCTGGCGAGGTGGTCCTAGTCACGCTTGGGCTTCTCCTCTTAGACGTTATGGCTTTTCACTCAGGTCCCCACGGCACGGCGTCGGAGATGTTGCTCGCACGGCGGTGGGGGGATGCTCTACACCGCGGCGGAGTTAAGGTCATACCGGCACGGCGACAGAGACATTGCTCAAGTGGCGGTGGGGGGACGCTCTACGCCGCGGTGGAGCTTGCGTTATGCCACGATGGAGTTAAGGTCATCCCGGCACGACGATGGAGACGTTGCTCACGTGGCGGTGGGGGGACGCTCTATGCCGCAATGGAGCTTGCTCTACGCCGCGGCGGAGTTAAGGTCGTCCCGGCACGGCGACGGAGACGTTGCTCACGTGGCGGTGGGGGGACGCTCTACGCCGTGGTGGAGCTTGCTCTACGCCGCGGCGGAGTTAAGGTCATCCTAGCACTGCGATGGAGACGTTGCTCACGTGGCAGTGGGGGGACGCTCTACGCCGCGGTGGAGCTTGCTCTACGACGCGACGGAGTTAAGGTCGTCCCGGCACGGCGATGGAGACGTTGCTTGCGTGGCGGTGGGGGGGACGCTCTACACCGCGGTGGAGCTTGCTCTACGCCGCGGCGGAGTTAAGATCGTCCCGGCATAGCGACGGAGATGTTGCTCGCGTGGTGGTGGGGGGACGCTCTACGCCGCGGTGGAGCTTGCTCTACGCCGCGGCGGTGTTAAGGTCATCCCAGCACGACGATGGAGACGTTGCTCCTGTGGCGGTGGGGGGACGCTCTACACCGCGGTGGAGCGTGATCTACGCCATGGCGGAGTTAAGGTCATCCCGGCACGGCGACGGAGACGTTGCTCACGTGGCGGTGAGGGGACGCTCTACGCCATGGCGGAGTTAAGGTCGTCCCGGCACAGCGACGGAGACGTTGCTCACGTGGCGGTGAGTGGACGCTCTACGCCGCGGTGGAGCGTGCTCTACGCCACGGCGGAGTTAAGGTCGTCTCGGCACGGCGACGGAGACATTGCTCACATGGCGGTGGGAGAGATGATGTTGACGACGAGCCCCTGGTGTCACCAGGGGGCACAGAGGACGCCAAGCCGAGAGTGCGCGAGGGCGACATCGACGACAAGCCCCTATGCTTGCGTGTGTTGTCATTGAAGAGCAAGCACACAAACAAGGCAGAGGTTATGCGCACCACATTTCCCCGATGGAATCCTAGTTGACATGACTTCTTGCTCGGTTCCCACAGACGGCGCCAACTATCGTAGCTACGGGACTAGGCAGTGTACTTTAGGCACCCCCGATCGGTTACGTCGACCTCCAGGAGTACTGAAGGAGTACGAGCAAGTGTAGTGTCTGTCGAGGGGGAGCACGTGTTACCGCGACCAGCGAGACAGAATGTGAAACACTCATGTCGAGGATAAATGGAAACTGTCGTAGGTACCAGCCTAGACAATAAGAGAGAGGCACCCCCGTTCGGTTACACAGGCCTACAGGGGCGCACGTAGGGACATGAGGGAGAAGATAGCGAGCGCAGCTAGGCCTCGCGCAGCGGTTTCGTGTTTCTCTCCCCAAATTAGGTTTGCAAAAGTGAGAAAGAGAGAAAAATGAGATCCCCCTCCCCCTTGGCCTTGGGGCCCAATTTATAGAAAAGGACGTGGAGGTGGGATGAGGAATTTATAAGTTTGCCATTCTAGGGTAGAAAATGCCCAGAAGGGGATTCTAAACTATTTACACAATGCTTTAATGATATGCCGGCGGTCCGGGGTAGCGCGGGGACACCCCTCCAACAAGTTTATTACTACTCTTCACTACGAAAAAGAGCAAGGGGCAATCACTCGGCGACATACCTGGTGGATCGAGAAACGTGAAGTCGTCTCTTGGGCGCCGGGGCCTGCTGCCCCGGTGCGGCGGCCGTCAGAGCCGGCGCCACCGAAGAGCCACTCTGCCTCCCCCCCCCCGAAGGCGGCATCGGCTATGCGTTTTCCCCTCCGACTGGGGGGGACTTCATCTTCAGCCGCTTGAGTATTTTCCTTAGCGGCGGTGGCTGGCACCATCGGGGCAGGATGGGCAGAGGAGCCGCCCTGTCCCCCCGAGGCTGCGTCAGTGTCTGGCCTCCTCCTCCTCCGAATGAGGGAGACCTCATCCTCGTCTTCCTGAGGGTCTCCCTCAGGTGCCGCCACAGTCGGTAGTGGGGCGCTGGGCTCTTCCGCTGTGGGTGTCCCCCCTTCACGACTCGGCGCCGGCGGTAGATGGTCTGGCCCTCCCCTGCGGTGGCTGCCTGCCGTCGGGGACGCCAGTGTACGGCGGTTGGTTCCAAGGCTCGTTCTCCGGGAGAGGGGCTTTGGAGTTGAACCCGAAGAGGTCCTGCGAAGTCGGGGCGCACAGACGCAGTCCGAGTATGACTCGACTACAGCATAAACTGCAAATAACAACGTCCGAAGATTGATCGCTCACCTGGCTCGGGGGTGACCCAGACTAAAGGGCGTTGGGTGTCCGGAGGTATCTAGGTTCGTTCCCTGGGCCATCAACCTCCCGACTCGGCGCCGCACTTCTTCTTCTGAGAGCACGCCGGCCAACTCCCGGGTCACATCCTGTTGATTGATGTATTCGTACATCGGATGGACCCTTAGCTTCGCGGGCTGGATCCGCCGGCTGATGAAGGTCGAGATGACCCCGACTCCGGTGACTCCAATCTGGAGCACTCGGGCAAGGTGCCCTTGGAGGACTTCGACCCTGGAGCGCTCCCAGTCCTCTGAAGCTCCGACCAGCTCGCCTTGCACTCGGGAGGTTGACCCTCGAACCTCGGAAGTGAAGGCTCGAGGTTGGAGCAGTAGAACCACTCTGAGTGACATCCCTTGTTGGAAGATTGGAAGTGAAGATCCAAGTAGTTCTTGACTGCGCCAGCCCTCGGCTGGAACCCGGCGCCCCTACCACGGCTGGGCTGTTTTTGCTTGGTTGGGGCTTGACGATGAACAACTGCTTCCACAGGGCGAAGTGTAGCTCTATTCCGAGGAAGCACTCGCACAACGTGATGAAGCAAGCCACGTGCAACATCCCGTTCGGATTGATGTTCTGCAGCTCCAATCCGTAGAAGTACAGCAGCCCACGCGGGAAGGGGTGGGCCGATACCAAGAAGCCGCGGGAGAAGAAGAAGGCGAGGACGACGACCTCACCTGTGTTGGGAGTGGGGAATTCCTCCCCGTCGGCGGCCTGCCACTCGATCAGCTCTTTTGGCGACAGCACCCCCGCCTCCACCATGGCCTGTAGCTTGGCCTCAGTCGCCATGGACTTCACCCAAGGCGCCATCGGATCAGTCGGGTATCCCTCCTCGTCGAAAGCGGACAGCGGCATCGTGCTCTCCTCCTCCTCTCCGAACAAGTCTACCTCTTTGATGATGGTGGGCATTCAGCGGCGGCGGACCAGATCTAGGGTTTTGGATTCCCAATTTGGATTTGGCCGGCTGAGATGGGGGAGTGAATGTGCGGAAGCGCTACACGGCGTTGAGGCGGGCTCTTTGCGGTGGTGAGATGGGTGCAGCGACGACAGCGGTTTGGATTTGGTGCATGGCGGCGCTCTCGATTTAGTAGGGCGTGGGGAAGACGAAGAGGATTTTGGGAGCTGAGGAGACAAAGAGTTGAATGCGGTGGAAGTGACTGGTCTGCGCGGTGTTCCCCTGTCTTATAAAGGGGGGACGGCCTGGCAGCGCGGCGGTTCCGCTTCCCACGCCTGTTTGACCGAGGGTGCTAACGGTTGGCCTTTCGGGGTTAATTAGCCGTTTGAATGCACCACAAATAAGGCGCAGCCGTAACGTGCCTTTAATAGGCCGCAAGGCAATTACCGAATAACTCGGGACTGAAACGTTACGGTTTTGAAGGGTTTCGGTGGTTAACCCTCAGAGGTCCACAATCATTTGAATACACTCGGGTGAAGGGTAGTTGTAGTACGCCTCCAGCGGGCCACTAGTCGGAACCGAAGAACTCGGAGCCTCCGGTTTCTCCATTCGGACATTCCAGGAATTCTGCCCCAGAATCTATCCCGGAATATCCGGATCCTCTGGAATGTCCAGGCCTCGGGTTTCACAACTCGGGACCGAAGCGCTACAGCCTGTGTTCTGGTTCTGACATGAATTTCAAGGATATTCCCTCAGAGGGACACTAGCTGGGCCTGAGTCACTCGGGAAGCCAGGTACCACTCAGGAAATTTAGGCAGAATTCATGGTATGCCCCCCGCTGGGCTATTACCCGGTCTCTATCCGTTGGAAATGACTGGATACCATCAGGACTTATCCATTATTAGCTCACTTGCCATGATATTCCTGCCCTACGGGTGAATATTACTTGGCTTATTATTTTTGTTTCACAGGAGTTCTATGAGTCCCTCACAATATCCCTGCAAGTAACGAGGAGGCGCGCTCGGCACTCGGGAAACTTGTCCAAGGGAGAGGGAGAAGGCGCTTGGTCTGGGAAAAGGCGTAACCAAGACAAGCTGCAGCCAGATCGTGAAGGACTCGGGGGCTACTGACTCGTGGAGTATAAGAGATAAACATGTATCTACCCGGTATCCCGGGTGACAGTTGTAACCGATTAGAAGATATACATGTAAACCGATCTGGACTCGTATAACCCTGCCCCTGCCGCCTATATAAGGCAGGGCAGGGATCCCCCGATCGGTAGCCTGGTAGACAAGCAGTTGCATAGGCTTAGACAATCCCGCATACGGTACACAAGCAATACAATCTCCCCAAACACAGGACGTAGGGTATTACTTCTTCCCGAGGGTCTGAACCTGCATAAACTCGATCTGTGTTCCGTGTGCACCCATCTAGATCTGCTACGCGTACATCACCCCGTATTCATTACTGCCGAATCAGAACACCGACACTAGTCATATATAACTTTAACGTATAAGGTATTTACACTTATTTTATTGGTGAAGTTTATTGCTTTTTTTGATTATCGGAGAAAATTTGGCTCAAGGTGAAAATTATTGAAAAGTGATCTGATTCAGTTATCGTGTTAGACACGACGCCGATTCATACTAGACATAGGACTGAGCGGTGTAGTGCTTCGTGCTGGTATCGGCGTAATAAAGTACAACTCATTTTCTTGTCCTCTAGGACTCTTGTTTACTATCCCTATATATACCTCTATAGTCGCACCTAAAGACCACATGTCATCTCGTGCTTATAACACTTCTCCAACATGCTTCGTGCATCCGTGGTTTTTTCACGTAAAATTACATTTCTCTTATCTCTAAATTAATCTCTAGTATCGTAACATGAACCGTTAGACCCTATGAGGCGGACCCAGGATTTTAAGTAAGAGTGAGCCAACTTTACATAAAAAAATTTGATACTATAAATATGACATGCCAACATATAAGTATACAATTTACAAAAACATAATATGTAATCAATTTGTAGAGAAATTTCCAGTTATGTAAAAAGCCGCAATAGCACACGCAAATGCAAATCCAAAGTACACAGTGCTAATTTCAAACTTGCTAACAATACTCAAGAAGTATAGACCAATAAAAAAGTTTGATACTTGTAAGAGACAAAAATATGATTCACTGATGCCAGTAGGTACGTCAATAATATAACATGTTAATTATCATATAGCACTGATCACTGATCATATTAACAAATTAAAAGTATTATTTGTGTTCAGTTTTTCACTGTTATAAAATGAAGTAGAAAGTAAACAATTTTCCAATTTGACATATCTATCGATGTAGACAAGACTACATAAAGAAAAGCAAAACTTTAGTAATCCAACACCAATAAACTCGACACAAACTCGAATGATCAATAAAATAATGTAAAAAACATTTACTAATTACTGGATGCAATCGTGCATCCGACTCAGATCTCTTTTTTAGTCATCGTATATAATCATTTTATTGTAGAAAAAATCTAGCCTCGAACAAAAGAGGAAAAATCTAGCCTCGAACAAAAGAAGATAGCCAACTAAAAATATAATCTCGAACAAAATGGATCATATTTCCACCCAAAAATAAAAATATTCCGTTGCTAGGATTTGAATCCAGGTCTCTCAAGTGAAAGCCAAGTATCCTAACCACCTAGACTACAAGAAGGATGATGATTATATACACAGAGAAAAGATTAGATACTTTAAATGGGTTTTTTTTCTTTCAAAATTTGATATATGGGTTTTTCTTAGGGTGGGCCGAGCCCCACCTGTGCCACCCTCTGGTCCGCCCATGGTTCCTGGATGATCCTATCATCCCTTTCCAGCAATATACCTTATAATTTCTTTCCAGGATGTTTATTTACCTAACAATAAGCTAAGAATTTATTCCACCTTTTCCAGAATGTTCTTTTTCATCAACAAGCTAAGAATTTATTCCACACAACAAAGTTCTCTCTTTTCTAATTATATATACACACAGGTACACCCCCACCCGCTCCCTCTCCTTGTCCATTTAAGCTCAGTTGCCTATGCTCCGGCATCTGGGCCATCTGGGCAAGGATTCTGAGAAATTTAAGAAGCTTCCATTTTCTTTCACGCCACGGTAACATTTTGACGCAATCGGTTGGGGTTGTCCCTTGCCAACATTCCCGAGAAAGATAGGATCGTGCTTGAATGTGAGCGAAATGCAGAGCAAGGATATCAACGAAACGGGTAAGATATACTTCATCAAGGCATTCTTTTATTAAGGAGTGAATTATTATTATGCCCTACATATAAGAACCTGCACGGTACTGCCTCTTGCATTCATTTTCATTACCACAGTACCATAGTAGCTAGCAGCTTTGGTAATCTGCTTAGCTAATGCATCTTTGCATTTCTGGTCTAGATGAGGTGTTCAATTTTGCACTTAGGTCCATTAATTTATGATCTATGATCAAATGCTTACGCCAGTTGAAACGGTATTGCGATTACCCTCACCAGGATTAGTTTAATAAGACATTTACGAACTACTACTTCCTCCGTTATTTTTAAAGATGTTATCATCATGCACACGCAGTACTATTAAGTAAAATGCACAAGATTACTACCATATACTTATCAAATTTGTCTCTTTTACTATCTTAGTGTGGTCAATGAATAATAGTCTTTCCTGCATGGTATTTCCTCCAAATAACAAAGTAACGGTAAGCAACAAGAATGAGAACTAATGGAGTAAGGTTTTCGTGCAACATTTTTTTAAAGCATCCAGTAAAAAAAGGTCTGTAAAGATTAATCAAGCACAGGGCAGGCAGGAGATATTTCTTATACACTGTGGGAGCCAGGCGAGACAGGCGCACCTACAGTCATTCGCTGGCGGACAGAGACTTTGGAGGCACCTCCGGGCACTTCCTATCCACCATGTAAGTTGCACAATTCAACACATTTGAATTCTTTAGGAATTAGGGAAGGAAATGCATTTATTAATAATAATAATAAATATTATTATTTGGAATTAGAAGATGGTTAGATATTGTCAGTTCATACTGCACGCCTTTCAGTAAACCAGGAAATGCGCAATGGGGATTTGTATGATCTGAAAACACGGAATATGGGTGCAAGTCAGGAGGAGGAAGATGATGAAGAAGGTATTAATTGGATATAAATTGGATTAACATTTTTTGTATGGTATTTTCTACTACATTAGAAATGCAGCTCTATTTATGAAAAGAAAGTGTAATTTCTTTCATCCAAATGAGACGCTAAGGAAACATTCAGATACAAATTATAATTATCTAGCGATAATGATGATCTAATAAGGAAATGATTGGTGTATAATATCAAGATATACACAGCCTTGATCTAATTCTGCATCAATGTTTAACTTGGATTTTTATTGCTCTGCGTTGTGAAATGTATTAAGATTTTATTTGGTCCAAAAGAAGTGGTTTTCAAGTTATTATAGTATCTAAATTTGCAAAATGATGGCTCTTTAAAAAGTCACCATATTACCGAATCAATTCTGTATTGTCTAAATGAGTTTCCACATTTATATTGGATTATAGTCCAACTTTCAACTGTCTACCACTTGCCCACCTGCCCAGATGCATATCAACGGTTCAATTCTTGGTACAAGAATTCAAAATACATTTCCATGGATTTTCAGCATATCCGGTTCAAAAGCATTCAATAATATTGGATGACCACCCAGAGCAAGATTTTTTGACTGAAGACTTCCGTGCGGGCCTCGTGGGTCCTCCTCAATTCCAAGGTATCTTTCTGTTATTTAGGAGTATACCTGCAGGCCTTGTTCCATTGATGTTTTACTTCCTTTCCAGCTTAATAATCCCCTTTTGAAATGGTCGCATATTTCTAGAATCACATATCGATTGTGTTTTACTCAGATGGCAGCCATGTATCGGAGGATTTCGTGAAGTGCGTGGAGAAGAGGATGAACAGCGTGGTTCTCCCAAAATACGGCGGCGGCTCCGAGTCGGAGCTGCCACCAACTATCTACAGGGTCCCTCAGGAGATGAAAGGCAGCTACGAGGAGGCCTACCTCCCGGTCGCCGTCGAGATCGGCTTGTTCATGCACCGCAAGAAGGGCGAGTTTCTCCGGGACTGCGTCCTTCAGGAGTACAAATGGTGCTGCGTGCGCAAGCTTATCAGCAGGCACCACCTCCTCCAAGAGCCAGCCCGGACGCCGGCGCTCCTGCGGCGGTGCCTGGACGCCCTCAAGAGCCTCGAGCTCCGTATCCGGGCGTCCTACCCACGGGAACAAGATCAGGTCGGCATCAGGCAGGAAGTGCTGATCAGCATGCTGATAGACGGATGCTTCATCCTTCACCGCCTGCTCAAGTACGCGCGCATTGCTAGGAGAGAAGTTACTAATCCCACGGCCGGCACCGGCGTGGAGGAGGAGGAGGACGACGACGACGACTGGACCCAGGTGTTCGGGAGGTGCTGGGTCTGGGGCTTCGTGACGTGCGACCTGCTGCTGCTGGAGAACCAGATCCCTTTCTTCGTTGTGCAGAAGCTGTTCGAGCAGCTCCGAACCGACCCCAACGAGACCAGCGACGTCCTCATCGCCGGCGCCCTGCGCCTCTTTCGCTCCCTCCGGCCACAGAAGCTGCACTCCTTGCCCATCGCCTGCCGCGACGTGCATCACCTTCTGCACCTCTTCTACCTCTCCGTTGGCCTCCCGGCAGCGGCGCCCGACGAGCCCCGCCGGCACGTGGTGCCCCCGTCGGAGCTCCCGCAGTGGGTGCCGTGCGCCAGGGACCTGGAGGAGGCAGGCGTCAGGTTCCGAACAAGGAAGGGCGCGACGAGCTTCCTCGACGTGAGGTTCCATGGCGGCGTCCTGGAGATCCCGGAGCTGCAGCTGTACGACTACAGCGAGCCGCTGTTCCGCAACCTGATCGCCTTCGAGCAGACCTACCCCTTCACGCCGGGGCACGTCACCGCCTACGCCATCTTCATGGACTGCCTCGTGACCTCGCCGGAGGACATGAGGCTGCTGCACCTCAGCGGCGTGCTGGTGAACCAGATGAACGGCGAGCGGGACACGGCGGGGTTCTTCGGCCGCCTCTGCGCAGAGGCCCACCTGGCCGCCGACCGCAACTACCTCGCCGGCGTGATCGGGCAGGTCAACAGGTACCAGCGGTCCGGGTGGCCCAGGTGGCGCGCAGCCCTGGTGCGCAACTACTTCGGCAACCCGTGGTCGTTGGCCACGTCGCTCGTAGCCGCGGCGTTACTGCTCGCGGCAAGCCCGAAGCGCAGCCACTTCCATCCCTACAGCCGTAACCGAGACAGGTTTCATATCGATCTTCGAGTCCAAAAGTCGACCCGGAGCTAGGGTTGAAAACGGAACGGAAATTTTCCCGATCATTTCCGGAAAAAATAGAAACAGAAGCTCTTACACGTAAATAGAAACAGAATTTTTCGGTACGAAAATGAAAACGTAAATTCCGTATAAGAAAAATAAAATATTTTTAAATAAACCCGTGTAAAAGTTCTGGCCCATCTAGTTATCCACCCCTCTAGCCCATCTAGATCCCCTATCCCTAACAGGCTAACCCTTCCTACTCTCGTACAAATATAATTGGTTATGTAATATATATTATTTGTGTCATATTGTTTTTATTGTGTTTTTGTGCATGATTCAAGGGGTTCTTGTGTTTCGACAAATATTCGTTATCATTTTCGTTTTCGACCGTATTCGTCTCGTATTCGTTTCCGGTACTTTCCGTTTTGATTCCGAAGTTTCCGTTCCGATAAAAGAGTGCGGAAATGGAAATGGTAAGATATTTTTTTGACCATTTCCATACCGTTTTCAACCCTACCCGGAGCAACGCATATTAAAAGATGACGCGATCAACTGAAGTTGATCAATCTGAAAGCACCAAGGCAATAAATCAGAAGCGCGAAGTCCCTAGGCAGATCAAAAGCTGATCAACGTAGAAATGATAATCCAGCTATAAGATGACATGGAGAAATGATAATCCAGCTATTTGACGACAAAGCCAGTTTTTATCGTTAAGTTTGCGTATTGCTTAGACTTAGTTAGTATTGCTCACTAGTCCTATATAATTTTAACGTACAAGGTATTTATATTTATTTTATTGGTGAAGTTCATTGTATTTTTTGATTATAGGAGAAAATTCGGTTTAGGGTAAAGATTATTGAAAAGTGATACGATTCAGTTATTGTGTTAGACACGGCGCTGATTCATACTACACGTAGGACTGAGCGGTGTAGGGCTTCGTGCTGGTATTGGCGCAATAAAGTACAACTCATTTTCTTGTCCTCTAAGACTCTTGTTTACTGCCCCTATATATACCCCTATAGTCGCACCTAAAGACCACATGTCGGCGCGTTCGTGATTTTTTCCCGTAAGGATTTTTACGTAAAATTACATATCTCTTATCTCTAGATTAATCTCTAATATCGTAACATCATGAACCGTTAGACCCTATCTATATCACCTTTCTCTTGCAAAATTATGGCCATTGACTATAACGTTGAATTAACCGTAGGTTGTGTTTGCTTTCAGATCCTGGCGTCTGGGCGAATACAATTATACTGCCAGAACTGGCATGAATTAGTTGTTATTGCAATATTTGACATGCGGTACTCACCCACAATTCATCTGCACATTAGCAGATCAAACTGCATAAATGACTCGAGGATATGCTTTTGATGCTTTTCGATATATTTCCATTTGCAGCAAGCTGTTCATGAACCTTATTACCTGTGTGGTTTTCGTATCATTCAAGAGCTCGCCATTTGAACTTTGTCAGCCCTGGATCACGATCTCCCGACGATGAGGAAGGCAAAACACAACGCGAAGCTTCAACACTTGAACACGGGTTTTTGCGCTGCGTAAGACGTTACAGCTTTTCTGGTTTGCTTCTTCCCTTTTATTTAGTTTCTAGCAACGAACATGCCGAGCTGTGCGCCATGACTGGAACCTCGTGCCATCCCACGAGCGAGCCAGACGCTGCGGCAGATCGTGCCTTTATCGACGCGCACGACACACGCAAGCCACGCGTTCGTGCTCTACGCTTTGAGCTAACTAACATCGGAGTACTACTGAAAATAACAACAAGTAGCAACGTAATTATCCAACTCCCCCTAGCGGGTGTTTTAGTTGGGCTTTTCAACAGCTTTTCACTGGAAAAAGCTACAGCCCAATCAAACGGCCAGCTTTTCAGTAGTTTTTGCCAATAATAGCTATGGGTTTTGCAGTGTAAATTCAGCTGTTTAGAAAAGCTGTCTTCTACCAGCTTTTTGCAATGTGCTGAAGTTTCAGTGTTTATTTTCCAAAATGTTGTAGATGGTTTAGATCAATCAAAAGCCATATATTCATTTTCCCACAGCCACAGCAGCTTTTTTAGACAGCCAGCCAGCAGCAGCTTTGTCAATAGCCACAGCCCAACCAAACAGGCCCCTAGTCTAGTTGCTGCTTGTGTTGATGATGCCGATCTCCGTTCGTAGCTCTTGGAATTTCACACGGCCGAGAGGCTCGGTCCGAACGTCCGCGAGCTGCTCGTCGGTGCCAATGTGATTGACGACTATCTTTCCGCCGTCGATGCACTCCCATATGAAGTGAAAGTGCGTCTCAATGTGCTTACTCCGGTCATGGAAACACCGGGTTCTAGCACAGCTGTATTGCCGTTTTTTTTGTCCATGTAAAGTGCAGCAGTGGTAACTTCCTTTCCAAGCAGATCACTGAGTAGTCTACCGAGCCAGATGCCTTGACATGGCACCATTGTTGTGGTGATGTACTCTGCCTCACACGATGAGAGAGCCACCACCTTTTGCTTCTGAGATTGCCATGTCACCGGACATTGTCCAAGAGAGAACAGGACGCCTGTGGTACTTTTCCAATCGTCGATGTCCCCGGCCATGTCGGTGTCACTGTAGCCGATCAGTTTTTCGTCGTTGCCGTGGTTGAAGTAGCTGCAACCATAGCTCTGTGTGCCCGCGATATACTGGAGAAGGTGTTTGATAGCACTGAGATGCTCAGTCGTGGGCGCCTCCATGAATCGACTGACACACCCCACGACGAAGGCGATGTCAGACGATGCTCCGGTAGAACGTAACGTCGATAGGTGGACTCAAGCTCTTCTTGCTTAGCTTAAGCCGAGCCTCCATGGGAACCCACGTAGGTTGTAGTCGCCCATTCCCATCTTGTCCAGCAGCTTGTCAGCGTAGGCCACTTGGCAAAGGGTGATGCGCCTAGGTGACTGCAGGACTTCTATGCCAAGGTAGTAGGTGAGCAACCCTAAGTCGCTCATTTTGAACATCCTGCTCATCTCAGCTTTGAACTTTGTGATCTCCTCCGCATGTGCACCGGTGACAACCAGATCGTCGACATAGACACCAAGTAGAAGCCGTGACTCGCCCTCACCATGTGTGTAGACGGCGTGTTCGGACGGACTCCTGCTGCAGCCGACAGACACCAACATGCTGTCGAGCTTGGCATTCCAGGCTCTGGGTGCCTGGCGGAGGCCGTACAGTGCTTTGCAGAGGCGCAGCACCCTGTGCACGGAGCCGTCGTGACCAAAGCTAGGAGGTTGTGCGACGTAGACTTCTTCCTCAAGATCCCTGTTGAGAAAGGCGGATTTCACATCCATGTGATGCACCTCTCATTTCTTTTGCGCAGCAATAGCGACCAACAAATGCATGGAATCGAGTCGGGCCACGGGAGCAAATACCTCATCAAAGTCGATGCCAGCACGCTGCACGTAGCCCTTGGCGACGAGACAAGCTTTGTGCTTCACCCACTTCAAGCCGATCGCACGATGTCCTACAAGAAGATCAGTTAGCTCCCACGTGTCATTGTCCTCAATTGAGCGTAATTCATCGAGCATGGCTGCCTGCCAATCTGTGTATGGTTCGGCACGTCGGTGAACATGGCGGGCTCGTCCCCTGCCACCAGGTACAGCTTGTTGGCGTCAAGCTCGGTGTACATGTTGTCGATGGTGTGGTATTTGCGGGCTTGAGCATCGCCATTGGCAGAGGTCAGCGTTCCTCCAGCGGGTGGCGACACAAATTATGGCACAGGTATTGACGCGGCAGGTGAATCAAAGGGAGTTAGTGTCGCGACAGGAGTGGCAGATGCGGGTGATGCTGTAGGTTCTGCTATGGTAGGGGTTTGTTCCCGAAGTCAGTGTCGTGGCAGATGGAGTTGTTGCTGCAGCAGGTAAACCACTCGATGTTGATGTTGCGGCAGTCGGAGCAGCTCCCCCATGCCCCCGATGATCCGGCCAGGTGCACCATGTGCTCCACAACGAAATTCGTTGTTTGTGTCGATGCTGCTCCGTTTCCAATCCCAGCTCGCCGTCTCGTCCAACACCACGTCGCGGGTGACATGCACACTCCCTGCGACGGGGTCGTAGACGTGCCACGCCTTGGATCCCGGCGTGTAGCCGAGAAATACCATCGAGGTGCTTCGGTTCTTCTTCTCTCTTTTTTGAGAAAAGTGGCAGGAGCACTGCCTTTTCTATTAAGAGGAAAGAGTTTCAAATATTTACATGTCTATTTGAAAGAGAGAGGGGAGCAAAGGAGTAAAAGATAAAGATAAAGACAAGGTAATAAAACCGCCTGCGGATTACTTGCTAGAAATGTTTCCACTAGGGTCACTGTCTGTCGTAGCTACGAGACTAGGCAGTGTACTTTAGGCACCCCGATCGGTTACGTCGAGTACTAGAGGAGTACGAGCAAGTATAGTGTCCATCGAGGAGGAGCGCGCGGGAGCGTCCGATGAGGCAAAACGTGGAACTCTCGATGCCATGAGGGGAAAGTGAAAACTCTCGTGTTGAGGTGAGGTGAAAACTCTCGTATTTATTTTAGGGATTAGGACTTACAAGAATCTCCCCCCTCTCTCTACCCCTATGGGGGTATTTATAGGGTTTGAGAATGGAAAATGTGAGATTATAATTTTGCCCTCACATGAGAGGGAATTTACAAGGGCATTATGGTCATTTTTCCATCCTTAGATGATATTGGGAGAATATTCCCAGGCATCTTTGGGGAATATTCTTTGGTATTTTTGGAGGAATCCCTAAGCACGTCGAGGTGGTCTTTGATGACGTTGACGTAGCCCTTGACGATAACAGACGTCAAGGTGGTCCTTGATGACGTCGACGTAGTCCTCGAAGGTGACGGGCGTCAACGTAATCCTTAACGATATTGACGTAGACCTTGATGATGATGGGCGCTGAGATTGCTCTTGACGTCGTCATTGTAGTCATTGACGATGTCGACGTAGTCCTCGACGGTGACAGACCTCGAGGTAGTCCTTGACGACGTCGACGTAGACCTTGATGGCGACGGGCGCTAAGGTTGCCCTTGACGTCGTCGATGTAGTCCTTGACGATGACGAACACTATGGCTGCCCCTTGACAGCGTCAGCTTGGTCATTGATGGCGGATGCAGAAAACTTCAAAAACGGGCTAGCGCGGGGACCCCTCCCCAACAGGGATCTTGACGCTGTCAAGGAGAAATCCGTCGGTTCGGGGTAGCACGGGGACCCTTCTCCCAACACTGTCGTTTGCCCTCTTCCATTGGATGATGTCTTCTAAAGCCAAGTAAGCTACTTGTCTGAATGTTTTCCTCCTATTGTCAAAAATTCGTCTATTTCGTTCCTTCCAAACGTTCCATAGAACATGGATAAGATGTCCACTTCTGGCTTGCCGCCTCTTCTTTCCTTCTTGGTTCAGAATTGCCTCCCACCAAAGGTCAATGGTACTAAAGCTCGAAGGGATTTGATCTACCGTTTCACCGAGCCAATTGTTTATCGTGTTCCAAACCGCTACAGTGAAAGGGCATTCTTTGTAGAGGTGAATTACATTTTCCGTTGTCAGCAAACAAAGCTGCCAGGAGGGGCTATGCGGTGCGGCTTTGTGCTCTTGACATGCACGATGCAACCGAAGGTTCGAAAGAACGACACATCTGATTTTCGCCCATGCCAGGCTCAAGGATTTTGCTACCAGTTTCAAAAAAAATCACAGGAGGGGCCATTTACCACCCGAAATTTTTCCAAATTTCAAATGGTGTTTGATGAAATTTGTTGAAATCGATCAAATTTACATTAAATTTGTTAAATCGGGATTTTTCTCCGGTATAAGCCTTTCCGGGGTGTACCGGAAAATTCTGGCTGGTAACCGAAACCCTGGCCAGGCTTCGAACAGAGTGACGTGTTGTCCAGCACCTTCGTCGATGAGCGGTTCAAGATGAAGACGGCTGTGGTCACCGTTGGGTATGCCTTTTGCCTTCAGCAGGCAGCGAGCCACAGCGACGATGGTCTGACTACGCCGCTCGATGACGCCATTTTGCTGTGGAGTACAGGGCCGTCAGATGCCAGGTGCCAGGTGATCGGCACAATATGTGCCGAACTCGATGGAGATGAACCCCCCCCCCAACCCCCCACCCCCACACATTAGTGTGCAGGACCCGTAGCTGGCGCCCGGACTCTGCCTCAGCTCCAGCTTGGAAACGCTTGATCGCGAGCGGCGCCTCGTCCATGGCGTGTAGCAGTGGTAGCCACATATAGCAGCTGAGGTCGTCGACGAGCAGTAGGAAGTACCGCTTCCCACCGTGCGTGGCCGGCGTGATGGGGCCGCACAAATCGTCGTGCACGAGCTCGAGGAGGTGGTCTGCGCGGTACTTGGCCTCACATGGGAACGGCGTGCGGCGTTGCTTCCCGGCCGGCCAAGCAACTGCTGCAAAGCTGGTCCACGTGGTCGATCATAGGGAGGCCATGGACCATGTTGCGGCGTGCCAGGTTGCGGAGGGAGACGAAACTGATGTGGCCGAAGCGCGCGAGTGCCACCGCCACTCGTCGTCGACGAGCCGCGTGGACAAAACACACCGGTTGGGCGAGCTGCAGCGTTACCACGTACAGGCGGTTGCGGTCACGCTTTACCTTTGCAAGGAGTTGGCGTTGCCGATCTCTCACCTGCATCACACCATGCTCGACGTGGATCTGGCAGCCGGACTCGTCGAGCTGCTCCAGGCTAATGATATTAGTGCGGAGACGAGGAATGTAGTAGACGGAGGTCAGTCCTCGGTGTCGCTCGCCGTGCGCCGTACGTGACCAGCACGGTACCACGCCCCCGGATGTCGACGATCGAGCCATCGCCGAACTTGACGGACCCGGTGATGTTGGAGTCCAGCTCGGTGAAGACAGCCCTGTCGCCGGTCATGTGGTTCGACGCGCCCGTGTCGAGGTCGAGGTACCACACTGCCTCCTTCCGATCCTCCTCTTCGCCCAAGTTCACCATAGCGCGCCTCCTCGTTCAGGAAGACGTGGTTGCCGGTATGCTCTCGAAATCCTTTTGCAGCGTTTGAGCATTTGCCCTGCGCACGCGCTCGACGCCCATCTTGACGGTTTTGATCGAGTCCCATGCGGCCTTCACCGTCGGCTTGACAGCAAGTGTGGCCAGCATGTCCGGGAGCACAGCGCGAAGGATAGCCTCCAGCGCCATGCGGTCGTCGCTGTGCTCGGCCTCGTCATTGACATCGACGCCGAGATCCACCGCTTTCCACAGGCCTCTCGCCTGCAGGATGACTCTCATCAGGAGAGCCCAATCGCCGTAGTTTGTCCGAGTGAGCGCCGGGTACACCGTCGAGCCAACCGCCTCCCTCATCGGTCGCGGCATCGCGAGCTCGCGTCCGCTGCGTCCGACCTGGGAACCCTCGCACGTGGTGAAGGAGAGCGCGCGTAGATGCTCGGCTACTGCTCGACATCGGCAGGGAGAGCTCGACCGAGCTCTGATACCAATTGTCAGCCTTGGATCACGATCTCCCGACGATGAGGAAGGCAAACACAACGCGAAGCTTCAACACTTGAACACGGGTTTTTTTGCGCTGCGTAAGACGTTACGGCTTTTCTGGTTTTCTTCTTCCCTTTTATTCAGTTTCCAGCAACGAACATGCCGAGCTTTGCGCCATGACCGGAACCTCGTGCTATCCCACGAGCGAGCCAGACGCTGTGGCAGATCGTGCCTTTGTCGACGCGCACGACGCACACAAGCCACGCGTTCGCGCTCTACGCTTTGAGCTAACTAACATCCAAATACTACGGAAAATAACAATAAGTAGCAACATAATCTATTTATTATTATATACTAAAAGTAAAATACAATAGAAAAAATAGATCAAGACTAGAAATTCTCACAAAAAAATAAAACATCCGACCGTTTATCTGGTGGACCCTTTTATTCTCAGTAAACCACAACCGATAGATCTTCATAACTGCACTTAAATAGATCACAGCCGATAGATCTTCATAACTGTACCTAAACAGATCACAGCCGATAGATCTTCATAACTGTACCTAAACAGATCACAGCCGATAGATCTTTATAATTGCACCTAAACATATCACAGTAGATAGATCTTCATAACTATACCTAAATAGATGGCTCTGTACAACGACTAGCAGGTCGGCTCGCGATTTGAATTTTATTTCCTGTACTTATCAGGACGGCTCATGATTTGAACTTTTATTTCCCGTATTGATATAATATCGCACATATAGGTAAAAAAATAAAGATAATTAAAAATATTTCCCGCGCAATTGCGCGGGGACACCATGCTAGTTATTCAATAAAGGGGAAATCAGACCCATCGTTACAGGTGAATGGCGATGTTCTCATGTCTCACATAGTCGCAGCATTGCGCTTGTTCCTTTTCCAGTCCCACGGCTTCTCAGGGTTATCAGATGCCCAAAGCCCTCGGCGTGCATCTCGTGCTTTTATCTCCCACTTCACAATCAAAGAGATCGGAACTGTAGCAGTTGCATTTGCAAATTGTTTTTTCCAACAATAAAACTAGAATTTAACATATAGTGCAAACCATGAGCTAGCTGCTATCACATAAACCACTTTTGGCGGAAATCACAGAAACTACTTTATTTGAGTGCCAAATCAACGCAATAAATTCCCCTAAAAGAAGTGAGTATTCTATCGAGTGTTTAACCACATGTTAACATTTTGGTTTAAACTTTTATACCGTTAAGAGGCCAAAAAAAAGAAATTATTTGAACATTAACCATTGTTTCTTTTTTTTGCGATAAATCCATTGTTTATTTTTATACACTTTTAATTTATTGTTCTTCAGGGTTTTCTCCTAACACAGTGAATTTGAACTTCAAATTTTACATGGCGATGTAGTAAATTCAAAAATATGTAGCATTTTTTTCCACAATTTTTTATATTGATTTAGTAATCAAAAGGTTTTCATGGATGCACTTAGCTCATGGTTTACTCTAGCTTGTAGATATGCCCCCTTAGGCATTAGCCAATAGTTTTCTAACCATGATAAGCTCGAGTTCAGGTATGAAAAATGTTTGATATTTTAATGTGCAAGTTGCGCCATACCAAAAACGCATTTAACTGCAGTATAATTTCTTACCTTTGCAAAATCTGGGCGTTTGTCGTAAATCTTGTAATGCCATGCATGACCGTTCTTTAGCATTTGTTCCTGGGAGATTCGGATGCAGGATCACTCTTATCAGAACAGTAAATCAGCAGACAAATAGGGTGCTGAGTTTTTGTTTCACCTGGATGAACACACCATCACAATAGATATCAGCAACATAGCGCTTATACGGGTCCTGCCCATATACGTGAACCATGACACTTCTGCCAGCGATAAGCTTCACCAGCGCATTCTGTGACTCCTTACCATACTGCATTCCCATCTCCGGCGCATCAATGCCCCTGTTTACTAAAGAAAGCTCATGTATTTCACAGCAGTATATACTTCTGATTCCTGTTAAGGGTGTAATGTATACCTCAATCTGAACCGGTATTGCCTTGCAAGGATCCCATCTTTTGAAGTATATATTATCCTGCTCATAGATATCCTTAGCATATGGTATGCTTTTATAATTCAAAATCTAACCAGCACAAATTACTAACTGTATTTCTCAACTAGTCGACAAAAAAGCATAACATAATCAAAATGATACCTTGGCCCCAGATTTGGTGATAATAGCTGCTTTGCACCCTATGTCTGTCTTTATTTGGAGTTGTGTAGAAATACATCAGATGATCGATTTATATGATTATAATGAGGGCTTTGATGCAAATGCTATTATAATATGTTTCTCTATGTGCATGATTTTGAGACAGAAGGGATGTTTCTGTTAATTATTGATAAAGTAATCTTTACTTGCGTGCAAGTAAATTTTTTTTGCGAGCTGCATCATTATTTAAAATACTACACATATGCAAATGATAACATATTCTAAAGACAGCGTTTCTAGTATTATAGGTGAAGTCCCTTTCCTTTTTCCGGAAAGAGGTGAAATTCATTTTAAATGAACTGAATATATATCAGAAAGCCTGAAAACCAAACACGTTTTTACTGCATTGATTGGTAATCCAAAACAAGAGGACTGGAATGGTTTAGTAGTTTGTGTACCTATATCCTGCTTCGTTTAGTTTATTTCGAAGCTCTTTTTTCTTTTGTTCGTTCCTACACTTGCGTGCTTGGGCCATTGCAGTGACAGCCTTGCGCACTTCCAGTGGCACACTTTCTGATTCCATTGGATCTGCTGTGTCGACATAAGCAGTAAAGCCATCACCATCTCCAATGCACTTTGATTTAACCTGATAAAAGTATTGATTGGAACTTGGTGAGAATCATCATGTGTCAATGTTGAATGTGAAGCATCGTCAAAAAAATGTGATGTTGGTGATAAATCTTTTGCTCAAAACTGTTGGTCATATGAGTATGACTCATATCTGACCGGCAAAGTGTTCCGCACGAACTGCACACCCTCTGGTAGTGAGGATGCATGGTGCTCCGTGGTAACTACAGGGGGAGTTGGAATTGGGAAGCCATAAAAGGCAAGAACACCCTGAGGAGAAAACATTAGTATTTCCATGAGTGAGTTGAATAAACATTGTCACTTGTAAGTTGCGATAACAAAAGGTGAACTGTATATCATTTCCTGGATGTTTTAAGCGTTTAACTATTATTGATTTTGTTTGTGGAACATTTATAGCAGTATGAAAAAGCTGAGTACTTTTTTTCGAGGATGAAAAGGCTGAAATTTTGACATAATGTTTTTACTAAATCGGCAGAAAGGCACTTAATATACACCAATGATCAAATGTTCATTTTTTCAATACGTCTTGTTGGAGTACTAATTTAGAATCTGAAATAAGAGGAGAAGCAATATTCCTTCCAAAAAAATGAAATTAGCAGCTCTCCTCGTATGTTGTGAAAAGCTGTTACCTCCAAATTAGCTCTCTGGATCCCGCTCAGAGCTGTAGCAACTAGCACGGCAGCCTCTGCCGCTGTCTCAGGCTTGGGTTCTGTTTTGTGGTATAGTACAAAGATCTTCCTATACCTGTTCTTGCTCAAAGTAAAAGGTTAAATTTGAGCCCTTGATTTTGTTGAGTGAAATGCAAGTTTTATAGTATGTACTATTCTACCACCACCTATGCTGTAAAGAGGAACTTGTTGAATTTAATGGAATGGGTTCTTAATGAGATATGCATACCAAGACAAACTTTACAAGCATTTGGTGTACCAAATGTACCAATTATAAGAAATCAACAAGTGTTCATAAGCTTTTTTGGATCTGTTCCTACCATTGAACCTTTGCTTTCTTGGATGATGTAACATGCTTTTCAAGCCCTTCAGGAACCTAAAAATATCAGAAACAAAGTAATCTTTACATTGCATCAAAGGAAATCTAGAGGTAAAAACTGACTGGGAAAAGGGAGACCGATATTGGCATAGATCACAATGTGGAAAAAAAGAGAGAGAAAATGGTCATCTAAATCCCCAAAGTATCGCGTATTTCTTTTGTGTACTTAACCGTCTTAACTTCCAATACCAGATGAATTTACCCTCCTAAAGCTGATCTCGAGAGCATGTGGCCTCCACGTCACCCTTGTTTCTTCAGCCACACTATGCATGCAACTGCAGAAAATCCTCCAAATCACTCCCAAGTTAATTCAGTTTGATGGGTTTACCGTCCAATCCCAGAGATAGTAGCGGAGGTCGTCCTCGAGCCGGAGGAGGCCCCGTTGGGCCCTGGACGCCGGGACCGAAGGAGTTGAGGATCCGACGCCATGGGTTACCGGAGGAGCAAACTGCTGCGGCTGTTGGGGCCTGGAGGCCGGAACCGGAGGTGGCTCGGACCGACGTAGGCTGCTCGTCAGAGTTGAGGAGGCGACGGCCACGCCATGGGGAACAGGTAGAGGAGCATGCAGTAGCTGCCGTTCGGGTCTGGAGGCCGGAGCCGGAGGAGACTGGAATCGGAGGTGGCTGGAACCGGAGGAGGCTGGAGCCCGAGGAGGCTGGAACCGGAGGAGACTGGAATCTGAGAAGACTGGAGCCGGAGGAGACTGGAACCGGAGGAGGCTGCTCGTCGGAGTTGGGGAGGGCGGCCTGGAGGAGGTCGGGTTGTAGTAGGCGTAGTGATCGTCTTCTTCTCCCTTGCAGCAGCACCACAGGACGTTCCCCATGGATCGATCTCTGCTCGATCGAGTTCTTGCTGCTCCTGCTAATTCCCAAGGAGCTTGAGCTGGGGAGTGAGTGTGACAGAACAACAGTGGAGAGTGAGGAAAGAAGATGGAGGAGGTTGAAAAGAGTGTCGCGGTGGGCGCTACCAGAACAGATGGATTGGCACTACTCAGCTAAAAGCCTAGACTATAGGGTGATTCAATTATTATTGCATAATTGCTTTGCCAATAGGCTAATATACAAAGGTTGACTTGACGTGGACTCCAATGACCATTATCCTAGAATCAAGTTACATGTTCCCTGTTCTTTTTTTGTTCTACTTACAATCCTCTCTAAAATACATTAATTAGCTCGTTTGGAACAGAAGAATTTCGCAAGATATTTACGGGAAACGAAAATTCCCGTGTTCAGAAAAGGGTAACCTTGACGACAAGTAATTCGTTTTTTAGTTGTAGTATGTTAGTACAAACCAAACCAAACCACAACGGCAGGGTCCTACGAAAGATTTTCTTTTCCTGATTTACTTGTGCCATTTTCATATGATCAGTCTAAACATAGAATATTGAGGATGATAACCCTTTTGACTCGCATTGTGCCGTCTTAGCCAGTTCTATCCATGTGCTTTGTAAGATATATGGTTGATTCAATATATTCGGACATCTACAGATGTAGAGTCAGTTATTGACTCTTTCACATCTCCATGTTATATAAAATTGACTATCAAATAATTCATACTATGGTGTTGTCTCTTGAGCTGATTATACGCGAAAAATCAATGTTAAATATAACAGTATACAATGGAAATGTGGTGGATTCTAGAGACATTCTATGTTAGAGTTTGACTCTTCATAAAGAATCAATTTTATTATCTCCTCCTTCTCTTTCCTCCACATCAGCAATTATCATATGTGGCATAACCAAGAGTCAACAAATGCCACGCTTTGTAGATGCCCCTAGAAATACCTTAACCATAACTATTTTGGGTCGGGGTGGTAAATAGCTAAAATGATCAATATTACATACAAGAAGCCAGAAATGAAACCTTATTATTGTTATCACATTTTTATGAGTTGAGTTACTATCATAACCATCGTCTAAGCAGATGGCAATCCAAAAAGACACTGGAAAAGGAGTTATGCCCTTTCAATAAGAGAGGATTAAAAGAGAAAGTTACATAAGACTGTTAGATGGGCCATCTTTTTCAGGAGTGTCAGAAGCTCATGGCCAGTTTCAAAGAAGATGCAGCAATGACTGTCTCGACCCACATTAGTCTTTGCACACCAAAGGGGGCACAGACCATTGTACCTCATTAGTCGTATCTAAAGATCACATGTCGTCTCGTGCTTGTAACACTTCTCCAACGTGTCTCGTGCGTTCGTGGTTTTTTCCCGTAAGAGTTTCCACGTAAAATTATGTATCTCTTGTCTCTAAATTAATCTCTAATATCGCAACATTAACCGTTAGACCCCATTTGGTTTCAGTCTTCTGCATCTTCTATATCACCTTTCTTTTGCAAAATTATGGCCATTGACTATACCGTTGAATTTACCGTAGGTTGTGTTCGCTTTCAGATCCTGGCGTCTGGGCGAATACAATTATGCTGCCAGAACTGGCATGAATTAGTTGTTATTGCCAAATTTGACATGCGGTACTCACCACAATTCATCTACACATCACCAGATCAAACTGCATAAATGACTCGACGATATGCTTTTGATGCTTTCCGATATATTTCCATTTGCAGCAAGCTGTTCATGAACCTTATTACCTGTGTGGCTCTCGCATTATTCAAGAGCTCGCCACTTGAGCTTTGTCAGCCCTGGATCACGATCTCCCGACGATGAGGAAGGCAAAACACAACGCGAAGCTTCAACACTTGAACACGGGTTTTTGCGCTGCGTAAGACGGTACGGCTTTTCTGGTTTTCTTCTTCTCTTTTATTCAGTTTCTAGCAACGAACATGCCGAGCTTTGAGCTAACTAACATCCGAATACTACAGAAAATAACAAGTAGCAACATAATTATCCAACAAGCGGCAGCTGGTAACAAGGGGAGATTTGAGGATTTGCCCCATTTCTTTTCAGGGTTTGATCATATGCCCCATTTAGTTATTTCAAGGGGGGCAGTTAAGAAGTGAGATGGGGCACATGACCAAGGGCACGGGGAAAATGGGGCAAATTCTCAAATTTTCCGGTAACGGGAGATTTGAGGATTTCCCCCGTTTTCCCATCATTACACCTGGATGGCGATGTTCTCATGTCTCGCATAGTCGCAGCATTGCGCTTGTTCCTTTTCCAGTCCCACGGCTTCTCAGGGTTATCAGACGCCCAAAGCCCTCGGCATGCATCTCGTGCTTCTATCTCCCACTTCACAATCAAAGAGATTGGACTGTAGCAGTTGTATTTGCAATTTTTTTTTACCAACAATAAAACTAGAATATGACATATAGTGCAAACCATGAGCTAGCTGCTATCGCAGAAACCACTTCATTTGAGTGCCAAATCAACGCAATAATTCCCCCTAAAGAAGTGAGTATTCTATCGAGTGTTTAACCACATGTTAACACTTTGGTTTAAACTTTTATACCATTAAGAGGCCAAAAAAAAGAAATTATGTGAACATTAACCATTGTTTCTTTTTTTTAGATAAATCCATTGTTTATTTTTATACACTTTTAATTTATTGTTCTTCAGGATTTTCTCCTAAAACAGTGAATTTGAACTTCAAATTTTACATGGTGATGTAGTAAATTCAAAAATATGTAGCATTTTTGCTTTTTTTCCACAATTTTTTATATTGATTTAGTAATCAAAAGGTTTTCGTGGACGCACTTAGCTCATGGTTTACTCTAGCTTGTAGATATGCCCCCTTAGGCATTAACCAATAGTTTCTAACCATGATAAGCTCGAGTTCAGGTATGAAAAATGTTTGATATTTTAATGTGCAAGTTGAGCCATACCAAAAACACATTTAAGTGCAGTATAATTTTTTACCTTTGCAAAATCCGGGCGTTTGTCGAAAATCTTGTAATGCCATGCATGACCGTTCTTCAGCATTTGTTCCTGGGAGATTCGGATGCACGATCACTCTTATCAGAATAGTAAATCAGCAGACAAATAAGGTGCTGAGTTTCTGTTTCACCTGGATGAACACACCATCACAATAGATATCAGCAACATAGCGCTTATACCGGTCCTGCTCATATACGTGAACCATGACACTTTTGCCAGCGATAAGCTTCACCAGCGCATTCTGTGACTCCTTACCATACTGCATTCCCATCTCCGGCGCATCAATGCCCCTGTTTACTAAAGAAATCTCATGTATTTCACAGCAGTATATGATTCTGATTCCTGTTAAGGTGCCATGTATACCTCAATCTGAACCGGTATTGCCTTGCAAGGATCCCATCTTTGAAGTATATATTATCCTGCTCATAGATATCCTTAGTATATGGTATGCTTTTATAATTCAAAGTCAAACCAGCACAAATTTCTTACTGCATTTTTCAACTAGTCGACAAAAAAACACTACGTAATCAAAATGACACCTTGGCCCCAGATTTGGTGATAATAGCTGCTTTGCAGCCCAGATATGATCGATCTATGTGCATGATTTTGAGACAGAACGGGATGTTTCTGTTAATTACTGATAAAGTAATCTTTACTTGCATGCAAGTAAAATTTTTTGCGACCTGCACCATCATTTAAAATACTATACATATGCAAATGATAACATATTCTAAAGACAGCATTTCTAGTATTATTTCCTTCGGCCTATTAGGTGAAGTCCCTTTCCTTTTTTCGGAAAGAGGTGAAATTCAATTTAAATGAACTGAATATATATCAGAAAGCCTGAAAACCAAGCACATTTTTGCTGCATTGATTGGTAATCCAAAACAAGAGGACGGGAATGGTTTAGTAGTTTGTGTACCTATATCCTGCTTCGTTTAGTTTATTTCGAAGCTCCTTTTTCTTTTGTTCGTTCCTACACTTGCGTGCTTGGGCCATTGCAGTGACAGCCTTGCGCACTTCCAGTGGCACACTTTTTGATTCCATTGGATCTGCTGTGTCGACATAAGCAGTAAAGCCATCACCATCTCCAATGTACTTTGATAAAAACCTGATAAAAGTATTGATTGGAACTTGGTGAGAATCATCATGTGTCAAATGTTGAATGTGAAGCATCGTCAAAAAAATGTGATGCTGGTGATAAATCTTTTGTTCAAAACTGTTGGTCATATGAGTATGACTCGTATCTGACCGGCAAAGTGTTCCGCACGAACTCCACACCCTCTGGTAGTGAGGATGGATATTGCTCTGTGGTAACTACGGGGGGAGTTGGAATTGGGAAGCCATAAAAGGCAAGAACACCCTGAGGAGAAAACATTATTTCCATGAGTGAGTTGAACAAACATTGTCACTTGTAACAATAAGGACTGCATATCATTTCCTGGATGTTTTAAGTGTTTAGCTATTATTGATTTTGTTTGCAGAACATTTATAGCAGTATGAAAAGTTGAATAATTTTTTTCAAGGATGAAGCCTGAAATTTTGACTATTCCCTCCGTCCACAAATGTAAGGCGTGCACGGAATTTAAGGTTCAACTTTGGCCAATAATTAAATCAATAATATTGAACTATATAACACAAAAGTGATACCATTTGAAATTACATTTGAATATGAATCCAATGGTATCACTTTTGTGTCATATTATTCAATATTATTGATTTAATTGTTGGTCAAAGTTAAATCTTTAATTCCATGCATGTCTTACATTTGTGGACGGAGGGAGTACATCTATAGGCCTGTACTTAATGTAATATACGTAATATGTCACCAACAATCAAATTTTCATTTTTGTTTCAATACATCTTGTTTGGATATTAATTTCGAATCTGAAAAAAAGTAGAAACAATATCTATCTACTATGTATTAAAAGTAGAATACAATAGAAAAATAGAGAAATTTTAGAAATTTCAAAAGAAGTTAAAACATCCGACCGTTAATCTGGTGGACCCTTTTATTATCAGTAGACCACAACCGATAGATCTTCATAACTGCACCTAAACAGATCACAACCGATAGATTTTCATAACTGCACCTAAACAGATCAGAACTGATAGATCTTCATAACTGGACCTAAACAGAACACATCCGATAGATCATCACAACTACGGCTCAGTACTAACCGACTCGCGATTTGGACTTTTATTTCTTATGTTGATCTAATGTCACATCTACAGATAAAAAATAAAGATAATTAAATATGTTTGCTGTGCAATTAGTACTGATCTAATATCACACGTACAGGTAAAATAATAAATATAATTAAACAGATCACATCCGATAGATCATCATAATTCTACCTAAATAGACAGCTCAGTACAATGAGTAGCATGCCAGCTCACAATTTAAACTTTATTTCCTGTACTGATCTAATATCACGTATACAGATAAAAAGATAAAAATAATTAAAAACATTTTTTGCGCAATTTGCATGGGACACATGCTAGTTCCTTAAAAAATGAAAATAGCAGCTCTACTCGTATGTTGTGAAACAATGTTACCTCCAAATTAGCTCTCTGGATCCCGCTCAGAGCTGTAGCAACTAGCATGGCAGCCTCTGCCGCTGTCTCAGGTGTGGGTTCTGTATATTTATATTCCTTCAAGATATTCCTATACCTGTTCTTGTTCAACAAGGTTAAATTTGAGCCCTTGATTTTGTTTACTGAAATGAAAATTTTGTTCAAACTATTCTATATCCACCTATGTTGTAAAGTGGAACTTATTGGACCAGTAGGATACTGCCAGTAGGTTAATCGTTATGTGGCCATCTGATTGAATTTAATGGAATGGGTTCTTAATGATGTGTGCATACCTTCCTTTAAAATGATATATGCTTACCAAGCCAACTTTGGAAGCATTTGGTATACCAAATGTACTAATTATAAGAAAATCAACAAGTGTCCATAAGCTTTTTTATATCTGCTCCTACCATTCAACTTGTGCTTCCTTGGATGATGTAACATGCTCTTCAAGCCCTTCAGGAACCTAACAATATCATAAACAAAATAATTCTTTACATTGCACCATACCAAAGCTAGAAGTAAAGACTGGGAAAAGGGATATGATATTGGCATAAATCATAATGTGAGAAAAATAGAGGAAAAAGTCCATTTTAATCCCCCAATGTCACGATTGTGAATGTCCGCTTAATTAACCCTCAAAATATTTTTTTGTCTACTTAACCCTCTTAACTTTCAATACCAGATCAATTTACCCTCCTAAAGCTGATCTCCATAGTAATTTTGTCCACGTGGCAACCACGTAACATTTATCTCCTATGTGGCCTCCACGTCACCCTTATTTCCTCAGCCACACTATGCATGTATAAATCCAACTGCAGAAAATCCTCCAAATCACTCCGAATTTAATTAAGTGTGATAGTCATGAATTTTGGCTACTAGGTAGATTAATTCTAAGCATGCGACTTTTTTTTGTTTAGGACAGCATGGAAGACTTGTTGATCACTTGATGTTGAGAAGATAAAATCAAATTATAAACGTCGTGCTTTGCGAGGGTACTAGTATATATCATGCTACATCAGATCTTACAGTTAGCGAACTAATTATTCACACACACACAAATTAACACAAGAAGAGCAAGAAGAATGTAGCTTTGGAGTTGCATGCATGTTACCCTTTATTGTAGACAAAGTTGAAGAGGTCGCCCTCGAACCGGTGGAGGCCCCGTTGGGCCCTGGACGCCGGGACCGAAGGAGTTGAGGACGCGACGCCATGGGTTACCGGAGGAGCAAGCTGCTGCGGCGGCAGCTGCCGTTGCGGCCTGGGACGCCGGAACCGTAGGAGGCTCGGACCGACGTAGGCTGCTCGTCAGAGTTGAGGAGGCGACGCCATGGGTTACCGGAGGAGCAAGCTGCTGCGGCGACAGCTGCCGTTGCGGCCTGGAGGCCGGAACCGGTGGTGGCTCGGACCGACGTAGGCTGCTCGTCAGAGTTGAGGAGGCGACGGCGACGCCATGGGGAAACAGGTAGAGGAGCATGCGGCAGCTGCCGTTCGGGTCTGGAGGCCGGAGCCGGAGGAGACTGGAACCGGAGGAGGCTGGAACGGAGGAGGAGGCTGGAACCGGAGGAGGAGGCTGGAACCGGAGGAGGCTGGAACCGGAGGAGGCTGGAGCCGGAGGAGGCTGGACCTTGAGGAGGCTGGAACCGTAGGAGAGTGGAGCCGGAGGAGACTGGAACCGGAGACTGGAGCCGGAGGAGAGTGGAGCCGGAGGAGACTGGAACCGGAGGAGGCTGCTCGTCGGAGTTGGGGGAGGGCGGCCTGGAGGAGGTCGGGTTGTAGTAGGGGTAGTGATCGTAACCTCCACCATAGACATCTGCACCATCGTCTTCTCCCTTGCAGCAGCACCACAGGGACGTTCCCCATTGATCGATCTCTGCTCGATCGAGTTCTTGCTGCTCCTGCTACCCCAAGGAGCTTGAGCTGGGGAGTGAGTGTGACAGAACAACAGTGGAGAGTGAGGAAAGAAGATGGAAGGAGGTTGAAAAGAGTGGCGCAGTGGGCGCTACCAGAAAAGATGGATTGGGACTACACAGCCAAAAGCCTAGACTATAGGGTGATCTAATTATTATTGCATAATTGCTTAGCCAGTAAGCTAATATAAAAGGTTGACTTGACGTTGACTCCGATCGACCATTATCCTAGATCAAGTTACTTGTTCCCTGTTCCTTTTTTCCACTTACAATCCTCTCTAAAATACATTAATTGGCTCGTTTGGAACAGAAGAATTTCACAAGATATTTACGGGAAACGAAAATTCCCCTGTTCAGAAAATTGTAACCTTGATGACAAGTAATTCGTTTTTTAGTTGTAGTATGTCAGTACAAACCAAACCAAATCACAACGGTAGGGTCCTACAAAAGATTTTCTTTTCCTGATTTACTTGTGCCATTTCATATGATCAGTCTAAACATAGAATATTAAGGATGATAACCCTTTTGACTCGCATTGTGCCGTCTTAGCCTGTTCGATCCATGTGCTTTGTAATATACATGATCGGTTCAATACATTCGAGCATCCACAGATGTAGAGTTAGTTATTGACTCCTTCGCAATTTCATATTATATAAAATTGACTATCGAATAATTCATAAATGGTGTTGTCTCTTGAGCTGGTTCTACGCGAAGAATCAATGTTAAATACAACAACATACAAACATAATATGGTTGACTCTAGAGACTACATTCTGTAGTAGAGTCTAACTCTTCAGAAAGAGTCAATTTTATTCTCTCCTCCACATCAGCAATTATCCTACATGGTATGACGAAGAGTCAACAAATGTCATACTTTGTAGATGCCCCTAGAAATACCTTAACCATAACTATTTTGGGTCAGAGTGGCAATTAATAGCTAAAATGATCAATTATTACATACAAGAAGCCAAAAATGAATTTCTTATTATTATTATCACATTTCTATGAGTTGAGTTACTATCATAACCATCGTCTAAGCAGATGGCAATCTGGGAACACACTGGAAAAGGAGTTATGCCCTTTCAATAAGAGAGGATTAAAAGAGAAAGTTACATAAGACTGTTAGATGGGCCCATCTTCTTCAGTGAGCGTCAGAAGCTCATGGCCAGTTTTAAAGAAGATGCATCAATGACTGTCTCGACCCATATTAGTCTTTGCACACCAAAGGGAGCACAGACCACGTACCGTATAGATGTATACGATTTACGATCACAAGTCAGCACGATATATAGCGGTATTTGAAGCATCACCATGCAAGAAACTGCTGCTGTCATCTCACAACCTAAGTACGATCCAGCAAGACATTCTAAATCAGCAAAAGGAAATGGAAATAGGAGCTGCTGATGGTTCAGGGAAAATTAACATTTCTGCACCAAGGTGGTGGCTGATGATACTGCTGCTGCTGCTGCTCTGCAATCTTAATCTTCTTCTTCTTGGATTTCTCAACCGGCGTCTCCGACGTCGTGCTGCTTTCTGCACATAGAGCATGCAGTGATCCTTCGGATGACTTGCCTGACACGTTCAAGTGCCCCAAACCACTTTCATCCTTTCTCTTCTGTTTGTGTTCGGGGCATCGGTCCTGCGCTCTGTTGAGCTAGTGATAGTGCTGATCCTTGAATGCTATAAATCTGGCAACGTTTCATCAGAGAGATAGATAAAGGTATCGCCTAATAGCATTCCAGAAGACCAGAACCAGTAAAGTCGGTAGTGTATAACAGCTAAATATACAACATAAAAAATATTCAGTAAATTTTAAGCAGCCACTTTTGTTGCGATGTTTCCCTAACGCAGCTATCATTTTATTTAGCAAAAGTTAAGACTTACATACTTGCATTCTTACTTTTCAAATGACATGGAATTCTCTGATGTACTCAATTCAGCAAACAATTGTAAGTCTAGGTAAGTATGCAAGGTTTAACCTATCGCAAATTCACAATATAGTGATTCCAACCAGTAGCCAACTGTAATGTCATCCAGCCTATCTATAATGCTGACAGCAGAAAAATGGCATTAGTGAAGAAAAACTCTTTTAAAAAAGAATTACCTGCAGATTTCTTACTGCTAGGAGTAAGACTCCCAAAACCTAGTTTCTCCGATAGTTCAGGTTCAGGATAACAAACAAAGCAAAATCGGCGCGAGATCTCCCCACTGCAGTTTATTGATGGTTAGTGAAAAAATAATTTGCATATAGAAAGCATACAACATCAATTACAGAAAGAAAAAGCAAAGGAGTGTTACTTGTGCTCATAACAAATGGAAAGAACACACCATTCCCTTGGATTAAGTGACTAGTAGGTACTCAGGTGGTAACAGGCAACAATATGCTGTGTCAAAATTGTAAGGCCTTCAACTCTAAAAGATAAATGGTCCAGTTTATTCAGAAAACTAGGCAAACCATCCTACAGCAATACAAGGTCTACATGCAATTGAAACAGCTTCTGAAGAAATCAAGACCTATCTGATTCTTAAGACCAACGGCACCAAGAACTTCTCAGGTAACGAAGACAAGGTTGAGACAGGGTCGCACCTAACGTTGAACCCCCAAAAAATTTCACTTGCAGCACGGGGCGACTATTTTTTTCTTGTTTAACTGTTGCATAGACATGTTTTGTGGTGGAAAAACAACTTCTCCTAGACAAAAACCAAATACACCTATTATCTTTCAACACAACAACTGAATAAGACATAATTTCTAACTATCAATCCAACTGTAGCCAGGATTCTTCACAATTCTTCTCTCACGCATCATACCCCTCATTTCTGCTGATTTGACCCAATCCCCTTGAGCAGCGAGCACACTGGACAGCTGCACATACAAACTGGAATGGGGTGACCCTGAAGCCTCTATTTCCTTTAGCCTCTTTGCCACCTTCCACTACTACAGAACAGGTCATCTCTGACGGGCAGGAACAGCCCACCTGTGACGGGTGGAGCGCCCGTCAGGAACTAATCGTCAGTGGTAACATATGTTACCACTGACGGGTGCCCACGCCCGTCACAGATAACACATTTCCTCTGACGGGCAGGAAACACGGACCCGTCACATATGACCAGTTCGGGGGACGCCATGGAAGACCTGTAGTAGTCATCGCTGACGGGTGCATGGAGAGGCACCGTCAGTGATGACATCTAACGTTGACGGGTACCATTATCGACCCGTCAGTGCTAATTTGTTACCTGTGACGGGTCAAAAATTTCCAGCCGTCAGTGCTAATTTGTTACCTGTGACGGGCACTAAATGTTGACCCGTCAGTGATAATGGATTACCTCTGACGGGTCAGTGTTTCCTGCCCGTCAGTAGTAATGTGTTACCTGTGACGGGTAGCCTATTTTGACCGGTCAGTGATAATTGGTTACCAGTGACGGGTTTGGATTATCTGCCCGTCAGTTATGATTTGTACCGTTGACGGCTCTCTTTGTTCTGCCCGTCAGTGAGAACTACCACGGTTGACGCAGGAAAAAGCCAGCACCGATGTTGCGCCCGTCAGTGATGACCATATCCTGGTGCATCCCTGCACCATTTTTTGCTGGCTAGCCTCAGGATTTGCTAGCCATGCCCTCTGTAAAAAAGCCCAAGCTGTGCAGCCCCAGCTACACAGCCTCTCAGCAGCCCCAGCTGCGAGGCACAAAGCATCAAAAGCACATTCATAATTATATGAACTTCAGAAATCGGCACATATATATTGACAACATAGTACAAGACATTCACAATATATGAAATTCACAAATCTAAATTAATGCACATATATTACACCCAAGCACATTGAAATTCATAATAAATATGTCATCAAGCTTCTATGATGTTGCGGAGGAGTCGTTCGATGATCGTGAAGATGTATATCCTGCAAGAAGATAGTAGACGGCACAATATAACAACATTGTATTGAAACAAGAATAAGGTAGAAATCTACGTTGATAATGAATGAACCAATATTATTTGACAAGTCTGAATAAACAAATAAGTTTGTACAACTAGTCCTCAGAATGATGAGATGTAGCGGGTGGGGGCAGCTCTACGCCGGCGTAAAATTCACCGCCTGGCCGGACGACGTACTGGTTGAGGAAGTACGCAAACGCATCTCTGATGCGGCATTGATCTTGTAAGTAGTCGTAGTTGTCATGCTGCATCCAGATTTTGAAGTCTTCTTCGGTGGACCGTGGGTTCCAGCTTTGGACGAACGCGTCCATGTGCGCGCAAACGTAAAACCCACAAGTCACACTATTCGGCGGTTGCTGCCTGCATGGGTAGTCAAACTTGTGGGTGAGCTTAGGCGCTGGCTTTTTCCGACGCGCCATCCCTCCGCATGCCCTAAATTTGACGTACGCCCCATCAATGCACCGCCGAATCTTCGAGAAGTCCCGCCGGGGTAGTCCTTTCTCTCGGATAAGAGAATCAAAGTAAAATACTTTGTTCCAATCGGGGACTATGGTGATAAGGACCCAATGGTCGCTGCATAGACGAGATGACATGCATGTAAACACATTTAGCTATTTTATTACGTAGATGAGAAAAAATTGACAGAATTAGTGAACAACTCACGGGGGGTTGTAGGGCATGAGTATCGCATCCTTGTCCTTTTGCGCGAGCCATGCCTGGAAGATGTACTCGACGACCGATTCTTCGGCCTCGTCAATTTGACGATCCTGCAAGAGGCACGGATCGATGAACCCAATGTCCGCTTTGATGCGCATGGCCTCTTTGTTTTGCCAGAGTGTCCAGGCCCTTAGCAGATTGGTCTCCAGCCTGTTCAGGTTGTACATGTACCAGAGGTCTTCAAAGTCGACCCTGAATGTTGGAGAGTCAAACTCTCGATAAAAGTGATAGCTTTGTGGCACTTCGACCGTGAGGTAGGATACATATTGATTCGGTTGACTCGCATGCTGCACGATCATGTCATGCAGCCGTCTTGCCTCCAGTCCCAAAGATTGTACCTCATCGTCTGGGAGGAGCGGCTGTCCGGGCATGTACTTGTCAGCCCTAGCTGTCAATTTAAAGACGGGAGTTGACGCGTAGGACAGGGACTTAGCGGCGCTATCTTGATTTGCTTTCCTCTTTGATGTGCCGCCCCGTTTGGTGTTCCTTCTCTTCGGAGCCTTTTGGACCGCAGCTGGATCACTCTCCGTACGTATTATGTTTTCCCTAGGCGTAGGGCCAGCAAATGCCTCCTTCATTGCGCCGTGAAGTGTGCCTGGAGATAAAGTCTTCGCGGCACCTTGCGCACTGTCTGGCTCCGCTGGCGGTACGGCATTCTTTGGCTCCTGCCTATGCTTGGTGCGTCTTTCTTTTATCGGCGGCTCGGGTGCATCGACAAGTGGCAGGTCAACATCCATTGGAGTGGCACCTGCCTCCGGTCCCTCATGGGCTGGCATCGGGTCTTCGTCTCTCCGGTCGAACGACAGATGTGTTTGGCTCAAGGCCAAAGGAGATATCCGGGTTGATGGAGAGGCGCTGGCCGGAGATGTGCGAGTCGAGGCCCCTTCTACAACCACTTGAGCCTTCGGCCACTGGATGAAGGTCATCAGGCATTGTCCTAGCGTGGTCGCATCCTCTTCAGGAGGTACAGGGACAGTCATGGCACCGAACTCGGCAACTACCCTATCCACCTGTACCTTCACCATGTCCGGCGATGTTCTCTGATGGTGCGTCAGGGCCCCCGAAGAAGCTGGCATCAGTAGGCCGTGTGCGACGGTAACATTGGCGCCCGGCACAGGATAAACCAATCGGCATTTCGTGGGCACCTGCACCTGTGGAACAGTTAAAGGTTGGTTCTCGGCCATTAGAGCAGTGTTTGAAACATAAGATGTGTATGAAAGATTCTACTAAGTGCCATGAACTTACATTTAGGGTTTCGTACGGATACGTTGTAGCTACCCCATCGGAGGTGGCCGCGTTGGTAGAGGCGCAACTGCTCCCTCCAGGAACGTTCGGCGCACGATGCGTGGGTGGCAGCTCCCCATATAGCCTCGCGAACTCCTGTCTTGCCGCCTCTCGTGCCGCCTCTTCCGACCTTCTCACCAAATCCTCGCTGATCTCCTGTCTCGCCGCCTCTCTCGCCTTCTCCATCATCGCTTCCATTAAAGCCTCGTGCCTGCTCCTCTTCCTTTGGCGGGCGGCATCAGCTGATTTGGGAAAGACTCTATCCCATGTAGCGGCTACACCGACACCTCGTATACGCCCAGTTTTCTCTGGGTTTCCCAGAGCAACCGATAGAGGTGTTTGCCACCTCTCGGAATGTACGGAATCTTGAGACGATTCCTGCTGGCTCAACTGTACCTGCAATAGAGACGTACCATATTTCACTACCGAGCGTTTAGGAAACAAGCTATTTACGATGGATTGACAGGACAGGTCGAGTGAGTACCAATCGATTGGACACCGCCTGGACCTCCTCCGTGGGGAACGTCACATCCCCCGTCGTCGGGTTCACTTTCGTGTGAGCCCTGGCCCAGTTTCTGGCGCGAGGCTCCGATATTTCCTCGAAAGGAACTGGTTTCCCAGCCGCTCGTAGTGCAGCATCTTCTCTTTCCCATTTACTCTTTATCCCGGCGTACCCGCGGCTGCCAACTCTGTGGTTGAATTTATTCCTCGTTCGCAGCTCCTTGTTCTTCTCACTCTTGGCCTTGAACTCGTCAGTGCTCCTCGAGGCGACGAATTGGTCCCACTGCTCATCAGTTACTTTCGACCATCTTCTTCCCGGATGGCGATTTTTCATCACGTACTCCTTGGTCGCAGTGTGTCTCCAGTTCTTGTGAGCATTACACATCGTTATCTCCGCGTGGTGCTTCACCGTCTCCTTCAGGTGCTCCGGGACCTCGAACAGGTTAAACAGCGAAGTCAACAAGGCATCTTTCTCTGACCGGGGCACATGGTTCCATTCGGGAGTAGTGATCGGGATGTTCTCCGTACGAGCACCCCACAGGCGTTGTTGAATTTCGACGCCGAGCTCGGTGGTTCACTTGGTGCGCCTGTGTCGGGGTCGACCCCCGTGATGACTAAGGTCTGCGTCGGCAGCTTGTTCCCCGTTCTTGGTTTGCGCTGCCTTCTTGGTGCCGTTACAACTTCGGCCTCGACCTCATCCCCAGGATTGAACGGTCCAGAGCTCTTTTTTACGTAAATATATGAACTAGGTTAAATAAAGTACCTAATATGTTTATAATAAACATAATTGAATTAAATACACAAGAGAAGTAGAGGGTACGTTGTGGTGGCTTCAAGTTCTTATAAGTAGTTTTATTTCTCCTATACAAATAACTCAAACTAATGCATCATAGGTATACTATGCAACAGCCAGGAATTATAGCAATGCTTCTATTTTCTTAAGGCTTGCATATTTAGCATGGATATGATATGAAATAGCTAACTACATTGTGTGCATATAATATATATATAAGCCAATCTAGTTCGTATTAGAACAGGCAGTAAATAGTCAACAAAGAACCGCGCGATATACGATACCCAAATACACTACAATAGCCACTTGACTTGCAATAATTTCTGTGGAATAACTCAAGTTCAACAATTCATATACGATACAAAAATACATATAGCTTGAAATAAAAGAAGATTTGGCATGTGCCGCAAATATATGTAGCACTGACAAAGGAAAAAGGTCGATAGGGTTCCTTGGGCCTCTTTCGAGAGCATGTTAAAAGCCACATTCTAACTCCCTTAAATTGTAGTAATCAAAGTTATAAAATTTAGTCATCACTCTAAATATTATTCACTCGCGGGTTCTCCTCCACACCCCCCCCAGTTATTTGTAGCGTCTCGCCCCCCTTAATGTATAAAAATGCTTGATCAATAGAAAGGTATGCGCAAATCAGTCCAATAACAACAAAGGATATTGAAAATGAAGTACCCCCCAGGCATGGGCGGAGTGGGAAGGAAGAGGGGTGGCGGCACCGGGAGTGCAGAGGAGTGTGAGGACTCGGTGCACAAGAACCCCGCCCCCTCCCATAGCGGTTTTTTCTTCACCCCCGCACCCCACCACCATATCACCCCACCACACCCCCCACCCCCCCCCCCCCCCCCCCCCCCCCATCATTGTATAGTCCTTTTATCCCACCCCCCCCCCCCCCCCCCCCCCCCCCCCCCCCCCCCCCCCCACTGTATATGATTAGTCTAACTAATTTAAATTGGATTTCCCCCCCCCCCCCCCACATACATCCCCCCGAGATTTAAGGAAGCCCCCATTTATCCCCCACCCCCTTCCCCCCACCCCCCCCCCCCCCACCCCCCCCCCCCCCACCACCCCCCTCCCCCAAGGAAGGCAAATGAGACCGGAGTCCCCCCCCCCCCGCCCCGCCCCCCCCCTCCCCCCCACCCCACCCCTCCCCCCCCCCCACCCCGGTGTGCGTTCATGCGTGTCGTACACCACCGTCTGCGATCATCGGTCGGCTATGGTGGCCGGCGGACCTCATTTCTGGATCAGGCGGTGGCGCTTTGCGCTTTGCTCTCGGTCCCCCCCCCCCCCCCCCCCCCCCCCCCCCCCCCCCTACCCCCCCCCCCCCCCCCCCCGGTCCTGTTTATCATGGTTTCTGGTTTTGATTATTCCCCCCCCCCCCCCCCCCCCCCCCCCCCACCCGCCCCCACAGGCCAACCGGACCACAACCCCCCAAACAACGACCCACCCCGGCAAGCGGGGTTTGTATTCTCCCCCCTCCCACCCCCCCCCTCCCCCCCCCACCCCCACAACCCACCCAGGGTTTTTAGCGTTGACGCGCCCGAGGTGGCGAGCGGGAATCCATGGACGGCCACGCGCGTCCGGAAGCACGTGCAGATCCTCGCCCAGATTCGTCAGGCGGGCCGGCGGCTTGGGGCATAGTTCGGCAAGTTAACTAGGGCTCGCTAGCGGTCCACCGGGCTTGAAGGAACGCTTGGCTGGACATCATTGCCCGCCATACCCCCCCCCCCCACCCACTTCAATATGCCCCCCCCCCCCCCCCCCCCACCCCCCCCTCCCCCCCTGCTTATCATATTCTCCCCCACCCCCCCCCCCCCCCCGCACATTCGCTGGAAAATCTTTCTAAGTGTCGTTATATAGGTTTTCCTTACGATATAGAACGAAAAATCATCAACTGTACCGGGCCACCTTACATCAATTTGAGCCCGTCAGTGTTGAGTTGCATCAACTACTGACGGGCCCCTTTTAATTGGCGACCTGTCACTTCTGTCATAAAGACCAGGTTGAGGCGTTCGCTTTTTTGTGGCCCCGAGTTCAGTGGTAAAACACTAACGGTTTTTCGCGTGGTTTTGGGTACCAACACACACTTTAGTCCCACCTCGTGGACCGACTTACCCCCCCCCCACCACCCCCCCCCCCCCCCTGAGCAGCGCGCGCACCAGCTTAAAAGGGAGCTGCGCCTCTGGGTTCTGCTACGAAATTTTTTCCTTACAAGCTCACTGATTTACTACGAGCCACCGCCCGTATCCCCTTCTGCGCGGCCTGAGCTCTGTGCCTTGTGTTGGCCAGGGCACTCCACCCGCGTCCGAACCGCACCCCCACAGCCACCCGCCCAGATAGCCTATGGCTGGTCCCTCTGCGCGTTGGTTCGCCTGGGCTCGGGGGTCTGAGTTGCGCTTTGCTCGGAGAATAGGCTTTGCCCCGCCCTCCCCCGCCCCCCCGACGCCACACCCCCTAAGTTTGATTTTGCTTCCTCGTCTTAAGTTCGAAATCTTTTGCTTTCATGTCCTTAACGTTGTCCTAACATTTGTTCTTTTGTGTGCCGATCCACCTTTAGAAAAATTGTCTATAGTTCTAACAGTGATGTTCTTGTGTAAAGCTAGTAAACAATTTAGGCTTACCACTTTTTTTTTTTTTTTGGTATGCACACGGGCAGTGCTACTTCTATGCACGTTTCACTGATGAACAATATCTTTTACATAATCATGCAAAAATAAAAAAAAAAATTCGGGCATCACCAAGCCTCTTTTATCCGAGCACCAGGCTACCCTATCTTTTATCCCCTTCCTCAAGCTTCTTCCTTATAGGCCCAAGAGCCCAAGCGGCGCAGCTTTTGAGATTACCCCCCCCCCCCCCAGGCCTTATCCCGAAGCACAGCGCCCAGGCCCACCTCATGAGCCCAGGTCCGCTCCTCGCAGCGGCGGACCAGCGGTTGTTGGCTCATCGACGTAATCAATAAAGGTTTGTATAGGAATGTCTCGAAAGTCCGAAGGCATTTACCCCCAGGAGTGTCAGCTGCACCCTTTTTAACGGCATGCTGCTGTCGTTGCGTGTTTCGTTTGCGCGCCTGGTAAAGCCGCTCAGGCCGAGGTGGGACTAAAGATGTGACAGGTACCACCGTCCGGCTTTATTTTTTTGTAGCGTTACCACTGGACGGTGGCGGCCGTTCTTGTCCCGTCAGTGTAGTGATGTTGATAAGTTAACACTGACGGGCCATTATTTGCGTGACGTTCACGTATTTATGAGTGACCGGCGCCAACGAAGGCCGTCGTCTGGTTGACTCTTGATCAGTACTGACGGGATTGTAATATTTGACCCGTCAGTTGTTTATTTAGCAGTGACGGTCTCCTAATTTAAAGGCCACCGTCAGTGTGTTAACTCATTCTTATGTGTGTTTGCACAGAGAGTCTAAAGACCTGGATGATGGGCTAGCTTTGAGTTTGTTCATCTGAGGATTTTTTTATTCACACACAACAAGTCCCACCCCCGCCCCCCTGGATAGCTGAGTTGTCGTCACCTGAGACTCAGAGATCTGTTTAGGGTTTTAATCTTCACATCGCAGGACTCAAATGTTAAAACCATATGCAAAATCGCATCATCCCATCCAAGCCAAAAGTTAAACACTGATATCAATAATGGGATGCATCTTTTTGCATTATATTCCAACTGTCCATCCATCCAACCAAAATCAGCCACGTCTGCTAAAGTGGGTTGTAGTTGTTAAAGGATTCATTCACTTGCTGGCTGTTTTATCTCCCTCCAACTATAATTCAAAATTAATATTCAGTTATAAATGGACAACACTCGATCATCCGCACATATATATTTATATCCCATCACGATTGAAATGACAACATGTTATCTCGATCACCCACCCATATTATATTGACAATATTCACTATCACATAAATTGTCACAACTACTACCCCCCCACACTCACCTAACCCCCGCCTCTCCCCCGTCCTTCTCGTTCATCGTCATCGCCTAGCCTTTCCTTCCCCTTGGTATTATGAAGTCTATTAATGTTACCTTCGTTGATGATGAGTACGTTACGTCGGCTTCGGCACGTCCCACATCCCCGCGTGGGGACTCCTTCAAAAAGAAGCATAAGAAACAAAGTAGCAAGGTAGGGTTTTGTTTAGCAAGAGTAATATTGTCAATGGTCGATTTTGTGTATTATATTATTTTTTGTGTTCTGTTTAGATAGTTGTTAAAGATTCCCATGAAGTTGTTGTAGAGTAAGGAAAATGGTTGATAAAGTTTTTAGTTTTTTTCTGAAACACGTGGTGGGGTTTATGTAAAGGGTAGAGGAGTTTATAAAATGGTTGAGAGGCCCCCACCATGTTTGGTGTGGGGATGGTTGTATGAAGTGAGTTACCGATTACATCATGTAGTAGTTGGTTTGTGGCTTGGTGTTTTTTTTGTTTTCTTGTATATGTATCCTGCCACCTCCCCCCCCCCCTCCATTCTGTTTGTTTTGTTGAAGTATTTGTAATTGATAGAATTTGAGATTGACCCCCTGGATGGAATTTGTTTATTGGTGAGAGTTTGATTGACTTTGTTGTCTATTCTGATTTGTTTGATTTTTTTTTTTGCTGATAAAAATTGTAGAATGTTTTCATTCTTAATAGGTCCCGACAAGGCATGGATGAAAATGTGCGGGATGAAGGTAGAGGGTTTATGGGTTTTGTATGTTAGATTGGCTGAATGTTTTTGGAGGAGAGAAGTGTGGTTGTTTGTGTTATGAGTTTGTAGTAGTGTGGAGTTAGAGTTTAAAGAGGCTCGGTTGTTAATGGGGTTAATGTTTGAAAACGAGCTCGATAGCAAGACACGCAGGAACAGGAAATATGGGGATGGTTAGTGGGACAAACCGGGTTTGTGTTGTATGTATTTGTTTTAAGGTTGTTGCGGGGGTCCAATCCCACACACCCGCCCCCCCCACCCTAAGTAGATGTCATTAAAGAAAGTTGTGACTTTGTGGGGGTGGTAGGAAGTGCTACAGGGTCGGTTTCGGACTTAGAGGTTGGCACACAGGTTGGTCTATTTGGTAGGCGGCTTGGGTTGGTGCAGGTGGGTAAGAAAGGGGAATAGGGAGGAGCACGAGACCCCCGAGGGGGAGGGGAAGCGGGCGTACGGATGGCGGGCAAACAGAAGCGGGGCGAGTTAGCATGTATGTGCTTTTATTTACGTTGTTTGAATCGTTTTCTTTCGAATTTTTAAGAGTGTGTGTATAAAAGGACCCAACCCCCCAGACCGCCCCCAAGTTTAAGGAAAGGATTTTGGGTGGATGTCGTTGGGGAAGGGAAGAGAATGAAAACAGGCGAAGAAGGGGTATTGCGTTTGTGTTGAGGAACGGGGATGGGAGGAGCTGTATGGCGGATAACAGGCACAGCGAAGGGGCCCCGCCCTGGCTGCCCACTGAGAAATGAGATAAGGGATAGAACATAATGATTTCGGGTAGTAAATCATGGGGTAAGGAGCGGCGGGGGCGTCAAGAGGGGTGAGGATGATAGAGGGGGGAGTGGGGGACAGGGTCATGGAGATCGAGGGCCAGCCGGACGCCATCCAGCGAGATAGAAAAGGATTGACGATGGACTAATGAAAGGAGAAAATGAGTGCGGAGGTTTCGAGAGGAGAGAAAGAACGACCGACGGGGTTAGCTACCACACCACCAGTAAGTGGAGTTTGTGTGTATAATACAGATTGTTTTTTGGTGGCTTGAGAAGTGTAGGGCGCCGCATTGGTGAATAAAGAAATGTTGGAGGGAAAATGACGGGCACCACCAAAAAAACACCCCAACCAAGGGGGGGTGTCACAGGTTCGGTATGCAAAGTGTGTGGTAAGCTGGCAAGAGAATAAGAGGTAGGTAGGGTAAAAGGGGACAAAAGGGGGATCTGTATCTGTTTTTTTGTTGTTATTGTTTTGAAAGTAGCAAGTGTATCGAGAGCCCACACATACCACAAAATACCACCCCCACCCAACCAACCTCCGCTAGACAACCAAACCCACACCCCAGGGTAAAGAGAGGCCAAGAGACAAACCAAAAAAGCCTATTTTATAAAGAGAACAGTTAAGGGGGTAAGAAGGATCAATGTGTAGATAAAGAAGGGGGTAATGACTAATTAAACCCGTGGATAGGAAAAGATGGAAACCACAAAGGTGATTAGAAGAAGTGCGAAGCGAAGAGCACAACACCCCCCCAAGTCGATGAGGCGGGGACCGTGATGTGAGAGTTTTATTAGTTGGAAAAGGGGAGAGACGGAAAAGGTGAGGTAGACAAAGAATGAGGGAGGCGATAGGTTGGACCCCCTCACTAACATGTTGTTTGTTTTATTATTTAAGAGAAATTGCCCCCCACAACCCCAACCCGCCCCACACCACCACCCACCCCCCACAACCCCCCACCACCCCCCACCCCCCCCCCACCCGAAAAAGGATGAGTCTTTTTGGAGGGCGGACGATCCCGAGTTCAGGGGCTAGAAATAGTGGACAGAAGGGATCGAGGAGGTAGGGGAGTGAGGTTTTTGTGTGTGTAGGATTGGGGCATGGGGGCATTATTTGGGTACCGGTGTTAAACGGAGTAAGTACCCGGAGAACCGAGAACGGAGAGGAAAACCCCCCCCAGTGATTATCCATTGGTTAAACAAAAATTTTTTTCTTGTACTGTTATTGTTGTCTTTTTGTGTTAATTTTCTTTTGTAAGTTTGTAGTTAGTATTGTTTAGTGTATTTTGTGTTGTTTTGTGTTTTTTACGTTTATGAGTGTTAGTTTGTAATAAGGGTTAGGAGAAATTGTAGCGTTTAAAAAGGTAACTTTGGTAAGCATGTTGGAGATTGCTGTTTGAGAAAAAACAGTTCTGGTTTATAAATGTTTGTTTTCTTTGTTGTTATATTAATCTTTTTATTTGTGTTGTGTAAAAAGGGCAAATTTTATGTTTAGTATACCGTGCGTATTTTGCTTTATGTCCGATAATTAATTAGAAAATAAGTATAGTTTCTGCTTAGGAGATGCCCCTATAAACAACCCCCAACACCCCCGCCTAGAAAGATGTATTATTTATTGAGACTATGTTAATTTGTTGGTATCTTGTTATGTTTGATTTTTTTTTGTCATTTTTTGTCACACCACACCACCCACAACACGTTAGTATTAAATTTTTGTAATTCCTTGTTGTTATTTTTCTGTTTTATTTAAATTAAAATTTAAGTTATATTTTTTGGTTTATAAAGAGTTTACCAAAATGGACTCTATTTTGTTATTCATCTACTATTTTTTATCCTCTTTTTTCACGCTCGTTTCTGTCACGTATTCCACACGGTGGAGTTCTAATGTATTGACCATGGATATGAACATCGATATCCCACAAAGAATATTGCTAAACTCCACAAAAAGACAAGAAAGTTGAAACACTAGGTACAGACGGGGGAAACCTGGCAGATAAGCTAAGGTGACGCTACAAAATGAGCTTCGTTGAAGACCACTTGGGGTCGTTTGGCCCCCCCCGCCACCCGCCCCCCACCACCCCAACCTCCCACCCCTCCCCTCCCCCCCCCCCCCCCCCCCCCCACATACCCGGTGTTTGGTAATGGCCCCCCCCACGAAGTGGATGATCTCCCTCCCCCCCCCCCCCCCCCAGAAGCTTCAGGTGCGCGGTACAAAGGAAACAATAAAAATTGAGACAACATTATAACCTCTGGTAAAGTGTACTTAATAAAGTTGTTGCCCAAAATTGTTTGGGAGCGTTAGTGTTGGTAATTAGAATGAAAGATTAACTTTTATGGTTGGCTTGGTGTATGTAAAAGGACATGCAAAAACACCAATACTATACGATGTAGTATAGTAATGATAAAAAAAATTAGTTAAGGGTGGAAGTTGGTGTTAATGATATAAGTATGAAAAATTTGGGGTGTTTGTAGGTGATAGTAAAAATAAGATGGTGAGTAAGAAGAACGAAAGAGAACAAAAACAAAAAACAAAAACACAAGAAAAATACGCAGGGTGGAAAAAGTGATGGGAGGATGTGAGTAAGTGAAGAGGAAAGGGTTGTGATGGTACGGAAAAAGGGGTCTGTGTACAGGGACAAAAGGGGGGAGGAAGGAAAGTAACCTAAATAGGCATAAAAGAGAGAGGAAGTGGAACAATATTTTGAAGAAATTTGAGGTTAAAAAATAAAGGGGGCGATGGTTACGTTTTGGGAAAGGTTTTGGACACAAACAAAATAAATCCCCACAAAAAAATCCTCACAGTTTCTATAAGTTTATTCTTCAGAAATTATTACATAATTATATACATGAGATGTAAGGCAACAGCGGGATTCGGGAAACAAAAAGGGAACTTTGGTAATTTTCCACGAAGCTTCGTCATGGCTTGTATAGGGATGAAAGATAGTCATTGAACGCCTCCCCACCCCCCCACAATAGTTCTCTATTTGCTATTTTTGTATCCCCTTCTTCCTAATTTTTACCCTTCCCCCAAACACATTCCCCCACGCCCCCCCCTCCCCCTCACGTGGTATTTACCATTATGATTCTACCCCCCCCTCCCCCCCTCCCCCCCCCCCTCTTTTTGACACCAACCACCCCCACCCGCCTCCAAAGAAAGAGAATCATTTGCCGAGTGAAAACGAAGCTAAAGTTTTTATTTTTGTTTTATAATAAATGTGATGTATATGTTATAATGTTCCTGAAAGGATATGACACCCCCCCCCGCGTCAGACCAGACCCCACCCCCACAACCACCGGCCCCACACTTGCATTGTATTCATACTAGGGGGGCACCATCAGGTGGTACCGGTGCTGAAGCAGGGCACCTTATCGAAAGCCAACTAGGAGACTACGAGATATAACCGACACACGGTGTTAAAGTTTAAATGCGGTACGTTAGAGGCAGCATCTACGTCAAGCCCTACTGCATGAGATCGAGAAAATGTAAAAAGTATGGGAAGGTCTGTACACGGTTGCGGGTACGTGGAAGTTAATTTCTGAGTGAGTGGAATACACTGGTGTTTTTGGGTTGCTTCCCCACCCATTCTCCCCCACCCCCCACCCCCCAGCACATCCTGTTTTTTTTGTGAAGCCCAAGCGGAAGTTGTACTCACAAGTTTTCCTTTTGATATTTTTGGTGTTTGTATTTTAGGTGTGGCACCGTCGCAGGAAGGAGACGAATTTCGATTCCTAGTCATTCAGTCCGCTATTGGCCCCCCAGCCTCCCCCCCCATGATTGGACGGCGAGCCCCTGCCAGATTTGCATTGTTCATCCCAGAGTGGATTATTCCCAGTCCCCCACCCCCCCCCCACCTCACCGACAATCCGTTAGTAAAGAAAGATTATGCTATTGTAAGTGTTCTGTATCGGTGAACATACAGAAGCACTTTTCATTTGTACGTCATCCAATAAACCGTCCTCACAGATGCCACTCAGTTATCGTATTATTACGCCCCCACCCACCCCCGATGCTGTTGCTAAGAATTTGTCTACGATAGTTTCGCCCTGTTGTATAACCCTTGTGTACATGAGGGGGGCTTTTTAGGCTTGCTGGTGACTTTTTAGTGGGCTGTGCCATGATCCAGTGCACCCCCCCCCCACACCGAGCCGCCCCCACCCCCCCCCCAGATTTTATTGTCTATCTGCTAATTCAAGAGCACGCGGTCGGGGTCTACGACCTGCCAGAAATTTAAATAAACGTCAATTATTCATCAACCAAGAGACTAAAAGTTAACTATGTTAAAGGAAAAAGACACAAAAGACAAAGGACAACGCAGCACCAAAAAATCATAGAGCGAAAGGAAAATGTGCTTTCCTTTACGTAAAGTGCCTCCGATATTTAAAAATAATAAAAAGATTAGTAATTATCACGCATTTTATTTATGCGACTGATCTTGGCCATCTACCCCCCCCGTGGGTTAGCTATATTTAATTGTTACTGTTTTGTATAATTATGCTGTTTGATCCGTTTTAATGTTTATCCCCTCCGCCCCGCCCCCCCCCCCCCCCCCCCCCTAGCCCCCCCTGCTGGTTCGTTGTTTATCCTGATTGTATTTTCCTGGTTGTGGGGCGTTTAGTTAAGCCAAATTGAAACTACATCTCGTTCTGCCTAGATAATTCATATATGCATGCAATTAAATATTGTACCCTAGCTCATTCTTTTGTTCTAGAGTGGTTTGCCCGTCCCACCCCCCCCGCGGTTTTTTCTTTGCGCAAGACCAAGTTCCCAGACAGCTTGCCTGGTCGCCTTAGGTATTGAGCAGCATCGCCTGAATGTAAGGAGTATATTTGTTTCTCGCAAATACAACATACCAGACCACTGGACCAGGTTGGGCGAAGAAGAGTGCCCACAGGCGCGCAAGATGGTTGCTTTCTATGGGAAGTGGCTAAAAGTTATGGACAATAGGTAAAAGTTTTCTATAGATTGAATCCGGATCGGTAACGGAGGGGTACATACTGATTGATGGTTATAAAGCATCCCCCCCCGACGGATCAGCACTGTCTTCTGTAATCCCGAGCTTTATAGTCGTGCCCGCCTACCAATGAGTTCGTGTTTTAATTTCCCCCCCCCCCCCCCATCAGGAAGTGCGGTGTGAGCTGCGCTCATTTTTCTACTTTAGGTTTTGTTACGATTCTCTATATTTTCCTCGTATCACGAATTAATTCTTAATAAACCATATTTAAAGATCATAGTGTATATGCCCACTCACACACCCCCCCCACCCCCACCCCACACCCCCCCTCCAACCCCCCTCCCCCCCACCACCCCCCCCATATTATGATATATGTTAAGTTTGGCGATCTTGTGCGGTCTTGGTGTTGAAATCGTTTTGGGGCACCTACCTTATATCTTGTTTTTCAATGTGAGTCATGTATATAATATTCAAGAGTAATTCACGGAGTTTTTTTGGCAGTTCACCACCATTTAGCACACTCTGTCTACATTCACGTGTATGCAGACTTAAAAGTATTGAATTGTGGCACGGTGATAGTAACTAGTACAGGAGTTCCCCCCCCCCCCCCCACCCACCCCCCGAAGAGATACGATGCAATTGCAGTAACCTTTTCTTAAGTCGCGCCCCCCCCCCCCCGCGACCCCCCCCCCACCTCCACCACCCCCCCCACCCACCTCTCCCCCTTGATTATTCCTTAGCCTATGGAACTCAATGACTGTTCTTTTTTCGGACATATTGCCGGTCTCCTTAATTCTATCCAGACACATCTCTCTCTTCGTCTGTATTTAAGCACGTTAATTTAGTCATTTTCTTAGACCCTTATATGCATCGCTATTGACTGCGCTTTTCTTACTACCGCCGATTTGTGCGGATCGTATACGGATCTCGAATTATAATTTCTCTTCTGACGTAACAATACGCGTATATTCTACACGTCTAGCTATCGCATAGATCTATGCGCCTCCCGAAATCAAATTCAATTGTATCACATATTTACAAGGGTTATTTTGTGTTTGAGGTTCTATGGCCCATGGATCGTTTCACCCCCAAAACGGATACGTTCCGATCTTCATGTCCACCAACTGTTGTAGGGGGGAACTTCCCATGATCTTTGTGGCATACAGGTAGGGATATCAAGTAGTCACTCCCCCCCCCCACCCCCCCCCCCCCCCCCCTGGTGTGGGGTCTCTAGGGGTTGTTTCTCATTACTTCCTTTTCCGTCTTTGTCTATGTTTCGATAGTATCTTTACTTTCATTCACACCTGCCCCCCACCCCCACCTACTTGTGCGACTCTTAGAGGTCTCTTACCCCCCCGTCGTTTTGGGACAATTTCGCCAATTAATTATCCCCAGCCAAGGTTCCACCTTTTACTAACACATAGGACGTGGCGGGAACTTTAACATTTTTCTTTTTTAGCAATTTTTGTTCGTTTTACCTACCCCAGGACCCCCAACCCGATAATTGTTGTGTATTTTTAAGCGTCTTATTTAATTTTTTTTATGTTTCTTTTATTTCGTATCTCCTTCAGATTTGTATTTTAGATCTTATTGGTCCACCCTGGGATAATAGTAGTTGCGCAAAGCCAGAAGCTCATACAATTTTTTCCTCATATCCAGGTAAAACTTAGCACCTCATAAAATAAATGCCCCCCCATGCAACGGGGCTCAAATTTTTCTTGTAAAAACCATGCTTTTGGTGAATTATGAGAACTATATATTATAAAAAAGCGGAATCAGTTGGCTTTACCTTTATTGGTTGTTAGCACCCCCCCCCCCCTAATATGAAGGAATATCTTTGACAAGGTATTTTATGAAATATATCAAGATTATACTAGGCCTGATTCACGCTTAGAGACAGCGCTTCCCCACTTGGC